>CM040421.1:128622307-128637307 GCA_022702705.1 Papilionanthe hookeriana x Papilionanthe teres | reverse complement strand
ATGGAGAGACTATACCAGCTTTGGAATACCAACAGGAAAGTTACATCGGAGCTGAAACTAGCCGAGAAAAATGTTAACGGGGTTAGAAGTAATACTTCATACCCAACCTAAGAGAAATAGGAGAACTAGAACAACTCAGAATACCGCCAGTGAAGTTACATCTGAGCTAAAATTAGCCAAGAAAAATGTCTTCTGTTGTCTTAGGATTTATTACGGGGTTAGAAGTAAAACTTCATACCCAACCTAAGCGAAACATGAGAACTAGAACAACTCAAAATATCACTGGGGGAAGTTACATCTGAGCTGAAACCAGCCAAGAAAAATATCGTCTGTTGTCTTAGGATTTATTACGGGGTTAGAAGCAAAACTTCATACCCAACCTAAGCGAAACAGTAGAATAAGAACAACTCAGAATACCACCGGGGGAAGTTACATTTGATTAACTAGCCGAGAAAAATGACATCTATTATCTTAGGATTTATTATGGGGTTAGAAGTAAAACTTCATACCCAACCTAAGCGAAACAGGAGAACTAGAACAACTCAGAATACCGATGGGGGAAGTTACATCTGTGTTAAAACTAGCCAAGAAAAATGTCCTCTGTTGTCTTAGGATTTATTACGGGTCAAAGGTAAAACTTCATACCCAACCTAAGTGAAACAGAAGAACTAGAACAACTCAGAATACAGCTGGGGGAAGTTAAATCTGAGCTGAAACCAGTCAAGAAAAATATTGTTTGTTTTCTTAGGATTTATTACGGGATTAGAAGTAAAACTTCATACCCAACCTAAGCGAGATAAGAGAAGTAGAATAACTCAGAATACCACCGGGGGAAGTTACATCTGAGCTGGAACTAGCCAATAAAAATGTCGTCTGTTGTGTTAGGATTTATTATGAGGTTAGAAGTAAAACTTCATACCCAACCTATGTGAAACATGAGAACTAGAACAACTCAGAATACTGCTGAGGGAAGTTACATTTGATCTAAAATTAGCCGAGAAAAATATCGTCTGTTGTCTTAGGATTTATTATGGTATTAGAAGTAAAACTTCATACCCAACCTAAGAAAAATAGGTGAACTATAACAACTCAGAATACTGCCAGGGGAAGTCACATCTGAGATGGAACTAGCCGAGAAAAATGTCGTCTCTTGTCTTAGGATTTATTACGGCGTTACGAGTGAAACTTCATACCCGACCTAAGCGAAACTAGAGAACTGGAACAACTCAGAATACCGCCAGAGGAAGTTACATCTGAGCTGGAACTAGCCAAGAAAAATGTCATCTCTTGTCTTAGGATTTATTATGGGGTTAGAAGTAAAACTTCATACCCAACTTAGGTGAAATAGGAGAACTAGAACAACTTAAAGTACCGCCAGGGGAAGTTACGTCTGAGCTGGAACAAGCTGAGAAAAATGTCGTCTGTTGTCTAAGGATTTATTACAGGGTTAGAATTAAAAATTAATGCCCAACCTAAGCGAAACAAGAGAACTAGAACAACTCAAAATACCACTGGGGGAAGTTACATCTGAGCTGAAACTAGCCGAGAAAAATTTCGTCTCATTGGGAAAGAATATCAGAGATTTATATCAATTCAAAGAGGAAGCGAATGCTGAGAAAGGATGTGTTGAGAAAGGGTGTGGCTCCATGCCAACGAAACCTATAAAACTTTGTGGCTCCATGTTAATAGAACCAGCTGATCCTCTCTCACACAAGGAAGAAAATTGGAAGGGAATCAACAACGACAACACTAGGCTGAGGAAAGTAAACCTGGTAACGAGTCAGGTAAAAGATTTGGTTTTCAAATATTGTGAAAAATTTGTGGAACATTATGAGAATTAAAAATATGTAAAAATTTTAAATTTCAGAGTTTGAGTTTTGGATTTCCCTTGGGAAAGAATTAGTTTGAAAGAGGGTACGAGGGTGTCTCGCATCCAAATTGAAGAGCTGATCAAAAAGAAGATTGTGTGAGAAAGGGTGTGGCTCCACGCCAACAGAACCTACGAGACCTCGTTGCTCCATGTCAATAGAACCAGCTAATACTCTCTCACACGAGAAAGAAAATTGAAGGAAATGACAACGAAACTGGGTTGAAGAAGCTCAACTTAGTAACAAGTCAGGAGGGGAACTCTTCTTTTTGCATTTGTTTTTTTTATTTTCTTAGTTTTGATGGTTTGATTTTTTTTTTATTTAAATTTTATTTTGATTTGAATTTTTTTTATTTGAATATTGTTTCATTTTTGTTTGAATTTCATTTTGATTTGTATAAAAATTTTTATTTTGTTTAATTTTGATGGATTCATTCTTTGATATTGTTATTTATTTGTTCGTTATTTCATTCATTGGGGAATTCATTGTTATTTACTTGTTAAGAAATTTTATAGTATTTCTTTTATGTTTTATGACTTTTCTTTTGTTGTATATTTTTTTTTAGGAATTGGACCCAGTTACACGCAAGTGCAACACATGTGCTTCGTAGAATGAGGCCGCTTTAAAACGTCACGATGCGCAGTACTTCTTGAGGTATCATCCACTAACTGAAGGTACGTGTAGAAAATTACCAACTTTTTAAGATACTATCGAAATTATACTTTTTTCAAACACCTATAAAGATGTGTTATTTCCATAGCTGAAGTTTTTGTAATCTTGTAGCTCTGTCGTGGCGATCTTCGTTTCTTTAACACTGATTTGTAAGGATTGTCCAAGTTGTCTTTGAGAAGTCGCTCTAACGCCTTTCGAATTGATGTTGGAGTTGAAATTTCTGAGTACTGAACGAAGTGACTTCTTGTTCAAATTTCTGTTAATTGCTAATAACATGGTCCTTCTCACTTCAATTCTTCTTTCCTGGGTCTAAGCAGATTTTAAAATTTATGATCATGTGTTGAAAATATCTTTCGTTTCCCAAAGATATTTGAAAGCCCGTTAAAAACTAACCAAAAGACACGAGGTCACTCAAGCTTTTTCGAACATAATATCGAAGAATTTTCTTAAGAGAATATTTCAAGTTTCATTAATCAGGGGAGGACAAGGTGACCACAAGAAAATGTATTAAGAAATTCATACTAATTTTATATGAAATTGCACTTTAAAGAAATTTATTTTCTATGTTTTATTGCAGGTATGAAGATTTATAGGTATTGGAAGCAAAAAGATTGAAAAGAAGCAAATCTGGAACGAAAAGGACTAAAAAGAGATGGAAATTGAACTATCCCGCCGACGGTGAGGAATAGGCCGCCAACAGCGTGATTTTCCTGTAAGTTTTGAATAAATTATAAAGGAACTCGCTGATGGCAAGATCGAGCCAGCCGACAGCGAGCCTTAGCGGTTAGCCAAAGTTCTAGAATCCCGCCGACGGCGAGATCGAGCCCGCCGACGTCGAGAAAGTCGGTTCAAGCCAAATACATTGAATTTGGGCGCTTTTTTAAGAGGTGCTTAAGCAACCTTTGGATATATTCCTTCTTCTTTAAATATAGACAAATTTAGGCTGAAAAGGGCGTGTCTTGTGGAAGTCAGTAGTGAGTGGAGAGTCTATTGTGTGTGCATTAGTGTGTTTTAGAGTATATTAGTAAGTATAATTAAGTGTGTTATACAAGAAGGAAGAGTTAGAGGAACTTAAAGAAGTCTGCTTGGGGAGAAGATTCGAGATAAGTTTTTATTTATTGTTTTATAACTTTAAATGAAATCCAAGTTTTGTGTTATTTTTCCTATGCATTCTTTGTAGTTTTCTCTATCTTTCTCTTTGTTGTTGAGATTTTTTGAAATGAAGAAAGTAAACCTGGTAACGATTCAGGTAAAAGATTTGGTTTTCAAATATTGTGGAAAATTAGGCTGAGGAAAGTAAACCTGGTAACGAGTCAGGTAAAAGATTTGGTTTTCAAATATTGTGGAAAATTTGTGGGACATTATGAGAATTAAAAATTTGTGAAAATTTTAAATTTCAGAGTTTGAGTTTTGGATTTCCCTTGGGAAAGAATTAGTTTGAAAGAGGGTACGAGGGTGTCTCGCATCCAACTTGAAGAGCTGATCAAAAAGAAGATTGTGTGAGAAAGGGTGTGGCTCCACGCCAACAGAACCTACGAGACCTCGTTGCTCCATGTCAATAGAACCAGCTGATACTCTCTCACACGAGAAAGAAAATTGAAGGAAATGACAACGACACTGGGTTGAAGAAGCTCAACTTGGTAACAAGTCAGGAGGGGAACTCTTCCTTTTGCATTTGTTTTTTTTATTTTCTTAGTTTTGATGGTTTTATCTTCTTTTGATTTAAATTTTATTTTGATTTGAATTTTTTTTATTTGAATTTTGTTTCATTTTAAAGCCATGACTTTAGTCACATGCATGTTAAGTGTGGTATGATGTTATTATACGAACAGATGTGTTGGGACTTACGACCTGATCCTAAACATCAAATAGCCCAAGAAATGTACACTCCTCATTCAAATATTTTGTCATATTAGGACTTTAGATTTTAGTATTTATGCAAAGATAATTTTAACTTAGTAGAGCTAATTGAATGTGATGATACGATCAATCGAAGTGTGATCAACTGTTGAAAGTTCATTTAATTATATGTCTTTTATTATAAGTGAGACTTTGACAATAAATTGTAAGTTGTGGAAGGGTTATGCAAGTCCTTATATGATGCATGTTAGAAGAGTGATTGAAAATAATGTTCAAAAAAAAAATATTCACTCCTTAAGGTCGGTGATCCTCACAAGTCAAATCCCCTCTTTTGTGCAATGAGTGAAGGCTCATAGTGACAAAAAGAAAGTACGATGTGATGCTATCAGATATGGATTGTTAACTTTTATTGCTAACTTTTCTAGTTGATTTTATTTAAATTGATTAATATTTAATGCATGATGATGAAACATCTACTAGTATGAATATTCAAAAAACTTTATCAAGTTATGAGTTATAATGTTTAAATTTTTGTTATGAGGTGTGACTTTCAAAAAAATTAAGTTGAAGTTGGAATTGGGTAGAAAAATCTCTCATCCTAAAAGCCTAATGTATTTCAGGCCTAACGAGGCACTCAAACATTGGAGATATTTAAGAAAAAAACATATATCTCTAACGCCCTTACAAACATGCAAGAAAGCAAGTACAATAAGTTAAAGCAATAAATAATAAAAAGAAGGCGACTAAAGGCCACCACACAGCTAAAAAAAAAAGGTTAGTCGAGCATCTACCCCTCATACAGCCCATCCTTGATCAAATAAAGTCCTCTTGGTGGCTTAGCTTTCTGGATGTCTTTTGATTCATGCTTTGTTAATTTGAGGACCATCCATTATCTTTGTTGCCTTATTAGGTTTCATCCTTGCTTTTTGATGCTCGTTCTTGCTATGTTATTTGGTTGAGTTTTGTCCTTATTTTTGATGTTCATCCTTGTGTTAAGGTTTGTCGATGCTCCGTCTTTGAAAATTGTTGCAATATCAAGGACCAAGCATCCCAGCCAACTAGCAAGGACAATCCTAATACTAGACTCATGGGAAAAGATAACCTACATTTACTACAACAGCTAGAAAATTTTTAGTATAAAAATAATATTAAACAAAGACATCATGTATATGTCATTTGGACTTAGCACCACAATCTAGTACTAGGCTCCCCTTCAGAAAATCATGTCAGCAGGGTAAAGGTTTTCTAGCATGTTGCTATATATTTAAATTTTAATCAACCTAAATGTCCATCTACAATGACAAAAGATAAAACATCATCTACATAAATTCAAGCATGCAATTAATGCTCATAAAGAACATAAAAAATGAAAGGCACACACAAGTACGATCAGCCTAACCTAGTTCTAGGTTTGTGAGTGTCTAATAGTGTGGTACATGAGGTAGTTATTTTGGCCTTTACATTAAATTTGTAGATCATATTGAAATTTAACTTATTACTAATAGGTGGTTAATGTTCAAAAGTCTTACATATTGTGACTTATATATTTAATTGTAATATTTTAGTTAAATTTAATTATTAATTAATATTGTAAAGAGAGTTGCAAAAGGTGGGACCCACCTAATCAGGGGTCCAACTATTCATAAATTTCTAATCCTAGCAAGGAAGCATAAGTTATTTTTCGGAATTAAATACACACTTGAATATCTGCAAGTGGATTCATTTTGTATGTTTCATTTAAGGTTTGTTAATCTATCTTTTAATCAATTCTTATAATTTTACTTAAACTGGATTTAAATTACATAAAATGTTAAGTCTTCAACATAGAATTCCAAAGAAATGCTATGGAACTCTTAGTGAAGGGTAGAGAATTTGATTCTTAAAAATAATATTTTTGAGAAAATTTTAAGGTCAATTTCAAGATATTATGACAAATAGGGGGATTATGCTAGTGTTCTTCAAGTTGATATTAATTAAGATTTAATGTACACTTACTTGAGGTTAGGCTATCCAAAGTGGACCTTAAAATTTCATCAAAATATATTCCAATCCAGCTCTGACTTTAGAAGATTAATTTTAGAAAATTGAGGGCAACTGTGGACTACCTTTCTTTTCCATTACTTTTAAATTACAATATTAGCTTTTAATTACTCAAAATTAAAAATAATCTCACAAATAAATTATCAGTTGGTTGAGAATATTATCCTTAACCTACTTTACAAATTTCAATAATTATTTACATTATTGTTAGTAAGTTATGGTTTATTAAAGATTTAATTCAATATTTAGATATTTAAAAATCAGATATTGTTTTAATTGACAGATTTTTTTTTATGTTTTTATAACTTTTTATTCTATTTAATAAGTCTATTGTTAGATTTTCATTAAATTTTGTAAATTAAATAAATTCATATGAATTTTAGAAGTTTAGCTATTTTTATTAAAACAATATTAATTAATATTTAGCATTTACATAACATATTTTATTTAATAAAATATTTTTTATATATATTTTAATAATTTTTTCCCATATTTAATTAGCATATGGTCAAAATATCATTTAGAAGTTCAGATTTATTTTATAAAAAAATAGTTATTAATTCATATTTATCATTACAGAAAATATCTTCCTACTAATAGATATTCTTTTATGTTTTTTTAATTTTTTCATTTATTTAATTAGTATATGGTCAAATTTTCATTATTTTTTGTCAATTAAATAAAATCCTATGGATTTTAGCAGTTTAGGTAATTTAAAAGTATTTTTTAAATTGAAAATTAATAATATGTAGTATTTAATATTTACTTAATTACTATTAGAATCATAAATGAATATTACTTATATTTATTCTCATTATTTTGATTTTAAAATCATAATGATCAGGACTACATATGATAGAATATTTATCCAAAATGTTTGAGTTTAACTTTTGGGTTAATTGATAAATTAATTAATTATCTTCAATCAATTGGCTTAAACTCTTAATCCCTTAATTTAATGAAATTAACCTAGAATTCTCTAAGTCTTATGAAATTTAAATTCGAGTCAAGTTGGACATGTTCTTGGATTTAAATAATTTAATTATTCCTAAGTAATTAATACTAATTAATTAATTTTTTAACTAAGATTTTTGTGAGAAATTTTGAGAAAACCCCCAAATTGACCTAAAAAAATATCTAGATTTAACACTAATTAATTAATTAATTTCTTTAACTAAGTTTTTGTGAGAAAATTTGAAGAAAACACCCAAATTGACTCAAAAATAAATCTAGAAAAATTATTCAAAGTCTCTTTGGACATAGAAATCCTTCCATAAAAATTGCAGAACAAAACCAAGTCTAATTAATTATTATTTTTGAGTTCCATTATTTTCGATATTTATCAAATTAAGCTCAAATTCTATTATTAAATTAAGGCTTTTAATTTTCGAAGAAAGTGCCCTCGATACAAACATTTCTTTTTTTTTTAATTATTCATATTTTTATATTTTTTTATTGATTTTTTTTTATTTTTGTAAGTTTAAGAGTAATAGTGTAAATAGTTAAATCATTAATTTTTGTTTTATTACTCAGCATATCAGCCATGCATTAACTGAATAGAGGCGAGATCCAGCACGAGGGCCACGATTTTAAATAGAATCTACTTGGATCAATCATAACCATTCATTTGGATAAAGGAAACGGACGATTTGGATTTTATCTTCTTCCTCCAACCGATAAGAGCAGCCCTTCCTCTATAAAATTCGTGAACTAGCCACTTCAGTGGCGGGAGCTTAGCCGACAATGACCGGGGTGGTCTGAGGACAAAAAGGATCCTTAACCCATGTAAATGGCCCTATAAAAGTCAAGACTGAAAATACAAAAAGAGGAAAAAAACAATGATATACCTCATACGTGGAGGTGAATCCTCAACGCAGCAGCGCTGAAATGTTTGGGTGAATGTTGTGAGCATTTCTCTTTCAGACAGCGGAGGTGGGGTTGTTTCTGTCGTCTCCATAGACCAAGCTAGCTGGAATCCTTGCCAAAATTGATTTTCTGAGCTCTCCGGAAGATTAAAATAGGTGGAAATGCAAGTGGTGAGTTCCTTCGGGCTCAAGGAAGCTCTAAGGAAGAAGAAAACGAGACCATTCACACTGATTTCGATCTTGGATATTCTACTATTTGAATTTTAGGCCACCTTGGGGGGAGTTCAAAAATACACTCTTGGCCCTCTAGAGAGAAAAAATATTAGTTCAGGATCCGAAGTCCAATGGCGGGGCATCACGTGTCAAGTAGGCCCCACTGCCATACACTCTGACAAATCAGAATATATGGCGGTGGGGCCCACTTGACATGTAACGCCCCACCATTAGACACCGGACGCAAAATAGCGTCCGGAGTGCAGACATAATACGGGCTCTTCTAGAGGAGGCCAATCTGATGGTTGGGGGGGCGAGACGGCAATGAGGGTGCTGTGGGGATTGGAATCGTCCATTTCCATTGCCCCTCAGAGCTTCGAGTTCAGAGCAACGGTAAGAGAGTGGGGATGGTGGCCAAAGGGAAGTGAATTTGTGATTTGCTTTTCGTCCAAGCTCCAATTCTTCGTTTCGGTTGGGTTCAGAAGGAGTTGGGGAGGACCACAGCTCAAGAGATTTTTAATCTCTTAGGTGAGAGCCTAGGAAGCTAGGCAAGGGGGCTTGTTAGGAAGTTGGCCCGAGGGGCAAAAAGAGAGTTGATCGTGGGGAGGAAGTAGCCATCCCTGTGAAGACTTACCTATCCAATGGGGAGTCACCCAAGGGCCCGTTTGGGACAGCTTATAAGTGCGGTGGTGTTTTTGAAAACGCAGTCTAACTGTTTGGTTCACGCATTTTTGAAAATGTTGCCTACTGCGTTTGGGTTTTTACACGAAATGCAGGCCACGGATTGACCCCCGCGGTCGACCCGCAAGCCGTGTTTCATAATAAGCTGCTTATCCTGAAACGCACAAGTTGTACCAAATAGACCCTTAATCTCTAAGGGTTGATTTGGCTTTGACATGGTTAGGGTAGCCTTGGATAGACTTGGGTTTGTTCCAATTCATGCATGGTTTTATTTTAGTTTAAGTTTGTTACTTAGAGTTTATTTTAATTAGTTTATAATTTGTCTCGTTTGATTTTTTTTTTATAATAATTTATTTGAAGTTTGATTAGATTAAGGTTTGCTTTTAGGTTCAAAACTTTTGTTTCAATTGACTTTGTTTGGGCATTTTCATACATACCACCCGATCCACATTTAAGAGAAAACTGGCATATGTAAATGTTTCCTTTTGTTTTGGTTTCACATTTTTATTTAATTGATGACTTTTTTTTTAAGTTTTGGGTTTATATAAATTCATATTTAATTTTTTTTTTAAGTTTTATATTTATTTTATTCTAATTTTGATTTATTTTAGATTTAAGTTTGGTTTAATTCAATTCAAACTAACAATTTGGTTTTTAATTTGATTTTAGCCTATGCTTGATTTAACTTGTGCTTATTCTTATTATCTAACTTGTGCTTAATCTTAGTTGAAGTTTATATTTGATTTAGTTTGAGTTCATGTCTTTGTTCAAATTCTAATTTTAAGTTTGAGAGTTCAATATATTTAATTTTAATTTAAAATTTTAATCAAGATGAATTTAGACTAGATATTAGTTTGAGTTTAGTTGTGTTTTAATTTACATCTTAGTTAATTTATGGAATTTTATATTAATTTCATTTTAATGTTAATGTCTTATTTATTTTATTATTATTAATATTAATATTATCATTCCTATTCTCAAAATTATTGTAGCCTCGTCATTTGGACAGTTTAGACAACATGGACACACTCGAGCAATCCGTTTTCGAAGCATCACTCTAAAGAAAACTTTTTACGTGAGAGAGAATTTCATAAATGAAAACTTGTAATGCACAAACCTACGTAAATTATTCTTTCTTGCGTAGTAAATAATGAAATAAATGTATCTTACGGAATTGAATTTGGAGTGCAATAATGAGCTAGAGAGGCCATGATACATTTGTGTCTATTTTTATATTAAATTTAATTTTGTTCAATTTTTAATTTTAAATTATGTTTGTTTATTTTGATTTATATATTTAAATTATATTTAATTACAGTTTTATTAATTTAAGCCAAGCCCAAATCCATCCGACATAACTCATGTCCTATGTCGGGCCAAGGTCGACCAAGGAATAAACTAGGCCTAGATGGAGAAAGTGGTGAGGAAAAGTATCAACCACAAATGAGTTCAACATATAGATTTTTAAATATCTAAGTCACATATTAACAATCAGCTCATTGAGTTGAAATGGCTTTAAATCGCTCAGTTAGAGACATTTTCTTTCTATTATACCCAATCGATATCTAGTCGAACCAGGAAAGGATTGAAATTTGTTTTTTAATAGCCCAACATTGATTTTAACATTGAATTTGTAATTAGATATGTAAATAAATATGAATTGCGTATAGTAAGTCACATGGTTATTTGGTTTATATGAAAGTATGAAAGTTATGTTCAAAACTTTAATAAAAGATTTATAAGAACTCAGTGGTTATATGTAAGCTGATGTCATTTCATACTTGATTCACATAATAATTATATTTGTTGGATATACTCTAATCTTGCATCAATATGGAGTATGATGCTTCATTTTTAAATAAGATATGATAGAATTTAATTATTTAGGGACTTAATTGCATGCGATTTTGAATGCAATTTATGAATTCATTTCTTAAATGTATGGGTTACTTAACTTATATTCACACTATAAGGTCATTGATGTACAATATACTATATCAATATTAAAAAAGATTCACTATGGAGTCCTTGAACGGTGTTGAGTCATTCATGCAAGTGATATCTCAGTGATCAAAATGAGTAGTGATGCAAGAATGGGCAAGGTTTTGGGCAGCACACGATGATCCTTGTCATGAGCTCAAATTAATTTAGAAAAAACAATATTGTTATCATCCGAACTACATCTTTTGCTTACAAAGTTGATAGCCTAACCATTCCACAAGACAACCTATTTGTACAAGTAATATACATTTTCCAAAGACAATAATATTGCACATCTTTTATAATTAGACATTTAGTTGGTCTGTTTAAACTATTGTCTATCCAGTAGTTTGTGCGGGATCAATGAATTTGCTGGATTGATGTACTTCTTTTATGACATTCATACTTGTGATTCAGTTGGTAGTCTCTGGACTTAAATATTCCAGTTGCTGTTTACAAGCATGGCATCTAATACCTTAAGTGGCTACCTCCTGGCAAAAGAAAAGGCAAAAAAATTTGAACTTTGTATTCTCTTGCAGAAACCATATGGTTCCTTCTTTATGTTGCTTCTTCGTGTAGGTAGGAATTCCAAATACACACTCTTCCGAAATTCCAAGCAGCAATATTAAACCAACACTAGCATTGTTGCTAACATTTGTCAGGCCACTACCATGGCCACGAAGAATAATTGCTCTTGTGTGAGCAGAGAGAGGGAGACAAGCTGGGTGATTGACTTGGAGAATAAACTAGAACACAACAATCCAGCGGAGCTTTCCGACGAAGAGATTGAATGGACGAAACCGTCTATTTTTAGATTGCCAGATTTCGTGAGGATGATGATGCCCGATGTGTTCACGCCAAAAGTGGTTGCAATAGGTCCCTACCATCATCACAAAAGTCATCTTCAACAAATAGAGTCTCACAAGGAAAGGGCTCTCCATCACTTTTTGAAGAGGAGTCACAAGTCTCTGGATGTTTATGTGAGAGAAATTAAGAGTGTAGTGAAGGAGCTGCAAGGCTCATACGTTGGCCTTGCGGAGGAATGGAGGAATCAAGATAATTTCATAAAGCTTATGATAATTGATGGCTGCTTCATGCTGGAAGTAATGAGGCTGGATCCGAAGCATTGTGAAAATTATTATGCCCGTAGCGATCCTTTCTTTGGTCTCCATGCGTTGCAGCACAAGATTCCTTACATGAGGAGGGACATGTTGATTCTGGAGAACCAACTGCCTATATTGGTGTTCAAGAAGCTGGTCCCTGTTGAAAAACATGTAGATGAAAATGTAAAAATAAAAAATTTGATGTGAGATATATATAAATGCATAAGAATTAGTGCTGTGTATGGAAATTTCAATTTATTTTTTGGCTTATTTGATTGGATTTACGTAAATCCTTCTTAAATCCGGCTAAAAATCAAAACTTGCATGTTTTTAAAAATTTACGTTATTTCAGGATGCGGAACGTGAAATCACAGAACTTGTCGTTTAGTTCTTTGTGCCGAGCATCTACGGAGACAAAACGCACCTCAAAGAATTCACAGAGGCTACCCACGGCTTCCATGCCTTGGACATCTATCGCCGTATCAGACTCTTCAATTTCTCCTGGGCTAAACAACAACAGAGAACTCCACCTCATCCCAACACAGAATTCGCCCTGATGCGCTCTGCCACTCGGCTCCATGAGGCCGGCATCACCTTCGAACAGAGCCCTTCCAACGCCCTCACCTTCATTAATTTCAACCCAAGCAATGGCATCCTCACGCTGCCCTGCATAACGGTAGATGACACCACCCAGTACGAGTTTCTCAACATGGTTGCCCTGGAACACCTACATGCCGGTTGCGAAAGCGAAGTATCTTCCTATCTTGCCTTCATGGATGCGCTAGTGGACTCAGCTGAGGATGTGCAGCTGTTGCACAAATATGGACTAGTCAACAATGGGCTGGGGAGTGACGATGACTTTGCGAGGCTTTTTAACAGTATGAGTAGGGAGGTGATAGTGGACCAAGGAGGAAGTTTGGGGTCAGTGCAGGTATCAGTGGAGAAGTATTGCGGGAAAAAGTGGAATAATTGGAAGGCGAACCTGGTGCATACATACTTTAGGAATCCTTGGTCATGCATATCTGTTATCGCTGCTGCCTTTGTCATCTTGCTCACTATTCTCTCCACCGTCATCTCTATCTTCCAGTGGAAAAATGTCCGATGCATAGAGTTTACTTGATCGGTTCCCGAGCGTCAACTAGCATGGTTTAAAAGGAAAAGAAGGCCAATAATCATTCTAGTAAACAAATTCCAATGTGATTTATATGTTCACTTATTTTGATTTGAGATATAATTTGTGTTTTATTTTTTTTAATACAAGTTTTCGTCTTGATAAGATCTTAATTGACAAGAAATTTTGGGGTGATTCCTTTGTATCTGTTTGGTTTGAAGAAAATAAATGAAATGTAAATTTGTTATGTTATAATTTACTCGTTCATATTATTATTTGATTTCAAAAAAACTCTTCAGTAATTGTATGCTTCTTAAACGATGTGCAATACTATTGTCTTTGGAAAACGTATATCTCTTGTACAAATAGGTTGTGTCTGGTGGAATGGTTAGGCTATCAAAATTGTAAGCAAATGATGTAGTTCTGATAATAATAACTATTTTTCTTTTTAAATTAATTTGAGCTCATGACAAGCATCATCGTGTGCTGCCCAAAACCATTCCCACTCTTCCATCACTACTCATTTTGATCTATGATCATCTTCATCATACACATAGGCACCATTAGCCAATGCTCATTTGATGAGATTGAGGTTCAAACCTCACTTTATTAGGAATTGACCCTAAGCCCCATATGTTGTGTAAGATGTGAATAATTCATTGAAATAGATTAGATATGTCCAAAAAAAAACTTTCAATAGAAGCACTCAAAAAATAAGAAACACAAAAAACACAAGCTTTAATGTGATAACAACATAAGAAAGGGAAAAAATCACATGACACAAAAAATCCACTATCAAGAAAATAATGAGAATCATACAAATTATACAACACTCAAGCCTCTCCACACTTTGGAATACTTTAGAACACTTCTTTCCTTTGGACAAAAGAAAACTAATAATCTAAACTCACACCCATCAACAATTTTCTAATAGGTTACGAGCATCGGAGCTCCACGATATGACGTCGCATCAGGGGCGCTGCAATGTAATGCCCTTGAGTTTTAATTTAGACTCAGCGTTGCAGTGCTGCTGATCTCAGCCTGGGTTACTACATCTAAGCATTGCGGAACTCCCCTCTGAGCGCTAGGGTGTTGTGATCTCAAGTTATGAATTTGGATTGGGCATTTAGGTTTTATAATTCAGTCACTAAGGTGCTATCTACAAAAAAAAATAATAATCAATATTAAAATAAAAAAAATAAAAAATAGGGCACACCACTTAAACAAATATAAGGAACACCACCATACCCGCCAACACTCACCATCAAACTAGATTGGCGAAACTAAGGGCACGAAGTGAACGATTGGTTAACACAATCAAACTCCACACAATAACAATCTCCTACTTAGAGATTGATTACAATCAATCGACTTACTTCTCCAATGCTACAACATATTTCCCAACCTTGCTTAAATTCCAATTTAAGCTAAGCATAATTTTCATTTCTCATTTTTTTGCGGCCAGAACAAGATTTCAGCTCATTTTCAACTCGTAAAAAACCTTCGAAAATAATTAAAATTTACGTAGTCAGTTATAAAAAACTAACATTTTTTCTAACAAACAATTGAGCATTATTGTTTCCTTTGTTTGAAACCCTATTTCTAAT
>CM040421.1:127432307-127949807 GCA_022702705.1 Papilionanthe hookeriana x Papilionanthe teres | reverse complement strand
TAAGAAATCATCTCTTATAAATACGTCATAGGTGATTAAAAAGCGTGTTTTACTCAAATAGGATAAAACTAGAGGCATGCGTTTTGGACATCATCAACTAAACTGCAATATTAAGAAAGCCAAGCAAGAACATTTAGGATTTCCCTAATGTAGACTACCAGAAAATTAAAATATTTCACAATTTCAGCCATTAAATTGAGTTCTAAAGGAACATTAGGGGTTAATGCAGAGGTAAGTGGAAAATGGAATATGCCAATGCATGCGCAAAACAATTTGATTATTCACATTGGATAAAATGAACAAATTCAAACTTCAGAATATTTTATGAAGGATACATTTAGAGACCTTATCTATGTCCAGAACATCAAGCCTATTAAAAAGGGCTAAAATCTGAACAGCACTAAGCGTATATAGAAGATGAGGATCAAGCCCAACAGTTCCAGAAAAGCCTCCTGCAATTAACCGGATTATAATTTCACATTTTCTGTTAAAAAACGCTGCAGTTGAGGTAGTAACCTACCACTTTCTTTGTCCCAGCATGACATCAACCAAGAGATAACCTCTTCTTGATCAATTACTGCAATATTCTGGAGAAGATCTAGAGTAGTCAAACCCCAATATGCACCATTCATTCTCAAATGCTCCATCACCAAAGCCTCAAAACTGTCTTTTTTCTGGTGGTCAAAATATATAGCTTAAAAGAGTTCTGTTAGTTAACTCTGAAAAAGATGAAGAAAAAGCATACCTTTTCAACCGCGAGAATGTACTGTACGTGCTTGTGAACTTCTAATTCTCCCATCTCTCCACAGGCACCCCAATAAATCACAGAATATCAATCTCTGAAAGTAAACAATGTCAATGTTTTTTATATTTTGCAGAATGAAAGGTATAAACTTTCAGAAATCATCATATTTTGGATGGCCACATTACAAAATCAGTTGATTTCAAAGTTCAACTCTTACAAGTAATAACAAACGCAATCTAAATGAAAATTCCTTTGGTTTGTTTATAATGAAAGACAGATGGAGCCTCTGAAGGAATAACTACTATACAATTGTCAGAGAGAAGCAGAAAACATAGAATTTCACTTTACCATATAAAAATAAAGAAAACATAATTAAGAAAATTGCAATGTATGTGGCTAGTAAAATAATTAGCAAATGATCCAGCTGCAACTGGAAAGGCAATAAACTCATAAATTGTTCAGCTCTCATATTAGGATAAATATTATAGATCATCATAACGTTCCCACATACAATGAGGGGAATATAATGGAAGAGTTATTGCAAGAATAAAGCAAAAGGAAACACAAAAGTATTTCTAAAGGCTTGCTTGGGATCAATTTTCGTTTTTGTTTTTCTTTAGTCTTTCAAAACATGTATTTTAGTGTGTTTTTCATGTTTTTTTTTTCTGTAAACAAATAAACATGTTTTTGAAAACAATCAAAATAAGTTTCAAGTATTTTGAATATTTCAAAAATAATCATATTTTAATCAAACATAGCAAATATATTTTATTTTAAATCAAAACATAAACAAAAAAAATAAATAAAGAAAGAAAATAGAAAAATAAAAGCCATCCTAAACTGCCCATATAAGAAAATAGCATCAGCAATTTGATGTTAAGAAGTCCAGCAGTATGGTTGTAAACGAAAAAGTCGAGTTGCATACTTTTTGGTCCAAGCTCCTTCATTTATTTTCTTATCGAATCTAACCAAAATTAAAAAAGACCCAAGCTTTGATATCTTTTTTAAACTTTTTATAGGGAATTTACATGTATACCATCCAACTCTTTATAATTAACATATATAACACCTAAAACACCATATTTAAAAAGATAATAACAAAAACTTACATAAAAGTACAAAACAATTGTTTCACAACCCCTTGCTACAGTCTTCCTCTTCCTCTCCAAAATGCAGCAATTTCTCTCTCGTCCGAACAGCCACGCCTTCTCCGGCAAGGTTGGGAACCATAGAACTTTTCAATTGCTTTGGTTCCAACTAGATGAGGAAACGAGGACATAGAACCAACTAAACTATTCTCTAATGAGATGTAAGAAGAATAAAGTTTCACCCCTAATGCAGAAGGTAGATTCCAGTGTTATCAATGCGCAAAGCGTAATGCAAGGAGCAAGACTATTATTGGTTCAAAGCGCACAGTGCAAAGCAAAACGACATTTTTATTAACCAAAATGCTAATAGGTTATTTAAAGCTATTAATGTATAATTACATTCACTAATAATTATAACGTGTGACTTAAAAGTAATATAAAATAAAGAAAAAAGTGGTATAATACTTAATTTGAAGCAAATATTGAGGGTGAACCTAAAAAAAAAACATAGAATAATTTCTAAAGTTTATAGCAAAAATTAAAAAACTTAAAATTTGCACCAAAAAAAAAAAAAACCTACAAATTAAATTTTAAGCTTTGAAGCTTGCTTCAGCAAAGTGAAGTGGCCGTCATGTGGTTTGCCTCTCTTTGCTAGTGAAGCGCGCTTTAAGATTCCTCATACGAAATATCACCCATATTCCAAGTTTCTTGCCTGCAACCTATAAGAAAAAATTATTACGGGATTCAAAACCAAGCAAACAAAATAATAAATTTTCAAATCTTTGCTAAATATTCAAATCACGTAATCCATAATACCAATTTCCATAAGAAAAAGCCAGGGAAGGTCAAGAAAAGCATATATACAATCCCCATAAGACTGAAACAAGTCCCATAACTCCTCCACATTGAATATATGACTCAAAGATAAAGATCCAAAAACGGAGATGAAGCAAGCTGATCTGAAGAAAATCCATAGAGATGGGAATTGAGCCGATTCAAAAGATTGTGAAACGGTTGCAAGATTGAGAATGTGAGGTCTAGCTCTCAGAGAGAGAGAGAGAGAGAGATTGCTTGCTTGTGGAGGATTTTCACGCCCTGGATTTTGGAGAGGAAGAAGGACATTGTAAAGAAGGGTATAAAAATGGTAGTTTTGTGATTTTATTGAAATTTTACGTTCAAGTTTTTCAATCTGATATTTTAAATGTTAAATGTGTTATTTAAAAGGGATTGGGTGGTATGTATGTGAGTCACCCTTTTTTTATTATTATTAGAGCTTTGTTTAAAACTTATTTATCAGCTTTTTTATAAGTTCAAGCCACAATTGAGATTTAATGGAGCCTAATAAATTATTGATACTAATAATTTAAGCATTGCTTATTGCTAGATGTGGAGAAGCCTTTTCCCTTCACTTCCAGCAATGCCTTGCCAGTCATGCATTGTGGAGATGCGTCCACCAACTTCTTCTAATAACAACACTTCTGCCACTCGCACCTAGCCAGCTACCTCCCAAAGCCCCCCTCCCTACT
Organism: Papilionanthe hookeriana x Papilionanthe teres; assembly: GCA_022702705.1. Classification (NCBI taxonomy): domain Eukaryota; kingdom Viridiplantae; phylum Streptophyta; class Magnoliopsida; order Asparagales; family Orchidaceae; genus Papilionanthe; species Papilionanthe hookeriana x Papilionanthe teres. The sequence goes on along the minus strand of CM040421.1, from coordinate 127,946,448 downwards.
CAGCAGGGAAAGGATCCATCACAAAATATTCAAACCTATTGCATCAAAATATTCAAGCAGGGAAAGGATCCATCACCAATTAAGCCAATGGCATGAAATGGATCATTATCCATGCATCAAACTAGAGTTCTTTTCTTAAAAGATTTGTAGGAAACGGTCAAATATATGATTTCCTTGTTCCAATTATCCAAACAGTAGATAAAAGGAGAGACGTGATTAGCACCCAAAGATGGCTTGATCTTAGAATTAATGGATGCCAATTTAAAGAGCTATGCAAGGTCCCCTCCCCTACTAAAGACCGCAAGCAATTAACTCAAGCAAAATGATCAAGGAGATACCTTATGGAGTATATTTTGCAAAAATGATCCACATACAGAGAAAAGATGCAAAAAAAAAAAAAAAAAAACATATGGCAACTACAAAACAAAAAATGGCAACATAAGATAGACCAAAAAAAGAGCATATACATGGAGATATAATACTTAGGGGGTATTTGGTTGTAAATAGGATTTAAATCCAGCCGGATTTATCAAATCAAAATATAATTAAACCCACAATAATATTTGGTTCAATTAAAATTAAATCCAGTTAAATCCATTTGATGTGTTTCGCATAAATCTATTTAAAATGTTTTTTTCCTAGCTAAATCCATTAAATCCAACTACTAAGTGGATTTAATAAACCCATATTTACTAAATGGAACGAGCAAAAATTGGATTTAAATAACAGCAGATTTATCTAACTTATTTATGGCATTTGATTGGATTTACATTAAATCCATATTAAGGGGATAAGTAACACAAAATAATCACTCACTGATTTCCACAAATATGAAATAGAGAAGCAAAAAATGTTACCGAGAACACTAGGAAAAATGTCTATTGCAAGTATTTCTACTATAATATTCTCAGATATTACCTCCTCTTATGCCTTAAATTCTTGAAGAAGCTCATTTGTAGCATATGAATCAGTGATTTAGAAGTGACAGACGACATGATCAACTCAAACAAATTTAATTCATAGATTCCTTGTCCTAGCAACTAAAAACAACATTGTTTATAAATTCTTGACAGCTATGATCAGTAATAGAGGTATGCTTAAAAACAAATTCCTGAAACTCCGCAACATTCCCCGTGTATCAAAATCAATTACCAACTGGTTATTCATCCAAATTTTAATTAAATAATCTAAAAACAATTTTATGTCTTATCCATCATATTATATGCTTTAGAAAAAGGTACATGGAGAATGACTGGACTTGACAAAGGGGATGGCAACCACAATGAGGAATCCAATGAATAAATAATTCCACACAATTTTTGGTATTAACTATCTTTCAAAAACTCAAATAGAGAAAATAATTGACTCCAACTCCTACATTATGATCATCCATCATCTATAATTCATAGGGAATATGTTTCCTTCATTAGAGAAAGAAATTAACATGAAAGAATTTTATTGTGATGTTTGTGAATGGAACACAAATGTACTGGCTTTCCAACGAGTGACACATAAACCCTCATTCATCACTCATTTATAATCAGTGGGGGTTATCCTCTACACCTTTCATCTCTGGAAACTGTTGTTTTGTGTTGTTTCTCAATGATTGTACCTGCAAAATCATTCCCAATTTTTACAACATGATCAAAAACCAATTCTTAGTTAAAATAAAAAGAATCTGAACGAACAATGCGAAAGACCATTTTAACCATCATCTCAACATACTTCTAAAACTTAAGAATAATACAAGTTTTGGCCAACTACACAATGGCCCTCACGAGATTTTTTAAGTTTCTTTACGAGTTCTTAGGTTTTGGATCATCCAAGCTTTGGCTGACAACACGCCATCACACCCCAACAACTAAAAGTTTACACCATCCCAAGACACTCTACTAAAGTCAATGTAAGTCATTAGTGTCCATAAAACACAAGGCCATATCAGCTCAACCTTGTTAGTTTATATTTCCATCCATAAAAATTGTGTTCAGGATTGCTCAATTACATTAAAAAACTAGAATAAACCAATATTATACGAAAAGAAATCGAGTTATTGAGTGCAAAAAATTCGCTTACTGCCTCAGATATGGACTCATTTTAGTTTATTTTAACTAAAAGTAAAACTCAGCTTCCTACCCAAAAATGCTGACATGCCAGTGAAAATAACTCAAACTCCAAGAAAAGAATACAAACATATGATTTGAGTATTATTTAAGTGATGATGGAAGCTATTATGCTTGTTTATTTTCTTCAATTTTCATTTTCAAGTCATTGGTCAAGAAGTTCTAGTTTAGATAGATATCGTTTGTCATTTCTCAGTTTATCTAAATAATTCTTTAAAAGTATCACTAATTTATCAGCATAGGTTTAACCAAACAAAGCAAAACAAAACAAAAACACAAAAAAAAAAAAAAAAATGCGGCAAATCTCAGCACCTTTAATTTGCTCTTGAAAGTTTAACATAAAGAATAAACAAACATATAAATAATAAGATGTTTATCTCCAATTATTGAAGAATAGCATAAAAGGTTCACTATTTAGCCCAATCAATATAACGCCTTTGCTTCAACCTTTTGTTTTTTCATTTCTTTCTTAATCCTGCAACTTTATACATTTTTTATTTCTAATCCTTCTACACTAATTCTGTTTGCCTCTTTGAATAGTGCATCTTCTATCATCCAATGCATATGTTCAAAGGCCTATGTAACATATTTATGTGAATATAATAACTAAAATTAGCAGCGTAAGCACAAATTTTAAGTCATGTTCACTAATTGTATTCTTAAGAACAAAATTATAAACATGTCAAGTGAAGTGAGAGAATCTTTTACAGAAAAAAGGGTGGAATGTTAAAAGAGAGTAATGAAGAGAAAAAATATTGATTTAGAAATAGTCATGCCAAATAAAATAAATAGTTTAACCTTGCATTACAACAACAACAACAACAAAAAAATCTTAATCCCACTAAGTAGGGTCGGCTACATGAATCCTTTTTCTGCATTGCGTCCTATTTAGTGTCAAATTTTCGTTTAATTCTAATAAATTAAGATAATTTTTTATGCAATAAGCCTAAGTTTTCCTAGGTCTACCTCTGCCTTTCTTAACATAAGTTGTATTTAAAACATCTACTCTTCTAATCGGATCATCAAGTAGTCGACGTTTAAATATTGAAAGAAATGGCATCTCCAATGCAGTTTCCTATTATTTCTAAGTGTCAAATTGTCAGCAATGCATAAATACCTCCAAGAGTGATTGTAATTTAGGGTCAATAGTCAATAAGTTATAGTTTAGATAGATATCGTTTGTCATTTCTCATTTTATCTAAATATTTCTTTAAATTATCTCTTCTTTATCAGCATAGGTTTAACCAAATCGAAAAAAATAATAATAATAAACTACAACTAATCTCATCACTTTTAATTTGCTCTTGAAAGTTTAACATGAAGAAGAAACAAACATATAAATAAGATGATTATCCCCAATTATTAAAGAATAGCATAAAAGGTTCACTACTTAGCCCAATCAATATAATGCCATTGCTTCAACCTAGATAGAATTAGGTTAAAGAGCCTTAGAAAAACTTATTCACCAATCAATATGATGTTGTAACTCACAAAATAAAATCATCAACATAATTAATTATATCCAAATTATTTGGGGTTATTCTTTTGAATCATTATTCTTCATTCATTTTTTGTTGAGCATTGCGTGAGGTTTTAACTATATTTTTAACAAATCTTCTTCCGGAACCTCTAGCCATGATACATTTAATTTATAATTTTTCCATCATAATCCTTCTATTATATCATTTTATTGGTGCATCTTCTATCATTCATGTGGCCCAAGTTAAATCATCTAAACTCATGAGTACTTCCTAGTGTTACGAAATGTATAATTGCAATTTTATAGGAGTAACTTTCAATCTTCAACGACATTTTAACTAAATGCATTATAAAACATGCATCAAACTTTTTCTACAAAAGTTTAGTTTATTCTATATGAATTTGGACTTTTCTAGTATTTTACTTCATTTTTGGAATTATTTAATATTAGGATTTTTCATTTCAAACTAGATAGAATTTTTAGGTGACTGGACTAAATCTGATTTCAAACTATTTGATAATAAATGTAACCTTGTTTCAATAAGTAACAAGTTGAGTGCTTGCACTATGACAATAATGAATACAACTTGAATCTGTGTATGAAAAATATAACAACACGAATCTTGAAGCAATCCAATGATCAAGTATATGATAGTGACTAACGGAGGTACTCATCGACTGGCAGTCAACACCCAAGCAATAACGGTGCCCATGCTATTAAACAAATGACTAATCGGCCTAAAAGCTGGATGATCGACCCTATACCAGATGACCAACCAGAGGTCGCTGATCGGAATCAGTCCACCGACAGAAAAGGTTCCTCCAGCCAATATATCTGACATGTGTAATGTACCTAAATAACCCTCACTGAGTTAATGATTAGAGAGCATAAATGTAATATTAGATCTTCACTCCCTATGTCTTATAAATGATGGTCATTTTCTCAAATAAAGGTTACATGCTTTTACTCTCTCTCCCCCTTATTCTCCCATATTTAAACGCTCTATTCATTGGGTGTGCTTCCCAAAAAATTTCGAATTCAACATCGTAAAATGTGTAGTGAGTGTGGAACCATGTCGTCGACAAGAAGATGAGCGCAGCAGTTTCGTTTTGACCTCGGCTTCATAGAACCCCAGAGTTTGGTTGAAGCTGGAGATGGCCAACAAATACATCAATGTCTATGAGAACATCCCCAACCCTGAGCCATCAGATCAAAGACCCCAGAAGCGACCACTTCAGAGCAATGGATGGAGACCGAGAGAAAACTCACACCCGCATGTTCGTCCGCATTACGAGAATAAATAGACCCGCAACAACACTAGAGACGACCGTCATAATGATCGGAGGGCTCAGGTGAGGAGTCAGGATCAGCAACTGGTTCCATATGAGGAAAGACCTGCCCAGCACCACGAATGATCGCAGTACAATCATGAGGACCCTCAGACTACTTTGAGAGTATCCATGGCGGAAATAATATATGACATTTAGTATAAACAGAATTTTAGGAAAGCCTCACCAATGAGGGGCCAGAGCATTCCTTCGGCATAACACGATTGCAAGGACCACAGAGATTATGGCCACGATATAGAGGAGTGCATACCTCTGAAACCTGATCAAAGAGTTGATCAAGCGAGAAAAATGAAGAATTTGTGGCACCTGAAGCTGCAACTCAGAGAGAGACGAAAGCCCAAATGGTGGAAGTGCCTGAAGGGCCAGTATATACAAATGTCATTCATATAGCCGGGGTGGTGCCTGCTATCTTCTGAGGGAATCAGTCATCCCAACGAGCCAATCAGAAGAGGCACCAAACAGGGGAACTTTGCGCCGCTATTTTGACCGCGAGGATAGAAACCCATCCCCCTAAGACACGGACTTGCCGCAAAAAGAGAATTTGTACCATGACGTCGTCATTGTGATAGCCATGCTTAGCAAGTATCAGGTAGGGAGCATCCTCTAAGATCTACGAACACATAAATGCAATGAGCATAACAGAAATGGACAAAGTTTGTTGGTTAGAAATAAAATGCAATGATAGAAGAAGCCCTTATTCCATATAGCTCGCTTTACAAAGAACTAAAAGTAAGTGGACTTTTATTGTGGACTGAGGGAGGAAAATCTATGTGGCACGAGATGCCAATGCAATAAAAAATGGAAAAACCGCAAAGAGTCAAAATATTATAAAATCAACTATCAAGATTTAAATTTATGTGTCATCTGTATAAAATTTATTATGTAAGACTATGTGCTTAAATGTGATTTTTTTTAGTATATGCAATACTTTGAATAGTTTAACTTCATACTTTGAAATTTTGAATTTACAATTCAAGATTTTGAAATTTTGAAGTTTGAATTTTCAAACTTTGAGAAGAATTTTAACTAAATTATGTGAAAAATGCTTATTTGCCCTCGTTAAAAGAGAAAAATTATTTTTCTCCACTTGCTTGGCCAAGGATATTATAGGGTGATAGTAGTTACTAGTTAGTTCCATCTCTCAATTTAAAATTAAAAAATAATAATGGAATTGACCCCTCTTCCCTTTGTCTACTAACATGTAAGTGTATTGAATTGGTATAAAGACTATATAGTATTTATTTGGCTATAATGAAAATATTATTATTGGATTTGATAAAAATTTATGTCAAAATGTCAATGAAGAATGGTTTGATCGTCAGCCTCACCTTAAGGATACTTGGATAACTCTTCTCATTGACACTTAGGTGAGTGATACAATTGTGTTATTTATAAAACCAACATGATTATTGTTGTTCTCACAGTCTACTATTGTTCAACCACCCATTTGCAAGTCTTTCTTTCTTTTTTCACAAAAATTCAACCTTGATTCAATCAGAGCTACCATATGCAGCAAGATCTAGTCTTGCTTTAAAGACCAATTGGTGGACATATATCCCATCAAAACCCTTAAAAAACTCCATAATAAAATTAGAAATATTTGTTTTCAACATTGCTTTCGGCTATTTCCCTCACCTAAAATTTCTCCCCAAAACCTAATATCCAATAACTTCTTATCAACCAAGTTAGAGTTCCACCTAATCCAGTATTTTACACAATCCCAGAAATACTTCAAATTCAAGAAAAATTTTGAAAATTTCACAATACATCTGGACTCATCCAACGCTTCCAAGTGATTCGAAAGTCCTGAGTTATACTAATTTCCACACAATAATTTTAAAGTTTAAAACACTCTCAAGTTGAACAAGGTTTTGACCTCAGTCAACCTTTTGTTACTGAAATCCCTACATCCACATCAAACCTACTAAAGCATAGACATCATTCCTATGTATCATGGAAAGGTCTTTAATCATTGCCCCAAAATAAGGATCCAATCTCGGGCCACACTAAAAAGCAGGAAAGACGAAAAACATATGGAGATAACATAGGGCATCAAATAATTTAAATTTCAATTTAATTAACTTTTACTAAGTCATGTACAGCTTATGACATAGACAATGGTTTAGATGAACCTAACACAAGTCACCCAGTCACGCCATAATCTTGAAATGGTGAAGCTCAAATTAAACTCAAAATAGGCCTACTTTTCATTATTCGGTTATTATTTTTTACAATAGTTCATCACCAATATCTAAATTTAGATTCTTTTATTTGAACAATTAAACAAAGCAAGAACCCAAATCTTTCTTAGGATGGTTCTGAGTGACAAACAGTAAATTACAACATGAGAAACATCTATCTGAAGATATTAGCATGAATAAAACAATTATATAAACAACATTTAAACTAGAGTTCTCAATGTAAATATAGAAGTGTGCTACGGGGTAAAGAGATCTTATTTGAGGAATCCATCTTTCTGGATACAAGTTTTTGTCTTGGATGAAGAGATACAAAGAAAGTAAATGAAAAGAATGATGAATGGGTAAACAAATCATTGTTACTCGGTGCTCGAGCAGCAGATACTATCTTGAGCATGAATTGCATCCTCCTCCGCCACTTTAATAAAACTCAAGATCAACCTCCACTCCCTCTAACACACTATCTCCCTTCATCAGGCATCTCTCACTATCTGACAGGTCCTAGCTCACCTGATTTGAAACTATCTCAACCTTTTACCTCTAATAAAGCAAAGGTCAGGGTTTGAATTCTTGCCAAAATTTTAAATATGCATAATCTTTTTATATGGTTATTAGTAAATGATGTAATAATGCCAGTCGCTAGAGTTTTACCTGATTGGAGGTTGCCAAATGATTGGTGAAGCAAGCAAGATAGCTGACAGCTAAGAAAGGAGAATAAGAAAAATAGAAAAACTGAGCTTGGTTGTTTGTAATCTTTTATCTACTAAGATTTGTTGTCCTAGTATGGTCACAATACACGATACTTAAAATCATTATTCTTGCCCAATACAATTTAATGGCTTTAGTTTGATTGAGGAATTAACGCATGGCATCAATTGCAACATTATTCTTACTGTTAGGATAGTCTTTCAGAATTTTTTTAGGCTGAGCAATGCATAACCATCAAAAACTCACTAAAGAAACATCTCTAATCACCTTCCTCAGAACATTATTAAATTTGTAAAGATACAATGATTAAAACCTAATACACTTAATAAGGGAGAAAGTATCATTTCTTTCTCTTTTGCCGCTTTGGCACATATAGGAAAAATGTTAATGGGAAGCTCTATCAGCTGCATGCCATCTAAATCAGCACTTTACGGGGTTGTTTGGTAGCTGGTTTTAAGCAGGCTTTAAGCAGAATTTAAGCTAAATCCTGCCAAATAGCAAAAAAAGCCTCAGCAAATCCTGAGGTCCCGTAAATCCCAAAATGACGCCGATCGGCGATTAATCAGGGATTTACCAAATCCTGTGAATCGGCGGATTTAGTAAATCCGGGATGAGGGAAGAGAAAGAATGGCGCGAACATGCACAGGCATACCTTTTTAAATGGTTTCTGGTTGGAGCGGATCGGACGGATGAGAAAGAGGGAGTTTCTGTTGTTCCTGTCAGCTAGCTATGATGGCGAGTGTATCGCAAAGGTTCGTTTCTATGAAGTCGATGATTTTGGGCGAAACAAGGACGGGGAGGCTGTAGGCGAGGGTTTAGGGCAGGAGAGGCGAGAGCGAGGGCAGGAGAGGCGAGAGCGAGGGCAGGAGAGGCGAGAGCGAGGGCGGAGGGCGGGAGGCGGAAGGATGGAGGCCTGGGTTTCGGGCAGGCGGGGAAGAGGGAGATGGCTGTGGTTTTAATTTATTTTTGTTCGCGTTACCTTTATTAATTATTAATTTTTACTAATTACAAAAAATATTATTCAATTAAAAGTAATTATACAATTTATACGTAGTTATTTAATTTAATTAATGAATAAAGATATATTTAAATTTTAAGTGATTCTTATTTTATAAAAATAATAATTAAGTAATAAATGATTGATATAAAACTATATTTAATAATTAATTTGTCTATGCAAAACTTATTAATTATTAATTTATATAATTTATTATCAATTAATGTAATTGTTAGTTTTTTATTTACTTTGAGACTTTGGATATTCATTTGTTTTCTTTTATTTAAAATTTATGTTTAGATGTTCCGTTTGATGAATCATGTTAGATCATTTTAATGTTATTAAACTATTTCTTAGAATTTTTTATGATTTACTTACAAGCATACCGAACAGTTTTTAGGATTTAACTACATCAGAATTTGATAAATCCGAGTTTACAGAATTTACTAAATCTTATTTCAGCTAGATCCTACTTACAATCAAAACGACCCCGATGAATCGGTGGATTTTGTAAATCCAAGACGAGCCAAGAGCAAGAATGGCGTGAAAATGCATACCTTCCTCAATAGTTTCTGGTAGGAGCGAAGAGGAAGGATAAGAAAGATGGGAGTTCCCGTGATCTATGTAAGTCACGATTCCATAGTTTCCTTCCGTGTTAGCTCTAATGGAGACTGTATGGCGAAGGTTCGTTCAAGAAGGCGATGATTTTGAGTGAAACCAATAGAGTGACTTAAACGAGGGTATTAAACAGAGATGAGATGTTTTGGGCAAAACTGGGACAGGGGGAGAATGTCGAAGAGGGTTTCGGGCAGACAGATGAATAGGAAAATATGTTTATGGTTTTAATTTATTTTTATTTAACTTATTTTTATTATTTTAATAGATTAATAATTAATAAATATTTTATATATTATCAAATTTATTATAATTATATAAATTTAAATGTAATTATCCAATATTTAATTAATAACTAAACATAAATGTTATATTTTAAAGTATCTAATTAAATTATAAATAATTTTTAATTTATGTAATTAATAATTGATTAATGTTCATTTAGTGATTAATAACTAGATTTGTTTAAAAATAATTATTTATTAATGTAAATGCTACTTTTTTTATATATTTTGAGGTTTTGGATGCTTGTTATAGTTTTTATTTAGTAGTTATCTTTTAAAACCACCAAACAATTTCTCAAAATTTATCAAGATTTAATTACATACTAAGTAGTTTTCACGATTTAATAAACTCAAGATATAATAAATCCAGATTTATAGCATTTGCTATATCATATTCATACTAAATCCTCCTTGTAACCAAACAAGCCCTAAAAATGACATTTTTAAATCCTGCAAGCTCTTACATCGTGTTGTCCTCTGTTTGCCTCAAATAAAGAATTAAGTAACTCCCCATAGAAGACATAATTACCGGATTTAAAGAAGCTGAAGCACGGGAAGGCGGAGAAAGACGATGGTTTCGGGGTAGGAGTGGAGCGGAATGAGGAGGATGATTAGAGTTTCAGAGGCCTTTTGTATTGTGTGATCTGTTTTTTGTGTTGCCTGCTAGCTCTAATCATGTTTGTATGGCGAGGGTTTTGCAGCAGGATTTCAACAGGATTTAACCGATAGCCTACCAACCAGAAAAATGAATTTGCGAGAAACTTGACCTCTCAAAGTGAAAGTAAATAAAATTGGATAGACGACACATTTTCCTAAGCCTTTAGAACTGAAATAATCATGTAAATCCCAATTCAAAATAGCTAAATAAAAGGTGTAATGCATAAAGCTTCGACACAATTAATATAGTTAGGGGAGACCCTTCAAGTGAAGCCAATGAAAAGTTATAATTATTAATACTATTGAATCAGACATTATCCTGTGAAGCAAACCCAAGAAGCAAAACATAGAATAAGAGACATAAGAAGAGTAAGAGAGCACAGTAGAGTAGAATTGATAGAGATTCAATCCCCGATTGATCAGCCTTTTACAAAAGAATACAAGAGATATAATTACATGCTTGCCTTTTATTTTAATAAGGGCAATGCAGGGTAATTTAGACCGAAACAAAAAAAAAAACTTCGTTAGCTTGGCTCCCACCATCGCTCTGCTGCTTGATATATATATATATATATATATATATATATATATATATATATATACATACATACATATACATATATGTATACATAGATACATATATATGTATACAGATACATACATATGTATATCCATTGAGATAGATATATATATATAGATGAAACATCATTTGACTCCCTATGTATTAATCACAAAAGTTATATATATATATATATATATATATATATATATATATATATATATATATATATAAATGAAACATCATTTGATTTCCTATGTATTAATCACAAAAGTAAAGTACAAAATGTTGGATTTGGAGAGGATCCCTAAAACTAGAAATCCATAAGAAATGCAGTACACACTCATAAGTGGGATTCTTCTTCCACGTTACAATTCCACCCAAAAGAATCCAAAAAGTGAAGAGCAAGTATAACAAACACAAATATGTATACCCAAACTCATGCGAGTAAACCCAAACAAGAAAAGTGCAAAGTCGACACCAAAAAGTTGCCAGTGAGCCCACATACAGAAGTGAGAGAGAGACAGCAGCAGTAGAGTAATATGGGAGACCAAAGCAGCCAACAAACCAGACCCCCAAAAAACCAGCTGCAAAAGTGGATCAATAGCCATAAAGCCACAATGGAAAGAACATCAACACTCCAAATCAGCTTGTAGAGTCTCAATTCAAATAAGATGAATGCTTGGCAAGGACCTCGTCCACCATAGCACTGCAACGGAATGACCTCACAAGAAAAAAGCATAGTGACCATGTTTAATCTTCAGAAAAAAAAATACCAGCCTTAATATGCATCAAAGAGGAAAAAGCACAAAGAGAAGACTGATAATGCAGGTTAGAAAAAAAATAACAAAGAATTGCAAGCCATCCAAATGCACCACTGGAGACAAGATAGAAACTGGAAGAAGATGCATAACAAGAAAAGGAAGGGTATGGTTAAGGACGAATATATGGACTATCCAGCAAGTCACCTGCTAGCAATTGTTTCAGACGAAGGGGAGGATGAACAACAACTAATAGCTCATTGGTGCCAGTCTTAGCAAGCCAATCGGTAGGGGTATTACCCTCCCTTAAAGTGAAACTACTCTTAAGTGTGATTTGATGTTGGTTAATAATTGTCGGACACAGTTAAAGATATAAACCAAATTATAGTAAGGCTGGATAGCAGAGGTCAGCATGTTAAAAATAGTGAAAGAATCAGTTTCAAATATGAGCTTATGTATCTGAAAGATAGATGCAACCTGCAAAGATAAAAAAATAGCCCAACATTTTGACTCAAGAGGACAAGAGGCACATATTGGTGAGGAAAAGTAATATATAACATTGCTCAAGCAATTTCAAATTATACCCCCAACACCAGATGCATTTATTTTAAACCAACCTGCATGAGGAGGTAGCCATCTGACCAAGATAGGTCCAACACATCTACCAGGGGCAGAATGGGGCACAACATCTCCATAACAATGGCTGGCAGTAAAAAAAGTGAGAAAGTATGCAAGATACAGTAAGAGAGAGAAGTGGGGGAAAACAAAAGTGTTTGTAACTATTTCTTGCATACCACAAAAACCATAGAATAGTTAAAGGAAAATAAGCTAGCTCTGGATGATAAGAGTGAGATGAATGTCAAACTGACAATTAAGCATCCATGGAGAAGGTAGTAGGCCAAGCTACCTCATAATGTCTCCCTTGCATAGTTCAAACATTACTAGCAAACGAGCAGTTATAGAAAAGGTGAATAATTGTTTCTTCCTCACAATTACAGATGTAGCATTTAGAAGCAGGTTTAAGTAAGTCTAATTTAGTTAAGACTTAATGATTTAATTAGGTCTAATTGAGTTAGACCTAATTTTAGGTTTGATTAAATCTTATTTAGTTAAGACTTAATGGTTTAATTAGGTCTAATGGGTTAGACCTAATTAGGGTTTAGGTTTAATTAAGTCTAATTTAGTTAAGACTTAATGGTTTAATTAGGTCTAATGGGTTAGACCTAATTAGGGTGGCTAATTTGTCTTAAACCTAATGTAATTAAGGTTTAAGGTGTTAATTAAGTTTAACATGTTCTTAAACTCAATTTAAGCTTGATTTTGTATTAAACCTAATTTAGTTAAGGTTTAATAATTTAATTAAGTTTAATATGTCCTTAAACTTAATTTAAGTTTGATTTTGTATTAAACCTAATTTAGTTAAGGTTCGATGAATTAATTAAGTTTAATATGTCCTTAAACTTAATTAAAGTTTGATTTTGTATTAAACCTAATGTAATTAAGGTTTAATAAATTAATTAAGTTTAATATGTCTTTAAACTTAATTAAAGTTTGATTTTGTATTAAACCTAATGTGATTAAGGTTTAATGAGTTAATTAGATTTAATTTGTCTTTAAACCTAATTAAAGTTTAATTTTTGTATTAAACCTAATGTAATTAAGGTTTAATGAATTAATTAGGTTTAGGTTGTCTTTAAACCTAATTAAAGTTTGGTTTAATTTTATTTGGATTTAGACTCATCATTGGCTTAATCCATTATGAAATGGGTTTTGTAAATGAAGAAAAGGGTTTTGAAATATTAATTTTTAATTAATAAATCTTAACCCTATTTTAAAATGTCTTTTAAAATTGATTTGATGGCTTAAGAATTATTATTTAGTATTATTGTCTGTCACCCTAAAATTCTTAACCATTTTGAATTTTAATTTTCCAATTTTTAAAATTTTATAATTATTTTTGAAAATAATTATAAAGTGTCATGAAAATTAGAAAATCATATCCTAGAGAGCTATCTTAGCCTTAGAAAAATTAGGAGATGTGTCTAAGAACTTAAAGGTTCTTCCCTAAAATTTTCATATTTTTCTGTTCTGTAAATAATTTTTAATAATTAAAATACTCCAGAGAGTATTTAATTATTTAAAAATTAAATACAGAGAATTAAATTATGATTTTAATTTCATAATTTTCTTCTCTTCAAGAACTTTCCAGAGGTATTTTTATTTTATTTTTAGAAGGTCTGTGGAAAAAAGTTATGATTTTTTGATTTGTTTAAGGTTAATTTGAATTAACCTTAGCTCGGAATTTCCAGAGCCCGACGCGTGTCCTCGTATGGGTCGAAAGCGCGGGACGATCCGATGCACGGATCCGGATAGGAAACACCACAGCGTGCGATCAGCGCCGTCGTTCCAATACTTGGGAACGGACGCCGGAGATTAAATCCCAAAAATTTGAAAAATTTATGAACTGTCAACCTTCTAGGCTCAATATCTCACTCATTTCTCAATGAAATTGAGTGATTTTTGAACTTATGGAATCATCTGGAGATGTAGATCACATCTATACGGTGACCATAATTTTTTGGGCTAGTTTAGTCCATGATTTTTCGATTATACGAATTATGTTGGATTAACAAAATCCATACCTTGGCCATAATAGTCTTGAGCTTGATCAGACTTGTTGGTCAGCCTCTAGTGATCCCAAAGAAGTTCTTTGTCACTTCAATTTGGATTTGCAGTTAGCCTTGGTGGGTAATTTTGCCAAAGTGGCTTGGTTTGGGTTTTAGCCAAATTGGCTCGATTGGGTTGATCTTATGGCTTGATTTTGGCTAGAATGGATTGCTAAGATCCTTAGCAAGATTTTTGGTGTTGAGAGCTAAGGGATTTGGGCAGCCTATAAGTCTCTATGAATTTTTTTCTTCTCCTTATGGGATTCGGGTAGGGGCTTTTTATAGCCATGGGAATGTCCATGGATAAGTTTTTGGCTAGTTAGGCTCACTTGGGGGAGTTGTTATCTCGTCCATAAATGTTTTTGAAATGAAATTTCAGTTGTGATAATGATAGGTTGGCAATTTCCATGCTTAATCACCATGAACTTAACCATAGTAAGGAGGGGTGGTGCTTGCTTGGATTTTCCCATAGCTTCCTTAATTAGAGAGCTTGGGAGGTGGACATGGCTATAGGAGAATGCCTTGGATCAGCCTCCCCCATGTAATTCATTTAGCACCTCCAATGAATTGAATGGTAGGATGACACATATGCTAATTTTCCCTCATTCCCATGTCTTAGCCATAATTGCTCCCAAATTGTCATGATGAATTTTTCATTGTTTTTGTTTCACTCCTATTGGGTAGATAGGAGGTTTGTGGTGACTCAAAGGGCTAAGGCCTACATCATCCACCACCTCACTTAAAGATTCATGGGGAGATGACACATACCCCTTTAATTTCTATAATTTTCCCATTTTTTATTTATGAGATCACCTTATGAGGTAATGGTAATCTAAGCTCTCTCCCTCTCCTATTGGTGAAGATGTGAGGTGTTAGATGAGTCACCAAAGGTTCTCTTAGCGTTGCATGAGGAGGTGACACATCATTCTTTCATAATGATGAAGGCATCATCACATGTGTTTACCATGGTTAATATGATACATGATGGGTCATCCAAGGGTTATTTTTTTTAATGGGTTATGTGGGTTGTGTCTAACTCATATGAGGTCATGTGTGATGTCATAAAGGAGATTTGGAATTTTTGGAAAACCATAATGTCGTAGGTTAAAATTCCATTTAATACCCCTTTCTTAATTTAATTTCCATTTTAATTAAATATGTCATTAATTAAAATTTTGGAAATTATTTTATTAATCAATTATAAATTGGAAATAATTCCAAATTAATTATTTGATTAATTTTTATGTCATTTTTTTTAAAATTGGATGGTTGTCTCATTTCATGATTTTTTAATTTAATTTTCATTTTAATTAATTGTGTCATTAATTAAAATTTTTAAAAATTAAATTATTAGTCAATTAATTAATCAAAATAATTTTGGAATTAATTATTTGATTAATTTTGTCATTTTTATTTCATTTTGGTGCATTTTGGTCATTTTATGACTTTTAATTTAATTTTCATTTTAATTAATTATGTCATTAATTAAAATATTAAAAATTAAATCATTAGTCAATTTAATTAATCAAAATAACTTTGAAATTAATTATTTGATTAATTTTGTCATCTTGTGGTTTTAAACAGGTCTTTGGGTCAATAATTGGTTATTTGGTCAAAAATTGACCAGTTTAACCAAAGTTGATTTTTTGGGTCAAGGGTTGATCTGTCGGGTCAATTGGTTTGTTCATTGGGTCAAGATTGACCATTTTGACCAAAGTTGACTTTTTAGATCAAGGGTTAACCTGTTGGGTCAGTAGGGTTTGGTCATTGGGTCAGAATTGACCATTTTGACCAAAGTTGACTTTTGGGGTCAAGGGTTGACTCGTTGGGTCGATAGGGTTTGGTTATTTGGTCAGAATTGACCATTTTGACCAAAGTTGACTTTTGGGTCAAAGGTTGACTTTTTGGGTCAGTAGGGTTGGTCATTGGGTGAGAATTGACCATTTTGACCAAAGTTGACTTTTTGGGTCAAGGGTTGACTTATTGGGTCAATAGGTTTGGTCTTTGGGTGAGAATTGACCATTTTGACCAAAGTAGACTTTTTGGGTCAAGGGTTGACTTATCATAAAAATGAGGTCAACAAAAGGGCCCCCAATATGTGTGGAATGCCGCATAAGTATGCCACACATATTGGCATTGACCGAGGGTCTGAAGAAATGTTTCATAATAATCAGGAAAGGAGTGGATGTCATATAGTTCTTAAAGAATGTCAGATGTCTCATATGTCAGTTTTGAGAAGTAACATCATGCAATTTTTTTCCTTTCTCAGAGGAATATTCATTGGAACGCTATAATTTTCGTGTCTGGAAAAAGACTAATATCCAATAATAGGAGAGAGAAAATGGATGTCATATTCCATTTCTCGAAATGTTAATGTCGATGTTTAGTTAGAGGATTGCCATAATTTCCGTGTCAGGAAAAGGACTTATATCTAATAACCAGAGAGAGAAAATGGATGTCATATTCCATTTCTCGAAATGTCAATGTTGATGTTTAGTTAGAGGAATGCCATAATTTTTACGTAGGAAAAGGACTTACATCCAATAACCGGAGAGAGAAAATGGATTTCATATTCCATTTCTCGAAATGTCAATGTCGATATTTAGTTAGAGGAATGCCATAATTTCCGTATCTGGAGAAGGATTTATATCCAATAATCGGAGAGAGAAAATGGATGTCATATTCCATTTCTCAAAATGTCAATGTTGATGTTTAGTTAGAGGAATGCCATAATTTTCGTGTCAGGAAAATGACTTATATCCAATAAATGGAGAGAGAAAATGGATGTCATATTCAATTTCTCGAAATGTCAATGTCGATGTTTAGTTAGAGGAATGTCATAATTTTCGTGTTAGGAAAAAGACTTATATCCAATAACTGGAGAAAGAAAATGGATGTCATATTCCATTTCTCGAATGATAATTCTCATGTTAGTTATCATAAGTTATTCATCATGTCATTTTAGTTCATTTTGGCATTCTTGAACCTGACGATGTATTATGGTCAACTAGGAAATATCTCACAAGATTTCATTCTACTTCCAAAAATAAACATAGATAGCAAAAGTTTACTGTACATTATGTATTATACAATACACACATACACACTGCAAACTACTATGTTAGACCTACCACAAAATGTCTAACACTCCAAGACATTGTTTATTGCATGTCTTAGGTGTTTAAACATTAATTGGGTCATGACAGCTCTAAGGGTTGTAGCTCTTCCAGTTTTGATATTGGTTGATATCCCTCAGGACGCTTTTCGGAGCGCATTCTTCTCAATGTTATTGATATGCGCTGTCGACTCACACTCGGTATACAGTGCTTCGAAACATCAGCTCCATTGCCTCGAAAGATTAAAACTGATCCCCGTGGTAAGAGAATCTGATAAGATCCAAGAAATTCTCCAGGACCCACAATCTGTATTTCTCTCCCAAACAGAATAGAACACTTGTTCATGAGGGAAAGAGTGCAAAAGGGTCTTTCAAAATCACGACTGTCAATATGAGGTGGTATACAGTCGCTCTCCTCATATATATTTATAATGCAACTGTTTGGAATACAATCAGTATGCATTATACTCCACATTATGAGTCATCTGATAATCTGAATAATGACTGTCGCTAGTGGATCTACTTGTTCATGTTGTAGTATCCCTGGGGAATTTCCGTCCTTATCTACAGCATAGTTATAATAGCATCTATATTGAATTGTCACGCGACCTTTTCCACGAATCCATCTATTGGGTTCAGAGTACGTCCTTCTTTTCAGATGTCCAGCTCGCCCTTGATCACGCACTTCCATTACATGTTCAACAATGGCACCTTGTTCTACTTCATCAAAAACTCGGGTGAACAATTGAATGCCCTACAAGATATTAATGTTTCGACCATTAATATATTGAAATTGTTCAAATGATTGTCTTTTAATTTTTCTAATACGTCTCACCTCCTCCTGACAAGCAATATGTTTGTCATTTATTACTTTTATTATTGTGAGATCCAATGCTGGCTCGTAAGGAGTGGGAGTGAATACTGTCTTTTCAATTCTCTCCTCTTCTTCGATCATTTCTTTTTCTAAGACATAATATGTCTCTTTTGAGATGTTTTCAAGTATTGGAAATTTGAATCCATCATCTTCTTCCATTGGTTTTATGTTTTGTCTTTCTTTTTCTGCCAGTTTCTTGAGCCGTTTATTGCAATTTCTCCTTTGGGCTCTTGTCATTCCAGAAGCTAATTTCTTTACCCCGCTAGTAGATGCCATTCCATCTTCACAGGGTGGAATTGCCATTACTGACTTCAATTTTCCATTGTCAATAACATTTTCTGTTTCCATAGTTTGTTGTCGAAGCTTGAATTCCAATACCGATGGTTTTCCTTCTGCTTCTTGTCGATTAGCAATGGATAATAAAGGTCCGTCGTAGAGTAAATCAACTTGAGAGAGCTCAAAATCGAAGTGGATTCTAGATCCTTTTTCAACACATCATCGATCCAATGCCAGACAAACACCACTTCGGAATGTGAAAAGAAGTCTGTTGTTAGACATTTTTCCTGAAAACAACAGGATAATCTAACATTTTGACCCTTTTTATGTTAAGGAACGACGCTTATAAACATTTGTTTAATAAGCGAAACAGATGTTACAAAACATAAAAATCAAGATTCGTATCACAAAGATGATTTGAAGAAAAGATTTTTTTTATCCTAGTTTATAAAAAAGTCATCATTTATTTTTTTATGTCGCGTAATATTTCTTTAGGAAACGACCATTGATTGGAGGCAATATTCTTTCTCCTTGACAATCCACTAGTTGGTAAGAACCTCCAGAATATGTCTTTGCAATTACGTATGGGCCCTCCTATATTGGTTTAAATTTGCCACCTATCTTTCGATGAGCTAGTATAGGTCTTCGATGAACTAAACCTAATTCACCGATTTGAAAGGTTCTGGGGTGAACTAATTTTTTATGGGCCCGCATCATTTTTGCTTGATACAGTTCGAGATTTTGCTGAGCTTGTAGACGCTTGCCTTCTAAACTTTCAAGTTCTTCAAGTCGTCAACTGACATTTTCTTCTTCAGTTATTTTATTTGCTATTGCAACTCTGTGAGAAGGGTTTTGGACTTCGAGTGGTAATATAGCCTCAAAATCGTATACCAAAGCAAATGGTGTTGACCGTGTTGGTGTTCGATATGTAGTTCTATAGGCCCATAAAGCTTCTATTAATCATTCCTGCCACTGTCTTGGGTTGTTGACTAATGTCTTTTTCAAAATTTGAACCAATGTTTTATTGAAGGCTTCAACTAAACCATTGGCTTTAGGATAATAGATTGTAGAATACCTCCAGTCTATCCCATATCTTTGGATAAAGTTGTTCATTTTCGTATTTTTAAAGGCCAATCCATTGTTTGATATGACCCTTGAAGGAATTCCAAATCAATAAACAATGTGTCTTAAAGAAATAAAGGACTTGTTTTGCCATGACCTCTCTAAGCGGTATTGCTTCTGCCCATTTGAAGAAATAATCAGTGGCTGCTAGAATAAATCGATGACCCTTAGATGTGGACGATCTATAGGGCCCACTATGTCAGTGCCCTAACCTTCAAATGGCCAAGATGCAATAGTTGGGTGTAAGACATTTGGTGACTGGTGTAAAATTACTCCATGTATTAGAAATTGATGACATTTCTTTGTAACCTCAAGAAAATCAGTCATCATTGTCGGCCAATAATATCCCATCCTTTTTATTTTCATTTTCATTTTAGGTACAAATTGATGTGCACCACATAAACCTGAATGGACCTCCTTAACAATCTCTTAAGATTCAACTTGGTTTAAGCACCTTAACGACATTTGGTCAAAAGATCGTTTATAAAGAACATCATTTATTAGAGTATATGATAATGCTCTTTGTTTAATTTGAGTGGCAATGGAAGTGTTTTCAGATAACCTTCTAGTTTGTAAATATTAAATAATTGGTTATCGCCAATCATCCTTTTCGTCATTTGTTGTTACTGTCATGTTTTCACCAATTTTATGCAGATTATCCATGTCGATTTGGGAAAGAACTTGTCGTCCTTTTGTAAAAATCGGTATGTCATCTTCTTCTGGACAAGCAAATTCTTTTGCAAGTTTTGCCAAAGCATCTCCTAGAGAATTATCTCGTCTCAGGATTAATAAAAATGTCACATCAGGAATTTGCTGAAGCAACTTCAGAGTGTAAGAGAATATTGTTCAAGTCAAGGTTTCAGAGTCTTATATTTGCCAGCGATTTGATTGATAATTAACTGAGAATTTCCATAAATGTCAATATTTTTAATTTCCATTAGTATTGTCAATTCTAGACCGATTATGAGCGCTTCATACTCGACTTCATTATTTGTGCATGGTTCTGTCAGATGATAAGAAAAAGGCATCATCGTTTTGTCTAGAGTGATGAAAATCAATCCTACTCCAGCCTTGCCTGGTATAATTGTCTGTTTGTCTTTATTTTTCCGTACAGATGATGCTCTATCAAAGTACAGTTCCCATTGTTGCACATTGGAACTTTTTATTTCTGATATTTGTTCATCAGGTAAATCATCATTGAGAGGTGATCCAGTTGGAATCGGGTGTGCTGCTAAGAAATCTGCCAAGATTTGTCCTTTGACAGCACGTAATGGTACAAAAGTTATGTCGAATTGAAGTAATATCATTGCCCATCTTGCTAATCATCTAGATAATGTCGGCTAGGGCTGTTAAAAAAGCTCGTTGTTCCCGAACAGTTCATGTTCAGTTCGCCAAGAAGTTCATGTTTGATTCGTTCGATAAGCAAACGAGACGAACATGAACAATTTTCGTCGTTCAGTTTGTTAAACGAACCAAACACGAACAGTGATGTGTTCGTTTGTGTTCTGTTCGTTATTGTTCGAAATTTAAAATAATTTAAAATAATTATTTATAAAAAATTTATGATATTTTAATAATAATTATATATTATAAAAATTTATCATAATTTAAATAATTAAACTTCTATAAATTATAATATATGATAAATTATTAATAACAATAATAATATGATATTATTAATTATATTAATATAAATATTATAATATTTTAATTAATATACTATACTATATATTAAAATAAAACCCTAAACAAAACCTTAAACGCCTTATTCAGTTTGCTTCATATTGAGGAAGTATGGATTACCTGATGTGTACGAAATACCTAATCAATTTGCTTCATTTTGAGGAAGTATGCTATCAAAGCTAAGGCTGTCAAAAAAGCTCATTGTTCGCGAACAGTTCATGTTCGGTTCGCCAGGAAGTTCGTGTTCAATTCGTTCGATAAGCAAACGAGACGAACACAAACAAATTTTTTCATTCAGTTTGTTAAACGAACCAAACACGAACAGTGATGCGTTCAAACATTTCAAACACGAACACTAGCTCTGTTCGTTCGTGTTTCGGTTTGTTTACACCCCTAGTGTCGGCTGTGTCATTAAATATTGTAGTGGATTAACTCTTGAAATAAGAGTTACTTTATGAGAAAGCATATAGTGCCTCAGTTTTTGAACTGCAAAAATCAAGGTTAAACAATGTTTCTCAATTGTTGGGTATTTTATTTCTATTGGAACCAGATAACGGCTTAAATAATATAACACATTTTCTTTTCCCTCGTCATTTACTTGTGCCAATAAAGCTCCAAGGGAATTCAATGCCGCGGTGTAAAGGATTAGAGGTCTTCCTAATGCAGGGGCTGCTAAAACAGGAGGGGTTGTCAGGTATTGTTTAATTTTTTCAAAGGCGTGTTGACATTTTTCATCCCACACATATTTGGTATCTTTTCTAATTAGGGCAGTAAGAGGCTGACACCTACCTGACATAATGGAAATAAAACGTCGTATATATGCCGACTTTCCTTGAAACGATCTCAATTGAGTTAGGTTTTTAGGAGGAGGCATATTTAGGATAGCTTCAATTTTGATAGGATCAATTTCTATCCCACGATGTTGAACTATAAATCCTAAAAATTTTCCTGAAGTGACACCGAAAGAGCACTTTAAGGGATTCATTTTAAGATTGTATTGTCGTAGTCGTTCAAAGAAAATTCTCAAATCGTATATATGATCATCTTTTTATTTACTGTTGACAACCAGATCATCCACATAACATTCGACTTGATTGTGTATTAATTCATCAAAAATCCGTGTCATGGCTCTTTGATAGGTTGCAACAGCATTCTTTAGTCCAAATGGCATAACCTTATAACAATATATCCCTATGGTGGTCCGGAATGCTGTATTTGCTTCATCTTCCGAAAACATTTTTATTTGATTATATCCTGATGATCCATCCATAAAAGAAAATATTGCATGTTTCGATGCTATATCAACCATTAATTCAGGAATTGGTAAAGGGAATTCATCTTTTGGACATGCTTTATTCAAATCCCTGAAGTCTATGCAGACCCTTATCTGACCATTTTTCTTTTTAACTGGCACGACATTGGCTAACCATGTTAGATAATTCTCTTCTCGTATAAAATCAGCTTCTATCAATTTTTTAACTTCTACAATGACTTGTTGCTCTATTTCAACACGCATCCCTCTCAAACTTTTTAACAGAGAATGTGATTTGATTTATCCCAAGTTTATGGACTCCGACTTCTGGAGATAAACCAGACATTTCGTCATATGTCCAAGCAAAGCAGTCTTTGTATTCTGTTAACAATTGAATTATGTCTTTTGCTTCCATATCATTAAGGAATGAACTAATGAAAGTTGGTTTCGGATTTTCATTAGTTCCTAATTTATTTCTTTTAGTTCATCAATTGTTGATTTAATTTCCTCTTCCAATTCTGGGGGAGCATCTTCGATTGGAAGATCAGATATCAGTTCAGAATTACGCTCTTTAGTGACGACTAGGCAAAATTCCGTATCGTCTAGTGATTCTAGAGTACCAAATCCAACACCTTCTTTGGAGTTAGGATTTTGTTTGTTACTATTCCATATTTGTTCAATAAAATGTGGTTGTTTTAAAGACCATTGTTTGATTATTAAACTATTTTGAATAAATTTTTGTGCCCAAGGAGAGTACAACTAAAAAAAAAATTTCATTGATTTCAAAAGATTTTTCATCTTCTATTTTTACATCACTTTCAGTACTAGAAGAAGTAGAGCCATGTCTAAACCTAATAGGCTTTTTTTCATCACTACATACTTCTTTGACTACTAAATTCTCAATCTTAGCAGTAGAGATTGGAGTTAGATTCATAGAGTGTATATAATGATTAATCTTATCATACATAGACTTAAATTGTTTCTCTTTGTATTCTTCTTCTAGAGATATTTTAAATTAAGGTTCCTTTAAAACCACTGATGTCATTTCTTCTTTTGTTTTTTCCTCAGAGTCCAGGTGAATTTTGAACTTCAATGGTTTCTTCATTATAACAATTGGATCTTCTTTCCCTCGTCTTCGTCCTCGGCCTCGGCCTCGAGTATGAGTCCGACGGGAATTAACTCCTTTTATTTTTGAAGAAAAATTATCTTTTTCATTTATTTTCTTTTCTTTGTCTTTTTCTTTCATATCCACCATTGTATCTTTAGGGAATATTGTCTTCTTTATAGGAGCGTATTATGCTGCATCTTCATGTATACCGATTTCGTGGATCGAAAACGGTTGCAAATCTCCTGCAATACAACATTCTTGTCATTTTCGTAAATATTTTATACATTGATGTAATGAAAAAGAAACCATTTTGTGTTTATGAAGCCATGGTCTGTCAAGTAAGACATTAAAAGAGGTATCATAATCAATGATATGGAATTTTGCCGTTGTTGTCAAGTCAGCTATCTTTAAGAGCAATGTTATTGATCCAAGAGCTCATTTTCCTTGTTGATTGAATCCTCATAGCATCATTGTATCTCTTGATAATTGGGATGCGTCAATATCAGATATGCAAGATTTATCAAATTCATAATGTTAATTGAGGCACCTGGGCCAACAAGAACCCTTGAAAGTGTCATATCATTTATGTTTACTGCGATATACAGTGGACGGTTATGTTCAGTTGTTCTGAGCAACAAGTCATTATCAGATAAGGTAATATTTGTTGATTTTTCTAATGGACGGACTTCATTCTGAGTAATACTAGCAAGTTGAGCTAGACAAATGTCTAGATCTAAAAGGGCTTTTATCAGTGACTCTCTCATTTCTTTAGAAAGCATAAGAGCGTCATAGAAGCTCAATTTTGTTGGTAACTTTCTCAAATAAGCTAGTACGTTACAGTCCACTTTGTTATGAAGATCATCCTTATCTCTTTCAGGGAGTTAAGGATGTATTAGAGGAATGATCTTTTCTGATGTGACTATTTGTTTTTTCCTTTTCTAGTGGAGCCATTCGGGGAGGTAGAAAATTTCCACTTCTCAAATTGATTTCAACTATCTCTTCAAATGGCTACCCTACTCTTTTGTCTCCAAGTCTGAAGATTCCAATTTTATGGAAGTTGGTGTTCCTTGTTATTGGAGCGTAGCAGTGTCACTTTCATCTTTGTCATTTTCAGAATTATCATCAACGTTTTTGTCATTTTGGTTGTCTTTAGATTGATCAAGATCATGTACGATTTGAGTATTGTCTACAGGATTAGGATTTGAATGATCATTTTCGGAAGCATCACCCAAAATAGACAGAATGTAAGCAGAACTAGAATTATTATTATTCACAGTAGTAGCAAAAAGGAAGTCATACAAAGTCATCGGTTCAAGGATTTTTCGTCCTTCATCCGATATAACCACCCTAGTAGAAGACGGAGAAACATAAGAACTAGAAGATACAAAAGGAACTGCAGTCCCTATATCTAGAAGACCTCTAATCCTTTTTTGCTCTTTATTTTTCTTTTTCTTTTCTTTCTTGAGAGATTTTGTAACCTGATATTCAGTAAGGATCTCCTCAGAAGATTTACCTCGAATAGTGTTGTCTTTATTCTTGTTGTTGGAATTAAGTTTTTTTACCGAAATCATATTGACTGGACCTTTGAGATTACTATATTTCCTTCTTTAAAGTTGTGCTCTAATCAGTCTTTGAAGACAAAACATTCTTCAATCTTGTGTCTGAGCATTCTATGATAAGGACAATAATTGGGATTGTCTTTCATGTCTGATTCTGCTGGCCTTTTAGCTTTTGGTAGCTTAAATTCTGGTATTTTAAACAAGCTATGGAATATTTTGTCGACAGCTTCTGTTTGAAATGAATATTCTTTATTCATTCTTTCAACCATTGTTGTTTTATCTGTCAGTACTGGGATTGGTTGTTGAAGTTGTAATTTAGGCAATGTTTGTGATGTTGATGGATTCAATCATTGTTTCTTTTGTTCAGGTTGAACCTGCATCACTTGTTTACCTTTTTTCGCAACATTTCCCGGTCTCTTTTCAAATGTCTTGACATTCCTTGTCTTTTTAATCTTTTCTAGTTACACTCATCTGCTTAGCTTCTTCTTGAAGGTTGCAGCTTTACTGAGCAATTTTTCAAAAATTTTTATTGTTAATCTTGTAAGCATAAATGCAATAGGACCATGAATATTTTTAAGCAGGATTTCGACAGCGTGTTGTTCTGGAAGTTGTGGTTCACATTTCATGCTTAGATTTCTCCAGCGCAAAATGTAATTCACTAAGCTTTCTTCTGGTTTTTGTTTTTCTACTACTAGATCACCAACTGTAGTATGATGTTGAGCTCCGACAAATCATTGAATGAAAAGACTTTCAAGCTCTACAAAAGTTTTAACAGATCCATTAGGAAGCTCCGCATACCAGTCAAAGGTAACTCCCGTGAGACTGTTAACAAATTATTAGAATAGAAAAGTGTCACTTCCCCCTGTATTGCAGCAACTTGTTCTGAAGTGTGCTAAATGTTGTCGGGGATTACCAGTTTCATCAAACATTTTAAAGACAGGAGGAACAAAAACTTTAGGATATTGGACAGAGTCAAATTCCTCTGGATATGGTCTACCCTTTGGAATTAATGATCCAGCCTTTACCTGAGCCATAGTTTCTTTTATTTTTTATTCTACGAGTTGTGTGATATCTTTTTTTGGAATTCCACTACGAGGGGAATCCTGTTTCTTTTGAGTGCTTTCTTCAACATCTATTGGCTCTTCTTTGTCTTCTAAAATGTGGATAGCCTCTGGCCTAATGATTTCAATGGCCGGTGATGGATTTGTTGGTGGATTTTGTAAAGCTGCTACCAACTCTTCCATTTTCTGCTCAAGACGTCTGATTTGCTCGTCTCGTTGTCGTATAATTTCTCGTAATTCGTTCGTTGCATCTTCTTCATTTAATTCTCGTGCTAAAGAAGTAGACCGTGTTTCTACCATATTACTGCTGGCAACATTTTCATTCGAACTGTCAGAAGTATCTTGCTTTCCTCGCACCGAGAATTGTTTGATATCATTCTTTAACTTTTTCAGTCTTTCTTGAAATGATTTTGCAAGATGTTCTTATAATCTTCTTCTTATGAACTATCTGCAGGAGTGCTCATAGCATTTGAATTTTTTTCAGACGATCTTCGTTTCCATAAATTATTTCTTAGTATGGGACGAGACCCTCTAGGCGGTGTATCATTATATGAACAATCTGCATTCTGTAACATATAGACCAAATCTGTCATTTTAGTGGATGTATCTTCCGCTTCCAACATCAGTTTGTCATACCTGGCCTTGTCTTTTGTAATTGTCACATCTTTTACTCTTGGCCCTAGTCGGAACTTTACTAGCACTTGAGTACATTGATCATCTGTTGGGGTTTGATAACCTGTTTCTTCATAAATAGAGTTTTCTATTGCTAGAATTCTCCTTTTCATTCTTTTAGAGACTGCACATCCCATTTTGTCCAACAATCGGGAAATTGAACATTTTTCTTTTCGTGCTAATCTTTTAAACAGTGAATGTATAGCATGAATTGAGGGAGAACTCTTAGGTTGAAAGAAATTATCAGTATATTCAACAAGAATTGGAATATACCAATTTTCTTTCGAAAAGGAGGGGTTTCCTAAAACACTTTGCTCAAATTCAGGTGTTTCAAAATTATCATTCTCATGCCATCTTTTCTTCCATTTAAGCAGACAAGCCCTATTTTTATGAATATTTTTGGAGCAAGATCCAACTTCGTATATAGATGATGGTGGAATATCATCCTCCTCGTAGATTTGTTTCCCTTTCCTGTCAATTTGTCTTTTCATTTCTTTAAGAGCATAAGGTTCTTCAAGTGTATATTCAGGTAGGTCTTCTGTAAAATTCAGAAAGGCTTCATAAGGTTGCAGATCAAATTCTTCAAAAGAGTGTATATCAATTTGGTATGGATTATCTAATGCAAATTCTGTTTCACCAAATAATCCATAATCATTCTGATAAAAGGAAAGATCTTCCTCCATTGGTATATTGAAGTCTTGATAAAAAAAAAGATTGAATTCGGAGAATCCATTGCAACTTTTCTGAAATTTTAAGAAAAATGAATGTTATTGACTTATTTATAAACTGGGAATTTGAAAAAGATGTAATTATTATTTATCAAAGAACGAAATGTCAAATGAAAACTAGTGATAACAAAATATGAGAAGAAAGAAAGTCTCCAACGGAGTCACCACTCTTTGATGGCGATGAAAAATCTCTTTTCGGTCGACTTGCATCGCTATCAATTCCCGTATCACATCAATGTCAAGGAGTCGCCACTCTGTTTAATATTGCACTAATCTTATTTCTATAAATCCTATAAAGGAATTAAGAAATTTAGGGCTAATAGAAAACAGTAAAAAAGGATGTTTATGATAATCCTTATAAAAGAAGATTCTAGAATGTCATATCCTAAAATTTCTATGTAAGTAAAATCATGAAGTTTTAACCAGAGATTTCTAGATGTGATATCTATCGTGGGTTCTTTTAAATCTCCTATAGAAGCAAGCTTCTATAGTTAATTACATCTTAGGCAATTTATAATCGTCTAAGAAAAATTCTGATTAATGTTGATCACTTACTTTCTAGAAATTTTTGTTTTTAAGAAAATATGTACCCACTATCAATCCTAAATGTCATTTTGTCATGTCATTTTGTTTTGTTGTTTATCCTTTTTGTTTTAATGTCTGCCATTTTTGTGGCTATCCTAAAAGTTTTGGTTTTTATTTGATTTTGTCATTTTGATGTTGTGTTTTGTTTTGTCAATGTTGTTGTTTTGATTTCATTGTTGTTTGCCTCATTTCCATAATGTCGTCCTGCAAAACAGAGTTAGCACACCCTATAACATGCAAAGGAAATCTAAGCGCAACTTGTCTTTGTCCTGCAAAGAAAACATTGTCAGAAAATATGTTCATTGTCTCAGAATTTGTAGGATGTCCAAGTTTGATTTGAAATGTTGAATGTCGATTTATGTCAATTTATGTTGATTTAGATTTGAAGTTTTATGTCGAGTTAAGTTTGACATGGATCAAACTTAAGTTTTAACCGAGTTTTAAACCTAAATTTTAAGTTCAAGTCCATTTGGAAAGTTAGATTCAATGTAGATTGAATCTAGTTAACTTAAGTTCATGTCTGTTTGAACTTAATTTAAAACTAGGTTCAATGTGGGTTGAATCTAATTAACTTGAGTTCATGTCTGTTTGAACTTAAG
This sequence comes from Papilionanthe hookeriana x Papilionanthe teres, assembly GCA_022702705.1. Lineage (NCBI taxonomy): Eukaryota > Viridiplantae > Streptophyta > Magnoliopsida > Asparagales > Orchidaceae > Papilionanthe > Papilionanthe hookeriana x Papilionanthe teres. Next base: position 127,917,420 of record CM040421.1, on the reverse strand, counting down.
TTAGATTCAATTAAAATAGACCTAATTAAGTTTTAAGCCTTGTTTAAATAGTACTTAAAGTTTAATTAAGTCTAAATAAATTAGACTTAATTAGAGTTATAAACCATTCAAGTCCTTTTTAGGTAAGGCTTAAGGTTTCATTAAGTCTAATTTAATTTAACCGGGGTTTATTTGAGTAAGGTTTAAACATTAATTAAGTTTTAGTAGCTTAGACTTAATTTAATTAAACCTTAGTTAATTAGTTCTAATGTGGTAGACTTAATTATGTTTGATTATACCTTAGTTAGTTAAGGTTTAATAGTTTAATTAAGTCTAATGTGGTAGACGTAATTAAGGTTTATGTTTGATTAAACATTAGTTAGTTAAGGTTTAATAGTTTAATTAAGTCTAATATGGTAGACTTAATTAAGGTTTATGTTTGATAAACCTTAGTTAATTAAGGTTTAATAATTTAATTAAGTCTAATGTGGTAGACTTAATTATGATTTATGTTTGATTAAACCTTAATTAGTTAATGTTTAATAATTTAATTATGTCTAATGTGGTAGACTTAATTGTAGTTTAAATGGGTTGAACCTAGAATTAAGGTTAACTTAAGTTTAATGTGGGTTGAATTCAAGTTAAGGTTTAAGTTTAAGTTAAGTTAGGTTCAAGTTAGATTGAACCTAGACTTAAGGTTAACTTAAGTTCAATGTGGGTTGAACTCAAGTTAGATTTAAGTTTGAGTTAAGTTAGGTTCAAGTTAAGTTGAACCTAGACTTAATGTTGACTTAAGTTCAATATGGGTTGAACTAAAGTTAAGGTTTTAAGTTAACTTAGGTTGATTCTAAATTTGGTTTGTCGACTTAAGTTCAATATGGATTAAACTTAGGTTCACGTTGTGTTGAATCTAAGTTAAAGGTTGAACTAGGGTTCAAGTTGGGTTGAACTTAAGTTAAAGATTGAACTTGGGTTCAAATTGGGTTGATCCTTAAGTTAAAGGTTGAACTTAAGTTAGGTTTAATTTAGATTTGAGTTTGATTAAACCTTACTTGGTTTAAAGATTGAACTTAGGTTTAATGTGATAGACTTATTTGGTTAAGGTTTGATAGATTAATTAAGTCTAACATGGTAGACTTAATTAGAGTTTAAATTTGATTAAACCTTAGTCGGTTAAGGTTTAATAGTTTAATTAAGTCTAATGTGGTAGACTTAATTAGAGTTTAAGTTTTATTAAACCTTAGTTGGTTAAGGTTTAATAATTTAATTAAGTCTAATGTGATAGACATAATTAGGGTTTAAGTTTGATTAAGCCTTAGTTGATCAAGATTTAATAGTTTAATTAAGTCTAATGTGGTAGACTTAATTAGAGTTTAAGTTGATTAAACCTTAGTTGGTTAAGGTTTAATAGTTTAATTAAGCCTAATGTGATAGACTTAATTAGAGTTTAAGTTGAATTAAGTTTTATTTATTTAAGATGTAATGGTCTAATTAGGTCTAATGGGTTAAACCTAATTAGGGTTTAGGTTTGATTAAGTCTAATTTAGTTAAGACTTAATGGTTTAATTAGGTCTAATTGGGTTAGACCTAATTAAGGTTTAGGTTTGATTAAGTCTAATTTAGTTAAGACTTAATGGTTTAATTAGGTATAATGGGTTAGACCTAATTAGCGTTTAGGTTTGATTAAGTCTAACTTAGTTAAGTCTTAATGTTTAAATTAGGTCTAATGGGTTAGACCTAATTAGGGTTTATGTTTAATTAAGTCTAATTTAGTTAACACTTAATGATTTAATTAGGTCTAATTGGGTTAGACCTAATTAAGGTTTAGGTTTGATTAAGTCTAATTTAGTTAATACTTAATGGTTTAATTAGCTCTAATGGGTTAGGCCTAATTAGGGTTTATGTTTGATTAAGTCTAATTTATTTAAGACTTTATATTTTAATTAAGTCTAATGGGTTAGACCTAATTACGGTTTAGGTTTAAGTAAGTCTAATTTAGTTAAGACTTAATGATTTAATTAGGTCTAATTGAGTTGGACCTAATTTAAGGTTTGATTAAGTCTAATTTAGTTAAGACTTAATGGTTCAATTAGGTCTAATGTGTTAGACCTAATTAGGGTTTAGGTTTAATTAAGTCTAATTTAGTTAAGACTTAATGGTTTAATTAAGTCTATTGGGTTAGACCTAATTAGGGTGACTAATTTGTCTTAAACCTAATGTAATTAAGGTTTAAGGTGTTAATTAAGTTTAACATGTTCTTAAACTCAATTTAAGCTTGATTTTGTATTAAACCTAATTTAGTTAAGGTTTAATAATTTAATTAAGTTTTATATGTCCTTAAACTTAATTTAAGTTTGATTTTGTATTAAACCTAATTTAGTTAAGGTTTATTGAATTAATTAAGTTTAATATGTCCTTAAACTTAATAAAAGTTTGATTTTGTATTAAACCTAATGTAATTAAGGTTTAATCAATTAATTAAGTTTAATATGTCTTTAAACTTAATTAAAGTTTAATTTTGTATTAAACCTAATGTGATTAAGGTTTAATTAGTTAATTAGATTTAATTTGTCTTTAAACCTAATTAAAGTTTAATTTTTGTATTAAACCTAATGTAATTAAGGTTTAATGAATTAATTAGGTTTAGGTTGTCTTTAAACCTATTTAAAGTTTGGTTTAATTTTATTTGGATTTCGACTCATCATTGGCTTAATCCATTATGAAATGGGTTAAGTAAATGAACAAAATGGTTTTGAAATATTAATTTTAATTAATAAATCCTAACCCTATTTTAAATTGTCTTTTAAAATTGATTTGATGACTTAAGAATTATTATTTAGGATTATTGTCTGTCACCCTAAAATTCTTAACCATTTTGAATTTTAATTTTCCAATTTTTCAAATTTTATAATTATTTTTGAAGAAAATTATAAAGTGTCATGAAAATTAGAAAATGATATCCTAGAGAGCTATCCTAGCCTTAGAAAAATCAGAAGACGTGTCTAAGGACTAAAAGGTTCTTACCTAAAATTTTCATATTTTTCTAGTATGTAAATAATTTTTAATAATTAAAATACTCTAGAGAGTATTTAGTTATTTAAAAATTAAATATAAAGAATAAAATTATGATTTTAATTTCATAATTTTCTTCTCTTCAAGAGCTTTCCAGAGGTATTTTTATTTTATTTTTAGGAGGTCTATGGAAAAAGTTATGATTTTTCAATTTGTTTAAGGTTAATTTGAATTAATCTTAGCCCGAAATTTTCAGAGCCTGACGCATGTCCTCGTATGGGTCGAAAGCGCAGGACGATCTGGTGCGTGGATCCGGACAGGAAACACCGCAGCTTGCAATCAGTGTCGTTCGTTCCAAAACTCGGGAATGGACGGCGGAGATTAAATTCCAAAAATTTGTCAAATTTATGAACTGTCTACCTTCTAGGCTCAATATCTCACTCACTCATTTCTCAATGAAATTGAGTGATTTTTGAACCTATGGAATCATCTGGAGATCTAGATCACATCTATACGTTAAACACAATTTTCTGGGCTAGTTTAGTCCACGATTTTTCGATTATATGAATTATTTTGGATTTAAAAAATCCATACCTTGGCCACAATAGTCTTGAGCTTGATCAAACTTGTTGGTCAGCCTCTAGTGATCCCAAAGAAGTTCTTTATCACTTCAATTTGTATTTGCAGCTAGCCTTGGTGGGTAATTTTAGAAAAGTGGCTTGGTTTGGGTTCACTTTGGGTTTTAGCCAAATTGGCTCAATCAGACTGATTTTATGGCTTGATTTTGGCTAGAATGGATTTCTAAGATCCTTAGCAAGATTTTTGGTGTTGAGAGCTAAGGGACTTGGGCAACCTATAGGTCTTTATGAATTTTTTTCTTCTCCATATGGGTTTCGGGTAGGGGCTTTTTATAGCCATGGGAATGGCTATGGATAAGTTTTGGGCTGGTTAGGCTCACTTGGGGGAGTTGCTATCTCATCCATAAATGTTTTTGAAATGAAATTTCAGTTGTGATAATGATAGGTTGGCAATTTCCATGCTTAATCACCATGAACTTAACCATAGTAAGGAGGGGTGGTGCTTGCTTGGATTTTCCCATAGCTTCCTTCATTAGAGAGCTTGGGAGGTGGACATGGCTGTAGGAGAATGCCTTGGATCAGCCTCCCTCATGTAATTCATTTGACACCTCCAATGAATTGAGTGGTAGGATGACACATATGCTAATTTTCCCTCATTCCCATGTCTTAGCCATAATTGCTCCCAAATTGTCATGATGAATTTTTCATTGTTTTGTTTCACTCCTATTGGGTAGATAGGAGGTTTGTGGTGACTCAAAGGGCTAAGGCCTCCATCATCCTCCACCTCACTTAAAGATTCATGGGGAGATGCCACATACCCCTTTAATTTCTTTAATTTTTCCATTTTTGATTTATGAGATCACCATATGAGGTAATGGTAATCTATGCTCTCTCCCTCTCCTATTGGTGAAGATGTGAGGTGTTAGATGAGTCACCAAAGGTTCTCTTAGGGTTTCATGAGGAGATGACACATCATTCTTTCATAATGATGAAGGTGTCATCACATGTGTTTACCATGGTTAATATGATACATGATGGGTCATTCAGGGGTTATTTTACTTTAATAGGTTTTATGGGTTGTGTGTAACTTAAATGAGGTCATGTGTGATGTCTTAAAGGAGATTTGGAATTTTTGGAAAAACATAATGTCATAGATTAAAATTCTATTTAATACCCATTTCTTAATTTAATTTCCATTTTAATTAATTATTTCATTAATTAAAATATTAGAAATTATTTTATTAATTAATTATTAATTAGAAATAATTCCAAATTAATTATTTGATTAATTTTTATGTCATTTTTCTTTAAAATTGGATGGTTTTCTCATTTCATGACTTTTTAATTTAATTTTCATTTTAATTAATTTTCATTAATTAAAATTTTAAAAAAATAAATTATTAGACAATTAATTAATCAAAATAATTTTAAAATTAATTATTTGATTAATTTTATCATTTTTATTTCATTTTGGTGCATTTTGGTCATTTTATGACTTTTAATTTAATTTTTATTATAATTAATTATGTCATTAATTAAAATATTGAAAATTAAATCATTAATCAATTTAATTAATGAAAATAATTTTGAAATTAATTATTTGATTAATTTTATCTGCTTGGAGTTTTAAACAGGTCATTGGGTCAATAATTGGTCATTTGGTAAAAAATTGACCAGTTTGACCAAAATTGATTTTTTGGGTCAATGGTTGATCTGTTGGGTCAGTAGATTTGGTCATTGGGTCAAGATTGACCATCTTGACCAAAGTTGAGTTTGTGGATCAAGGGTTGACCTGTTGGGTCTGTAGGGTTTGGTCATTTGGTCGGAATTGACCATTTTGACTAAAGTTGACTTTTTGGGTCAAGGGTTGACTTGTTGGGTCAGTAGGGTTTGGTCATTGGGTGAGAATTGACCATTTTGACCAAAGTTGACTTTTTGGGTCAAGGGTTGACTTGTTGGGTCAGTAGGGTTGGTCATTGGGTCAGAATTGACCATTTTGACCAAAGTTGACTTTTTGGGTCAAGGGTTGACCTATTGGGTTAGTAGGTTTGGTCATTGGGTGAGAATTGACCATTTTGACCAAAGTTGACTTTTTGGGTCAAGGGTTGACTTATCATAAAAATGAGGTCAAGAAGTTTTTATAGATGATTTTTTATGTTTGGAACTTCATTTGAATCATATTTAGAAAATTTATCACGAGTTCTTAGACGCTGTGAAGAAAAATATTTAATCATTAATTGGAAAAAATGTCAGTTTATGGTAACATGAGGAATTATTTTGGGACATCACATATCAGAAAAAGGTATAAAGGTAAATCCTGCAAAAATTCCAGTGATTGTTAATTTACCTCACTCAATAAATGTGAGAGAAATTAGAAAGTTTTTAGGACATGCTAGATTCTACAGACAATGTATTAAAGAATTTTTTAAAATTGCTAAACCACTATGCCATTTACAAGAAAAAGATGTAATTTTTAATTTTACTAAGGAGTGCCAAAAAGCTTTTGAGCTATTACAAGAAAAATTAGTCACTGCACCAGTTATTGTTTCACCAGATTGGAAAAAACCATTTGAATTAATGGTCATGCAAGTGAAACATGATAATATTTTCAAAGTAATTTACCATGCTAGTAAAACATTTAATGAAGCTCAAATTAATTATACCACAACTGAGAAAGAGTTATTAGGAATAATATTTGCTTTTAATAAATTCAGATCATATTTAACTGGAACCAAATATCTAGTGCATACAGATCATTCTGCTATTAAATATTTAATGAAAAAGAAGGATGCAAAACCAAGACGATAAGATGGATTCTTCTTTTGTGAGAATTTGAGTTTGAAATAATACATAGAAAGGGAGTTAATAATCAAATTGCTGATCATCTATCCAGGCTTGAATCCGAAAAATCACTCTGTTTTGAAAAAAAAAATATATTGTACATTTTCTAGATGAAAAATTGTTCAATATTAAAGAGTGGTGTGTTCCATGGTATGCAAAAATTGTGAACTTTATTGTTAGTAATATTATACCTTATGGTTTGACGCACCAACAAAAGATGAATTTTTTATCTGAAGCTAAAACTTATTTTTGGATGACCCATTTTTATATAAACTGGGAAATGATCTAACTATTCGAAGATGTGTGCCTTTAGAAGAAAATTATGAAATTATCCAAAAATGTCATGATTATGATTTTGGGGGACATTTTTGTGTTGATAAAACAACATACAAAATTTTGCAATCTGGATTTTATTGGCCTACTGCCTTCAGAGATGTTAAAGCTTATATTAAAAATTGTGATTATTGTCCACGTGTAGGCAATATTTCAAAAAGAAATGAGATGCCCCTCAATTATATTTTGGAAGTTGAGATATTTGATGTTTGAGAATTAGATTTCATAGGACCATTTAAATAATCTTTCAGAATTTATATAAATTGTTAACAGTAGACTATGAATCTAATGGATAGAAGCTGTTGCTTTACCTCGATGTGATGCTCAAAGTGCTGCAAAGTTTTTAAGAATGAACATATTTTGTAGATTTGGAATGTCGAGAGTGATGTTAACTGATGGGGAAAGTCATTTCAGAAATGCAATAATAGAAAAATTAAGAAGGAAATATCACATTAATCATCAAATTTCTACTGCTTATCATCCTTAGATAAATGGTTTAGCTGAATTATCCAATCGATAAATTAAAAAAAAATAGAAAAATCTATAAATCCAACAAAAATAGATTGGTCAGTATAACTTGATTATGTTTTGCGGGCTTATAGGACTGCATATAAAACTCTTATAGGAATGTCCCCATACAGGTTAAAATATGGGAAAACTTGTCATTTACCAGTTAAACTTGAGCATAAAGCATATTGGGCTATTAAGAAATTTAACTATAATATGAAGGATGCTGGTAAAAAGAGATTATCACAATTAAATGAGCTGGAAGAAATATGGAATGAATCTTATGAGTGCTAAGATTTTTAAGGATAAGATGAAGAAGTGGCATGATCAAAGGATTCTTACTCAAAATTTTGAGACAATAGGCTTCGCTATAAAATGCAAGATTGAGGTTATTTTCAGGCAAATTTAAGTCTAGATGGATAGGCTCATTTATTGTGATAAAACTTTATCCATATGGAGCTGTGGATATCAAAGATCCTAAAACTAAGAAAATATTCAAAGTGAATGGTCATCGATTGAAACCTTATTTCCTAGGAGATGAAACTAAATTAAATGATCTTATGTTGTTGGGTCACCAAGAATAAGCACTAGGTACGTCAGGCTGATAACGTAAAACCAAGCGCTTTATGAGAGCAACCCATAGTTATCAGTGTGCTTTTGTTTTTAATGTTATGTTGTTGTGTTTATTTTTGAAAAATGTGGTAGTATTTTGGATATGTTATGATAATTTTAAGACCTTAATTAATATCTTAGACGTGTTAAAATGAGTATTTGGATGTTAAGCTGACCTATGCTTAAATGAGCATTGGCGCTTAAGCGCCAATATTCGGCGCTTAAGCGCAATAGTTAAAAAACGTGCTTAAATAATGTTCTAGAAGAATTAAACGTGGGGAAGTTGTCTTGAACATTATTTTAGTGGTTTTTAAATGTGGGAAGTGTGTATAGGCTCATCTAAAGTCTATAAATAGCATGAAAATGAAGAGATTTTACCCCTCTCCAAATTTTCATTCTAAAATCTAAGTGAAAAGAGTTTTGAGTTGAAGATGAAGTGATTAAGTTAGAAAAAAATATCTTCTTGGGAGAGTGAATTGAAGAAGAAAGATGCGATCATCAAGAAGAATTTTGTAAGTCAAAGTCCACAAAAGTTATACAACGGATTCCTCGCCGTTAGTATAGAAGGAATAGTGAAGAAGATTACAAAAATTAAGGCTGATGTGGCTTCAATTAAAGCAAGGTAAATGAAACTAATGCACACTTGGTGCATATTGGATGGCAACTCAAAATGAAATTCAATCATACAGGTTATATTGAAGAAGTGGAGATGAAGATGTATCTAAAAATTAAGGGATTGAAGAGGATTCAATAAGAGTTCTTCATCATCGTTCGTTCTATCAAATATATGTGAAATGGTTCAGAAGGAGTGAATGTAGGACAGGGATATGTTCCACCTAATGGAGAATGGATTAAGTTCGAGAGTCTAGTTAGTTTGCTTGTTGTTAGTGTTTGTTTGTTTTAAGTGTGTTTGATGTTAAGTTTGTCTTATGTTGTGATGTATTTAGATGTTATCTCATCCAAAATCTTTTGGAGTGGAGATAAGTTGTGTGAATTGTGTTTGTATTTGTTGGAATTGTGAACAAAAGTGTTTGTCTGTGCTAAAAATTATGTGTTAATTATGATCGAATAAAAAATATAGAATGTTGTTAATTTTTTAGAAAGAGAAGAATAGAAGGGGAAGAAAATACTTATTAAGATTTATAAAGACCATTGAGCTGTGGATGACTTAAGAAGATGTGCATTTAAATCAAAATTTAATAATATAAAAATTTGTGTACAGGTGCATAAGCATCATAACCCCACACTTAAGCGCAAGCAAACCCGAAAGATATGCGCCTAAGCACCGAACCAGTCGCGCTTAAGCGCTGGTTCACGTAAACCGGTTCGCGAAGAGTTTTAAGTAAAAATTTGAGCCAAAACCTCCACTATTCCCATTGTAGTCTTCTTCTTCCTTTGTAAGTTGAGATTTTTGACCTAGGGCATCTCCAAAATTGAAGAAAACTAGGTGGAATTGAGCCAAATTTGCTAGATTTCATCTTCTCAAGGTTATAGCTTCTCTTCTATGTACAATTTTTTTATTTTCACCATATATTTGGAGTAATTTATGGAAGATCTGAAAATTACTTTTTATGGTGAAAATTTAAGAAAAGTTGATAGATATTACATAGAAATGTGAGTTTAAACTTTTAGTAGTTAGATTTAGTAATTTAGGTTTGAGTTTAGAATTTATTTTGAATTTTATGTGCTTTTTAGAAATGGCAACAAGAATAAAGATGAGCAAGGGGAATGCAACTTCTGATTCAAGCAAATTTGTAAGTGTGAAAGCTAATAATAGATACACAGATGCGGTGCAGTTGAGAAAATTAATTCATGAGCGATGTTTCAAGAATCTGGGCGGAGAAGTGGAAGATTTGATTGTCTTCAACATTGGGATCAGTTCTGTTGTTTTTCTGTTGTTGCTGTGATTGTAGTAGTTCAAGAGTTCTATGCTAATCTCCCTGAAGTTGAGGATGATCAGGTGATGGTAAGAGAAAAAACAGTAGCATTTTCCCTTGAGGTAATAAATTCATTTTACCTCATGCCTTTAGGTACTATGTGTTTTTATGCGATACAATCCTGCGGAGAAAGAGTTAGATGAGATCATATCTTCATTAACTACGGGAAGTGGAATCTGGAAAATTACCAGTGGAAGAAGAGAAAATTTTCCTACATCGAAGATGGATGCCACGATGAAAGTATGACGCTATTTCATTTTTGCTCGTCTACTCCCTATGAACCACCTTAGTTAAGTGACCAGAGAAAGAGATAATTTGAACTATTGCATTCAAAAATATAAACCTATTGATATTGGATCTCTATTTTATCATACCATCACCAATTCTGTTAGAGCTGTCACTACAGTAGGTTTGGGATTTGCATCCTTAATCTTTTCTTTATGTGAGCAAGCTGTTGTGAAGTTTGACAGTTGGGAGGAAATTTTACAACCTCTAAAGCCCATTACAAATGTGAATGTGAAGCCTTATTCTAAGCATTCTATTTTTGGCTGGAGAGGAAGATTTTCTAGAAGTTTTGGTGCTTCTACATCTTATGCATCTGCATCCCATGGCCAATCTGCTAGTCCTGATTCGTAGACTCAATTAATGCAAATGATGATGGACAACATCAACTATACTGCTCATAAGGAATTAAATTTAGAAAATTATGGAGATGATATTGATACTTATATGAGAAGGCATAGTGATTATAAAGAAAAATATTACACATCTTTGGAGAAACTTATATGAGGTGATTAGAGTGTGGTATTTCCTTCATATCTACAGTACCCTCATTATGATTCTAAAAGTTTTTGGGACTATAATGATGATGATGATGATGGTGATAAGGATGAGGAGTGATTTGATTATTTTATGTTGTATTTAAACTTTTATTTATCATTGTTGTTTGGACTATTGTTGTATCATTTGTTGTTATGTTAGACAATGTTGTATGTGGTTATGTTGTGATGTGTAGTTATCTTTTGTTTATGTGTAGTAATTGTGTGAACATTGTTATTTGAGTGAATGTTGTTGGGTTGTGATGAACTTATTCCTATTGTATTGGAAAAGTTTAGAATCGAACTAACTTTCATTTAAAATGTTTTAATTTTCGATCTACTACCATGTATTTTCTTTCTGTTGTGGTTGTGAAATTATGTTAGTTTGTGTGATTTGTTTTTATGTTATCCTCCACTGCATAGAAGTATTTTGAATCTCATATATATATTAAAATCAAAATAAAATTTGATCATCTTATTTTTACTCTTTTAACTTTTGTACTTATATATTTAGGATATTGAAATCCCTGTATGCATGATGTTTTAGTTATTCATTCCTGCCTATATATACATGATATGCTATAATGTTTTATTTTATTAAAAAATTAAGTTTGGGGGGATGAAAAACTAATTTTCAAAAATTGAAATTTATTTGTTCTCAATATGCTACAAAGAAATTTGATTTTGATTGAAAAATGATTATGTGTATGAAGTTATATTAGGGAAGTAAAATTTTGAATATAGAAACGAGTAAGAGAATTTAGTTAAAACATTATAATGATGATGAAAAATTGAAAGTTACAATTTTCTTAGTGAAGAGATGTTATATATCGTGTAACTATATTTAATAGAAGATGTATTTTTGAAAAATATAGAAGAATTAGACTTTTATTTGCAATACTTAAATTTCTTTTATTAAAAATTGAGTGCAAATAATGTATTTTATCTTATATGGATACATTGTATATTGACACATTTTGAGGAGACACTAAGGCACCTTTTGAAAAAATATAAAAAGAATGAATTGAAGAAAATTAAAGAGAGAGAGTAAGAGAGGAGATTAAAAGAGTAAATTTAGTTTATTTTAAGTTGTAGGATTATTACTTGGGGATACTTCACACTTATCTCATTCCTATTGAAGGGGAAGGTGTGTAGAGAGTTCGAAGTAAAAATCTAATATTTGTTAGTGAGTTAGAGAGATTTTAACCCTCTAGGGTTGGGCAACCAGTCCCAGGGAGGCTTGAAAGAGAAAGGAAGAGATTCAAAGGAACTTCAAGAGTTTGGTGAAGAGAATTTGAGATAAGTTTTTATCTTTGTACTTCATTTAGTTTTAATTTAGACTTCTTGTGTTTCAAAATGATTTCTATTTTTAAAATTAATTTTTGTTGTATTTTCTCCATGAATTTTGAGTAGTTTTTTATCTTATTTCTTAAAATGAAAACTAATTAAGTGTTGGATGGAAGTTGTGGAAGTATTGATCTTTAATGTTGGAGTAAGTTGCGATGATTTAATCCTTATAGTTCATTTACTTCTTGATTTAACTAATTAAGATGTTAACATTTGTTGTGAGAACATGTAAGATCCATAATGGTTTTGTCTCAATCAACTAATGGTAAAAATCACATGAAATTGTATGGATGAGAATGTAATTCATACAATTGAGTGCAAATAAATAAGGAAATATACTTTAAAGGGTGTAGAATTAGATGACTTTAGGGTGATAGACTAAAACCCCCAATTTGGTTATTATTTTAGGTTTTGATACGTGATGCTAGCCCCCAAGTGGAGGGAAAGGAGGGAAATCTAGGTGAGAGCTAGTATCTTCCCTACCTAACCCGTTTACAAAAATATTCAAACTTTAAACTAGTCAATATTCTTTATAGCATCTCTAGTAAGGGTAAAGAATAATACTACTCCTATTTGACACAACACATTTTGAATACTTCCACAATAGAACTCATATACTTATTACTTATTCATGATAAGGAAAAAGATATTTTCAATTATACTTCTTTTATCTTACAAAAATCTCATTAAAGTTAGTTAATTGTTTACTTTATTTCAAAATATCAAAAATTACAAAGAAAGAAGCGCATTTTCAATCCTTCAATATTATTCATATTTTAAGTAAGTGCCTTTCTCTAAATAGATTTTGTGATCTAATTCCTTGTTAAAAATTTTCAAGATTCCTTGTTGGTTTGATATTTCGGGGCTTAATCAGAAAGTCCTATATTACTTGATAAAAAAATATATACTTGTGTAAAATACCAAAGGTTAAATATACTTGTTGAACTCTTATTTACATTAGAGTCAAGTTTTTTGCATCGTTGTAAAGAAAGAAATTTTATTAAAGAAAAATAGAAAATTATATCATATATATAAATCATAATACTATAGAATTTAGGGATCAGTTATCCATGCCACAATGAGTACTAATGGGTCATGGGTGACTCATTAATCAATAAGCCATGGGTTAGGTTTGGGTTTGGATGTTATGTGTAGGCTTAAGTTGTCATGATGTTGAATTTTGATAAATGGTCATAAGGTCTAATTTTAACCTTAATAGGTCTTAATTTCATCTTTTTTTAATTAATCAAACAATTAATGAATTAAATAAAAAGAAATTAAGCTATGAGACCATAAGTTGACCTTTAAGGTTTATAATTGACCATGGTGGTCCATGGTTCAACAATTGACCAGGGTTAACCAATTGGGTGCCAGAGTTGACCAATTGACCAAGATTGACTAATTGGGTCCTAGGGTTGCCCAATTGGGTTCCAAGGTTGACCAAGGGTTGACCAATTGAGGCCCAAGGTTAACTAATTGGGTGTCAGAGTTGTCCAATTGACCAAGCTTGAGCAATTGAGTTCCAGAGTGGACCAATTGACCAAGGGTTGACCAATTGAGTCCCAATGATGACCAATTGACCATGATTGACCAATTGAGTGTTAGTGTTGACCAATTGACCAGGGTTGACCTCTTGGATCATAGGTTTGAACAATTGACCAGGGTTGACCAATTGGGTCCTAGTGTTGACCAATTGACCAAGGTTGACCAATTGGGTCATATGATTGACTAATTAATTAAGTATGACCAATTGGGTGTTAGGGCCAGGGTTAACCAAGTGGTCAATGTCGCGACCATAGGATGCAAGGTTGACCAAACGGTCAATGTGCTCTATGTTAGTTCAAATTGGGCTTATCTAAGATGTCACTTAATTTTGAGACTAAACGGGGACACGTTAGAATTTGATCCAATTTTAGGGTTTAAGGACCCTTGATGGGTTTAAGGAGTCAATGTTAGTAGACTTCTTTCCCAAGATGGATCATGGATGTCATTTGAAATGGATCCTCACAAAAGTGAGGTCAACAACACCCTTCCAAAAATTGTTCTAATTCAATAAATTTGGAAAAATAACCGTCTCTGGTGCATAGGCGCCGAAAACTGGAGCATAAGTGCCATCCTTTCTGTAAACTAGCGCTTATGTACCATATCCTGATGCCTAGGTGCCTTCTTCTCTATAAATTGCGTTTAGGCACCAAATTTTGGTGCTTAAGTGTTAGGTTAATTTTTATAAAAAGCTGGCTTTTGACTCCAAATTCCTTCCTTTTTGCTTCTTTTAGCTCTTAACTTCCTAAAATTAGTGTACATGCAAGAAAAACATAAATACATATTCCTTTAAAGTACAATATCACTAAAAATAAGCATTAAATGATATAAAACTCGAATATTTATAAACATGTTAATTTCACTACTATGTCAGTACAGATTTTGTGAAGCCTGTCTATGTCTATTTGAGAGAGGACATGCTGCCCGTGTTTTAAAATTGGAAAGAGGACCCTTCCAGGCAGCCAAACTCCTATGTGAGCATTGTCAAAGCATCTGCTAACAAGTTGTCTCACCTTGAAGCTCAGAAAAGCATATTGTTTGGTATTTGTTCCTACAGTTTCATCATATAGCGGAAATATTGTCCAAGCCTTGATTTTAGGGTTTGTACTTTCTAACAATCTGGTTGATGATAAATTGGGAGTCTCCATAGAAGTTAATGTCCTTGATCTCCATTAAGATTATAACTTCGAAGCTGGTTATGAGCGCCTCGTATTTAGCTTCATTGTGTATGCGAGACTCTGTCAAGTGGTATGAGAATGACATCATCACTTAGTCTGAAGTGATAAAAACCAGTCCTACTCCTGCCTTTCTAGGTACAACTGTCAACATGTCATTATCTTTATAGGCAGATGAAGCTTCGTCAAAGTATAGTTCTCAATGATTAGTGTTGGAACCTTCGAGCTCCAAACTTTGCTTATCGGGTAGGTAGTCATTAAGAGGGGACCCTACAGGTAATGGGTGTGCCGCTAGAAAATCTGCTAATATATATCCTTTGAAGGCACGTAAGGGCTCAAACGTTATGTCAAACTGAAGCAGTATCATTGCCTACCTAACTAGTCTTCCAAAAAGTGTCGGTCAATTCATTAGGTACTATAAAGGATTGACTCTCGAGATGAGAGTTACCTAATGAGAAAGCATGTAGTGCCTGAGCTTTTACACTGTGAAGGTCAAGGCTAAGCAATGCTTATTAATTACGGGATAACTTATTTCAGAAGGAATTAAATGATGACTTAGGTGGTAAAATGCATTTTCTTTACCTTCATCACTGACTTGGGCTAGCAAGGCTTTGCAGGATTCATCTAAAGCAGCAGTGTAGAGGATTAGTGGCCTTCCTGAGATAGGGGCTGATAAAATAGAAATTCTTGTTAAATATTATTTGATGCTTTCAAAAGTGTGTTGGAATTTTTCATTCCACACAAATTTGGCATCCATTCTGGTTAACGTGGTGAGAGGTTGACACCTACCTGACAAGTAAGAAATGAAAAGTCTTATATATGCCAAATTTCCTTAGAAAGACTATAATTGGGTCAATGCTTTAGATGAGGCATATTTAAGACCACTTCTATTTTAAGAGGGCCAATTTTGATCCCACAATGGAAAAAAATGAATCCTAAGAACTTCCCTAAGGTGATACCAAAGGTGCTCTTTAAGCAATTCATTTTAAGATTAAATTATTGTAATCATTCAAAGACAATTCTCAAATTGTACACATGGTCATCTTTTTGTATGCTTTTGATGACTAAGCTAACACTTAACTTGGTTGTGGATGAGATCATCGAAGATTTTTTTCATATCCTACTGGTATTTTGCACCAACACATTTAAGTCCAAAGGGCATTACCTTATAGCAGTAAATCTTGATGGTGTTCGAAAGGCTCTGTTTGGCTCATCTTCTGAAGTAATTTTCATTTGATTGTAGTATGAAGATCCATCCATGAAAAAAATATTGTGTGTTGTCTCAATATCTACCATCAACTCTGGGATCGGTAAAGAGAATTTATCTTTTGGACATGTTTTATTCAGATCTCTGAAGTCGATGCAGATCTCAATTTGGCCATTTTTCTACTTCACCAGCACTATGGCCAGCCAAGTTGGTTACTTTTCTTCTAGGATGAAGCCGATATCAATTAATTTCTTAACCACAGCTACGACCTGTTATGCACCACTGAAACAAGTATGGGCATTTCTTTATAGCTTCAAGTGAAGGAATCTTTGTATTCTCTTAGCAGTTGAGTTATTTCTTTTGCTTCGATGTCATTAAGCAAAGAGATGATGAATGTTGGTCTTAGGTCTTCTATCCCTAATTTAACTTCTCTTAGCTTTTCTACCGTCTATTTGATTTCTTCTTCAAATTTTGGTGGTGCATCTTCAATTGTAGACTCTTCATAATCATTGAGTGCTTCTACACATTTAATATCAGGTTCTTCAGTGATAACAAGGCAAAATTCTGTGTCATCCAGAGGTCTTAGTATACCAAATCCAACACCTTCTTTTGTATTAGGTTTTCTTGTTGATTGTCCCATAGTTATTTGAAAGTTGGGAATGGTTATTTGAGCACTAATTTAGTATCAAACCATGTTGAACAAGTTTTTGAACATAAGGGGAATAATGTTCAACAGGAAGTTCCATTAATTTTAAGAAATTTTCTTCTTCAAGTTGTACATTTGCTTTAGGACTAGAAGGAGAAGAACCAAGTTGGAATTTAATAGGTTTCAAACCCTCACTATGTACTTCTTTGACCATCAAACTCCCGATTTTATTTGAGACAATTGGTGTTAGGGTCATAACTTTCACATAGTGATTGATTCTTTCATACATGGACTCATATTCTTTCTTTTCTTGTTCATCGTCAAGGGATATATTGAATTGTGGCTCCTTTAGAGTCATCAACACTTTTTTTTCTCTTTTCTTCCTTGGAGCTTGAGTCCAAAGTAGATGTTGATCCTCAAGGGTTTCTTCATTTTGATGATTGGATCTTCTCTCCCTCATCCTCGGCCTCGGATGCAGGTTTTGTGGGAGTCTCTTCCTTTTGGTTGATTTGCAGCATGATACTTCTTAATTTCCTTTTATTCTTCTTTATCTTCTTCATATTCTCTTATTTTTATTTTTTTCTTCTACATTTATCACCACATTCCTGAAGGGAACTATTTTCTTCAACAGGGCGTAGTATGCAGCTTCTTCATGTATGCCAATCTCATGTACTGTGAATGGTTGCAGATCACCTTTAATACATTATTCTAGTCCCACGTGGGGATACTTGATACACCAGTGCAGCAAAGAAAAACCTACTTGTATTCATGGAGCCACAATCAACACAACAAAGCATTAAAGGATGTCTCGGAGTCTATGATGTGGAATTTTGTCATTGTCACAAAATCACCAATTTTCAAAAGTAACGTGTTTGAACCTAAGTTCTTTCTCCTTATTAATTGAAGCCACATAGCATCATCTTGTTTGTCATTAACATACATGTATCAATCTTAAAATAAGTAAGTTTTCTTAAGTTCATAATATTGATTGAAGTGCTGGGGTCAGTGAGCACCCTTGAGAGCGTAGCATTATCAATATTGATCGAGATGTATAGTGAGCAGTTGTGTTTGGTTGTGCCCAACAATAAATCATCATCGGAGAATGTGACTTTGCATTACATGTAAAAAAAAATATTGAAAGAAATGGCATCTCCAATGTGATTTCCTATTATTTCTAAGTGTCAAATTGTCAGCAATGCATAAATACCTCCAAGAGTGATTGTAATTTAGGGTCAATAGTCAAGAAGTTATATTTTAAATAGATATCGTTTGTCATTTCTCATTTTATCTAAATATTTCTTTAAATTATCACTTATTTATCAGCATAGGTTTAACCAAATAAAATTAAAAAAATTAAAAAAAACAAAAAAAAAAACTACAACTAATCTCATCACTTTTAATTTGCTCTTGAAAGTTTAACATGAAGAAAAAACAAACAAATAAATAAGATGATTATCCCCAATTATTAAAGAATAGAATAAAAGGTTCACTATTTAGCCCAATCAATATAACGCCCTTGCCTCAACCTAGATAGATTTAGATTAAAGAGCCTTAGAAAAACTTATTCACCAAACAAAATAAAATCATCTACATAATTAATTATATCCAAATTATTTGGGGTTATTTTTTGAATCAGTATTTTCATTCATTTTTTGTTGAGCGTTGCATGAGGTTTTAACTATATTTTTAACAAATCTTCTTCCAAAACCTCTAGCAATGATACATTTAATGTATCATTTTTCCATCATAGTTCTTCTATTATATCAAATCCTTCTATTAGATCATTTTATTGGTGCATCTTCTATCATTCAAGTGGCCCAAGTTAAATCATCTAAACTCATCAGTCCTTCATAGTGTTACGAAATGTATAATTGCAATTTTATAGGAGTAACTTTCAATCTTCAATGACATTTTGACTAAATGCATTATAAAACATGCATCAAACTCTTTCTACAAAAGTTAGTTGATTCTATATGAATTTGGACTTTTCTAGTATTTTAATTCATTTTTTAAAGTATTTAATATTAGGATTTTTTCATTTCAAATTAGAAAGAATTTTTAGGTGACTGGACTAAATCTGATTTCAAACAATTTGATAATAAATGTAACCTTGTTTCAATAAGTAACAATTTGAGTGCTTGCACTATGACAATAATGAATGCAACTTGAATCAAACTGTATATGAAAAATATAACAGCACAAATCTTGAAGCAATCCAATGATCAAGTATGATAGTGACTAACAGAGGTACTCATTGACTGGCTGTCAACCGCCAAGCAATAACGGTGCCCATGCTATTGAACATATGACTGATCAGCCTAAAAGCTGAATGATCGACCCTATAACAGATGTCCAACCAGAGGTCGCTGATCGGATTCAGTCCACCGACCGAAAAGGTCTCTCCAGCCAATATATCTGACATATGTGTAAAGTACCTAAATAACCCTCGCTGAGTTAATGATTAGAGAGCATAAATGTAATCTTAGATCTTCACTCCCTATGTCTTATAAATGATGGTCATTTTCTCGAATAAAGGTTACGTTCTTTTACTCTCTCTCCCTCCCATATTTAAACGCTCTATTCATTGGTTGCGCTCCCAAAAAATTTTGAATTCAACATCGTGAAATATGTAGTGAGCGTGGAACCATATCGTCGACAAGAAGATGAGTGCAACAGTTTTGTTTTGAGCTCGGCTTCATAGAACCCCAGAGTTTGGTTGAAGCTGAAGATGGCCAACAAATACATCAATGTTTATGAGAACATCCCCAACCCTGAGCCATCAGATCAAAGACCCCAGAAGCGACCACTTCAGAGCAATGGATGGAGACCGAGAGAAAACTCACACCCGCATGTTCATCCGCAATACGAGAATAAATAGCCCCACAACAACACTAGAGTCGATCGTCATAATGATCGGAGGGCTCGGGTGAGGAGTCAGGATCAACAACTAGTCCGTATAAGGAAGGACCTGCCCAGCACCACAAATGATCGCGGTACAATCATGAGGATTCTTAGACTACTTTAAGAGTATCCATGGCGGAAATAATAGATGACATTCAGTATAAAGAGAATTTTAGGAAAGTCTCACCAATGAGGGGCCAGAGCATTCCTTCGGGATAAAACGAATGCAAGGATCACAGAGATTATGGCCACGATATAGAGGAGTGCATACCTCTGAAACTTGATCAAAGAGTTGATCAAGCAGGAAAATTGAAAATTTTGTGGCACTTGAAGCTGCAACTCAGAGACAAAGGAAAGCCCAAATGGTGGAAGTGCCTGAAGGGCCAGTATGTACAAATCTCATTCATATAGCCGGGGTGGTGTCTGCTATCTTTTGAGGGAATCAGTCATCCCGACGAGCCAATCAGAAGAGGCACCAAAAAGGGGAACTTTGCGCCGCTATTTTGACCGTGAGGATAGAAACCCATCCCCCTACGACACAGACTTGCCCCAAAAAGGGAATCCGTACAATGACATCGTCATTATGATAGCCATGCTTAGCAAGTATAAGGTAGGGAGCATCCTCTAAGATCTACGAAGAGATGAATGCAATGAGCATAATAGAAAATGGAGTAAGTTTCTTGGTTAGAAATAAAATGCAATGATAGAAGAAGCCCTTATTCCATATAGCTCGCTTTACAAAGAACTAAAAGTAAGTGGGCTTTTATTGTGGACTGAGGGAGGAAAATCTATGTGGCACGAGATGCCAATGCAATAAAAAATGGAAAAACCACAAAGTCAAAATATGATAAAATCAGCTACCAAGATTTATAATTTATGTGTCATCTATATAAAATTTATTATGTAAGACTATGCGCTTAAATGCGATTTTTTTTTAGTATATGCAATACTTTGAATAGTTTAACTTTATACTTTGAAAATTTGAATTTACAATCCAAGATTTTAAAATTTTGAAGTTTGAATTTTCAAAATTTGAGAAGAATTTTAACTAAATTATGCGGAAAATGTTTATTTGCACTCGTTAAAAGGGAAAAATTATTTTTCTCCACTTGCTTGACCAAGGATATTATAGGGTGATAGTAGTTACTTAGTTCCATCTCTCAATTCAAAATTAAAAAAAATAATAATAATGGAGTTGACCCGACTTCCCTTTGTCTACTTATATGTAAGTGTATTGAATTGGTATAAAGACAATATAGTATTTATTTGGCTATAATGAAAGTATTATTATTGGTTTTGATAAGAATTTATGTCAAAATGTCAATGGAGAATGGTTTGATCGTCAGCCTTACCTTAAGGATAATTGGTTAACTCTTCTCATTGACACTTAGGTGAGTGATTCAATTGTGTTATTTATAAAATCAACATGATTATTGTTGTTCTCACAGTCTACTATTGTTCAACCACCCATTTGCAAGTTTTTCTTTCTTTTTTCACAAAAATTCAACCTTGATTCAATCAGAGCTACCATCTGCAACAAGATCTAGTCTTGCTTTAAAGACCAATTGGTGGACATATATCCGATGGAAACCCTTAAAAAATTTCATAATAAAATTAGAAATATTTGCTTTCAACATTGCTTTCGGCTATTTTCCCTCACCTAAAATTTCTCCCCAAAACCTAATATCCAATAACTTTTTGTCAACCAAGTAAGAGTTCCATCTAATCCAGTCTTTTACAAAATCCCAGAAATACTTCAAATTCAAGAAAAATTTTGAAAATTTTCACAATACATCTAGACTCATCCAACGCTTCCGAGTGATTCGAAAGCCCTGAGTTATAATAATTTCCCACACAATAATTTTAAAGCTTAAAACACTCTCAAGTTGAACAAGATTTTGACCTCAATCAACCTTTTGTTACTGAAATCCCTAAACCAAATCAAACCTACTAAAGCATAGACATCATTCCTACATATCATGGAAAGGTCTTTAATCATTGCCCCAAACTAAGGATCCAATCTCGGGCCACACCAAAAAGCAGGAAAGACGAAAAAAATATGGAGATAACATAGGGCATCAAATAATTTTAATTTCAATTTAATTAACTTTTAGCAAGTCATGTACATTTTATGACATAGATAGTGCTTTAGATGAACCTAACACAAGTCACCCAGTCACGCCATAATCTTGAAATGGTGAAGCTCAAACTAAACTCAAAATAGGCCTACTTTTCATCATTCGGTTATTATTTTTTACAATAGTTCATCACCAATATCTAAATTTACATTCTTTTAACAATTAAAGAAAGCAAGAACCCAAATCTTACTTAGGATGGTTCTGAGCGACAAATAGTCTATTACAACATGAGAAACATCTATCTGAAGATATTAGTATGAATAAAATAATTATATAAATAATTTTTAAACTAGAGTTCTCAATGTAATTATAGAAGTGTGCTACATGATAAAGAGATCTTATTTGAGGAATCCATCTTTCTGGAAACAAGCTTTTGTTTTAGATGAATAGATGCAAAGAAAGTAAGTGAAAAGAATGATGAATGGGGGCAGCAAATCATTGTTACTCAGTGCTCGACCAGCAGATACTATCTTGAGCATGAATTGCAACCTCCTCCGCCACTTTAATAAAAGTCGAGATCAACCTCCAATTCCTCTAACACACTATCTCCCTTCATCAGGCATCTCTCACTATCTGACAGGTCCTAGCTCCTCAACCTTTTACCTCTAATAAAGCAAAGGTCAGGGTTTGAATTCTTGCCAAAAATTTAAATATGCATAATCTTTTTATATGGTTATTAGTAAATAATGTAATAATGCCAGTCGCTAGAGTTTCACCTGATTGGAGGTTGCCAGATGATTGGTGAAGCCGGGAAGGTAGCTGACCGCTAAGAAAGGAGATTAAAAAAAAGTAAAAAAAACTAAGCTTGGTTGTTTGTAATCTTTTATCTACTTAGATTTGTTGTCCTAGTATGGTCACAATACGCGATACTTAAAATATTTATTCTTGGCCCAATACACTTTAATGTCTTTAGTTTGATTGAGGAATTAACGTATGGCAACAGTTACAAGTTATTACATGGAGCAATTTTGCTGCACTTCTAGGTCGTACATAATCCCCTAGTTGGATGTGTAAAAATTTTAAGGAAATGTGACTCTATGTTCATCGTAAATTTGGATGATGATCACCTTCACTTGTATGGTTTATGCGAAAAATTCCTTGTTTAGTGGTAATTTTGGTGTGCCTTTTCTCTAAATAAGTACCTTTTCAAGTAAACAACCATTCATTTTTCAAGTGTTCAAGGATGAAGAGACTAACACCAATAAAAAAATTGATGTATTGGCTTGCTAGTTTATAATTCAATTTGGATGGATTGAGTACTGGCAGACCTCACGGGTACGGGTTGAATAGTTAATATGTCTATCCCATTTTCCTACACCACCCACTCACACTTGGTACTTAATTCATTCCAAATTGTTTGAAGTTACATCAAATATTTTTATATTTTTAAATTTGATACCATCCCTCATTTTATATGGAAATGAAAAACATAATCATGAATATATGATCTAGAAACCCACTAAGAGCAAGTATGAAGAACTACTGATACATATTTAGGTAAAACTTCAAATCTAAAATATAAAAGTTTGTTTTACCCAAGATAAGCTTTTCTCAATCCTTATTGATGATGCAACATAACATCTATTGAGAATCTAGCTCCAAACCTTCCTCCATTGTTGCAAGTATTCAATTATGGTACATAATTGGTAGATCTACAAATACTAATATGCGAATGCATTGAGCTTAACTTCCTATCAGATGCATTTTCTTATTGTTAGGATAGTCTTTCAGTTAGGCTGAGCAATGCATAACCATCAATAACTCACTAAAGAAACATCTCTAATCACCTTCCTCCGAACTTTATTAAATTTGTAAAGATACAATGATTAAAACCTAAGACACTTAATAAGGGAGAAAGTATCATTTCTTTCTCTTTTGCCACTTTGGCACATACAGGAAAAATGTTAATGGGAAGCTCTATCAGCTGCATGCCATCTAAATCAGCACTTTACGGAGTTGTTTGGTAGCTGGTTTTAAGCAGGCTTTACGCAGAATTTAAGCTAAATCCTGCCAGATAGCAAAAAAAGCCTCAGCAAATCCTGAGGTCCCGTAAATCCCAAAATGACGCCGATTCGCGATAAATCAGGGATTTACCAAATCCTGTGAATCGGCAGATTTAGTAAATCCGGGATGAGCGAAGAGGAAGAATGGCGCGAACGGGCACAGGCATACCTTTTTAAATGGTTTCTGGTTGGAGCGGATCGGACGGATGAGAAAGAGGGAGTTTCTGTAGTTCCTTTCAGCTAGCTATGATGGCGAGTGTATCGCAAAGTTTCGTTTCTAGGAAGTCGATGATTTTGGGCGAAACAGGGAGGGGGAGAATGTAGGCAAGGGTTTAGGGCAGGAGAGGCGAGAGCGAGAGCGGGAGTCGGAAGGATGGAGGCCTGCGTTTCGGGCAGAGGGGGAAGAGGGAGATGGCTGTGGTTTTAATTTATTTATGTTCACGTTAATTTTATTAATTTAACTTGTTAATTTTTAATAATTACAAATATATTATTCAGTTAAAAGAAATTAGACAATTTATATGTAGTTATTTAATATTTAATTAATGAATAAAGATATATTTAAATTTTAAGTATTTCTTATTTTATTAAAATAATAATTAAATAATAAATGATTAATACAAAATTATTTTTTAATAATTAATTTGTCTATGAAAAACTTATTAATTATTGATTTATATAATTAATTATTAATTAATATAAATGCTAGTTTTCTATGTACTTTAAGACTTTAGATATTCATTTGTTTTCTTTTATTTAAAATTTATCTTTAGATGTTCCTTTTGATGAATCATGTTAAATCATTCTAATGTTGTCAAACTATTTCTTAGAATTTTTTATGATTTACTTACAAGCATACCAAACAGTTTTTAGGATTTAACTACATGACAATTTGATAAATCTAAATTTACAAAATTCACTATATCTTGATTCAACTAGATCCTACTTGCAAATTAAAACGGCCCCTGTGAATCGGTGGATTTAGTAAATCCAAGATGAGTCAAGAGCAAGAATGGAGTGAAAATGCATACATTCCTCAATGGTTTGTGGTAGGAGCGGAGAGGAAGGAAAAGAAAGATTGGAGTTTCAGTGATCTATGTAAGTCGCAATCCCATTGTTTCCTTCCCAGTTGGCTCTAATGGAGACTGTATGGCGAAGGTTCGTTCAAAAAGGCAATGGTTTTGAGCGAAACCAATAGAGTGACTTAAACGAGGGGATTAAGTAGAGATGGGAAGCTTAGGGCAAAACTGGGAGAGGGGGAGAATGTCGGAGAGGGTTTCGGGCAGACAGATGAATAGGAAAATATGTTTATGGTTTTAATTTATTTTTATTTAACTTAATTTTATTATTTTAATAGAATAATAATTAATAAATAATTTATATATTATCAAATTTATTATAATTATATAAATTTATATGTAATTATTCAATATTTAATTAATAACTAAACATAAATGTTATATTTTAAAGTATCTAATTAAATTCTAAATAAATTTTAATTTATGTAATTAATAATTGTTATAATTATTAATACTATTGAATCAGACATTATCCTGTGAAGCAAACCCAATGAGCAAAACATAGAATAAGAGATAGAAGAAGAGTTAGAGAGCACAATAGAGTAGAATTGATATAGATTCAATCCCCGATTGATCAGCCTTTTACAAAAGAATACAAGAGATACAATTAGATGCTTGCCTTTTATTTTAATAAGGGCAATGCAGGGTAATTTAGACCGAAACAAAAAAAAAAAAAAAATTAGTTAGCTTGGCTCCCACCATGGCTCGGCTGCTTGATACATATACATATATATATACACATATGTATATATATATATATATATATATATATATGTATATATATGTATATATGTATATATATACATATGTATATATGTATATATATACATATGTATATATGTATATATATACATATGTATATATATATATATATGTACGTACATACATGTATGTATCTGTATACATATACATATATGTACGTACATATATATATATATATATATGTATGTATGTATATATATATATATATGTATGTATTTTTTTTTATTTTTTTTTTTTTTGGAAAAGGAGCAACAAGAGGCTCCCTACATGTTACTAAAAAACTATAATTACAAAAACCTTACCAATAATGGTAGGACCCCAACTTAAACTAACACCACCCAAAACAAAACTAGGACAAAAACTAAGAGAGCAGCTCTAATTAAAAGCAAGCAGAAAAAATAACATAGTCCACTCATCCTGGAGCTGTACTCAGTTGTTGTAGGGAGAAGCTGTCAGTAACTCAGTATAACCATATCAGCTTGATGGATAAGATAAGAAACCTTGCATAAATCCAGAAGTTCAGCCATGAGACCAATAAGCAGAATGGAGCCAGTAAAGACATCATACAATCCCAGCACCAAAGTTGGGGAATCAAGTAGCAGTTCTGATGTAAGGGGCAGAAAGATTATCACTGTTGATAAGGGTCTTTAGCTGTGTAGGAATGATGGTTGAAGCCCTCACATTATGGGAAGAAGCTCCAAATTTAGCTAGCTGACCGGCGAGGTTGATTCCCTTCCTTGTGAATGAAGGTAACTTGAACATTGAGTTTGGAGACTATGGCATGGATTCTACTCCTCAGAGTGACCATGATGCCGGGGAAGGTTGGAGGGGCGAGAGGTTCAACATTGTAATGGTATTCTCATTCTCACCTTCCACAATAATATTGTGCCGATTCTGACTAATGGCCATGGAGAGCCCCCAAAAGATGGCAATGAGATCGGCTTCCAAATTATCGGCGACCCTCAGCTGGTGCATGAAAGAAAAGCATACATCTACCGATGTAATTCACGAAGATGCCACCGAATCCGGCACCATCCTCGGTGCGGCGGCCATTATAATTTAGTTTGAGGAAAGGGGAATAGGGGGTTGCCATTTTATCGAGTGTGATTCTATGGGAGGGTGCCTCATGTGTGGTCTCTAGCCCACGGATATTAGAGAAATTGTTATATCTGATGAGTTTTTGGATATAGGAAAGGCAATTTTGTGCAACTTTTTGTTCACTGGGTAGTATGTCATCAAAAGTGGCCTTGTTCCTAGCCATCCAAAGGAACCAGGCACAAATAAGAGGGACTGCGCCAATCCCTTGCTTGTTCCAATCAGACCAGCAAAAGTAGAGGCAATCCCAAGAAAGACTTAGTGTGTTGAGTTGGCAGTCTTGAAAGATTAATCTCCGAACAAGTTGAGAAAATGTGCATTTAAAAAACGGGTGCTTGATAGATTCTTCCTCCCTCATGCAAAGTCTACGGCAAGAAGGGCCTCTCGAGTCCCTTTAATTTGAGGATGTCATCGGTAGGAAGGATCTTCGGGGAAAGTTCTCCAAGTAAAGAAAGTCATAGATGGTGATAAAGATTTGTTCCGGGGACACTCACTCCGAGGGATGAGCTCCCATTGGTAAAGTTTGGAGTAAATGGCTTTAGACAAACTATCTTTGGGCACGGGAATGCCGAGTGATGGAGTCTTGTTTGCACTGTCAAAATTAGTGGTGGCCACATGTCTAGCGAGTTCGGGAGTAAGCACGGTCCGAAGATCCTCCGAAGACCAAACGGCCCAATCCAGGCACTCGGATACTTTGAGTTTAAGGTTGGGGATATTAGTACCGGGGTTGAGCCATTCGGTAGGACACCGGTTATCCAACCGGAAGGTGAGATCACCCTTACCCGAGTGCCGAGCTAAACAAACTTTCGGCTTGAGACACGATTCGAGCATAGCTTTCCATAGCTTAGAGTCTCCCATTTCTTCTGCTAACCAGGGTCGGGTGGAGCAGCTTGCAGTATTTGCCCATCAGAAATTTGGCCCAGAGAGAGTTCTGGGATCTAAATTTGATCCAAAGCTTACATAGGTTCACTTGAATTATCTGCTGTATGGTTTTAAACCCCAATCCACCAGCCCAGTAGGCTTAGCCACTTTGGTCCGGGAGGTCCAATGACCACATGTTTCCTTTGGCCAGCCAAGAAAATTGTTAAAAGCCTTTTCAAAGAGAGTTTGGATTCCTTTGTTCATAGTGGTCATCTGGAGAACATAAGCGAGGCAATGTTGTGAGAATACTTTTCAAGATAGTTATCCTACCTCCATTTGGAAAGGTACTTATGGGTCCGATTTGCCAAATAGAGTTGACCTTCGTAGAATGCCTTAAGTGTCTTTGCTTAGTTGCGTATCAATTTGAACCCCTAAATACTTGAGAGGCGAGTTGAGTGCTTAGTAAAGCCGGTGAAGTTAATAACCCGGTTTCGACCTCCACGGGAGTGTTTGATGGAAATATGAGATGGCTTTTGGTCTTGTTGAACACCATACCAGGAGGATTCTTTGGAAGGAGTTGAGGCATTTGACAATCATTTTGACGGCATTCTTGGAAGCATTGGAGAAAACCATGACATCATCTGCATAAACTAAGTGAGATACTAAAATATTAGACTTATGGTGATACTGTTGGAGGGGTGTGTGATCTTAGCATGGTTCGGTAATTTGGAGAAGTAGTCCATGGCCAAGATGAAGAGGGTGGGAGAGAGTGGGTCTCCTTGCTTAAGCCCCCAGAGGCGGAGAAATAGCCCCAGTAGACCCATTTAGCGGAATAGAGTGTGCATTAGCCCCCGACCATCTTTTGATTAGATTACGAAAGAGTTCGGAATCCCCTTCGTTGTAGAGTGTCTATTAGAAAGTCCGAGTGAATGGTATCATATGCCTTTTTGATGTCGAAGCTTGTAAATTAAATTGCCACTTACGCACTTGGTGTTCGAATTCGATAGAAGTTCTGTGCTAACAAGATATTATCGGCAATAGACACTGCCTTTGACAAAGGCTTGCTTGGTTTGGATGATAACTTTCTCCAAAATAGGTTGGAGTACTGGTGACTAACACTTTGCTTAATAGTTTCTTTGATCACGAGATGTGAGGCTAATGGGTACGAAATGCTCCCGACTTGTTTGTGCGGTGTCTTTGGGAATTAAAACAAAGTTGGAAGCATGGAAGTATTGAGGAATGTCTTCACCGAGAAGAATGCGGTGATGGCGGCAATCACCTCGGCTTTAATAATCTCCCGAGCCTTAATGTAAAAATCGAAGTGTACCCATCGGGGCTGCGGTCTTAGAGCTATCAATAGATTTAATGGCTAGCCAGATCTCCTCTTCAGATGGTGGAGCAGTGAGATTAAGCTGACTAATATAATCATAATGATCAGTGAAAAGGGCAGTGTTTATGCTGGCTCTCTCAGATGGGTGTTGTTGTAGTAGGGACTGAAAGTAGTGGGTAGCATCTCTGCCAATCTCCAAGTGGTTGGAGATCCAATCCCCATTCTCCTTTTTGATGCTGTGTATGAAATTACATTTCCTCTTATATTTGAGGTAGGCATGATAGTAGGCGGTATTTCGATCTCCCTCCATAAAATGATTAATGGAGGCCTTTTGTTGAAGAAATTTATCACTGAATATCAATTGAGTGCATCGGTTTAGCTTCGACGGCAAGAAGTTGGGATTGGAGGGCACTATTATTTTGGCATTGTTCTTCCAATTCTAAGACATCCCTTTCGGCTTGCTCAACTACTTTAAATACATTGCCAAATTGAATCCGGCCCAGATTAGCTAATTTCTACTAAGCTTATGATGAAGAAGACACGGCTTGTGCCATGGGTCAAGTTTGTATAGAATCTTGCCGAGTTATCTTTGACCACTGCGAGAAGGAGGGATGAGTAGAACGAGATATTCGATATACGAAAGGTTTAAAGGAGGGGGTTACGGGGAGCGGTAATAGATATGAGGAGAGGCATATGATCGAGCAAATAAGAGCAAGATGAGTGATGCGGGTATGCGGGAAATGAGCTGTGCCGGAGCTCATTAGCTAGAAATCTATCCGGCCTTTCTTTAGTAGATTTCCTTTTCCAAGTGAAGCTGGGACCCCTAAACCCCGAGATCATAAAGCCCAGTTTGCGGCAATATTATCATTGAAGGTGTTCATTATTGTTACATTGGGTACGTGGCCACCTGACTTTTCGGCGGGAGTAGTGATGCGATTGAAATCACCCCGATGATCCGAGGGCGGTTAATGACCTTACTTAGATTGTGGATATGATCCCGGAAGCGAGTTCTATCGGCTTTTCGCATCCGGCATAAACAAAGGTGGCATTAGCGGCTTTGTCCAGGCAAAGGAGGTAGAGATATGAACCATCTGCTGAAGATCCGGCAAGACGGTCAATTAAGTTCTTTCTGCAGAAGACCCATATCTTATTGTTGGAATTAGCAAAATGAGTAAATCCATGGAAAGAGTTGATAATTCTATTTGAGTCTTTGGTGCACTGAGACTCGAAGTAAAGCAAAGCACCAAAGGGAGTGTTTTTTAGCAAGGTAGTGAATCCTTTTTAGTGAGGGTGGGTGAGCCACACCTCTTATATTCCAGCATAGAAAATTTATCATGAAATAAAGTAGGTAGGAGGGGTGGGGGAAGGTGGGTGGGATTTTGACCTGGTTCTCCCCCTTAATGGGAGTGAGGAGGAGGGTTCAGATGGTAAAGTATGAGAGGTAGTAGAGCTAGAAATGGTGTCTATTTTATTTCTTTTTTTCTTTTTAGCATTTTGGACTTCCCAATTATTATCCAGATTGCTCTGAATAAGTTGTGTGAGGGGAGGTTGAGGAATATCAGTAGAAGGGGCTAAATTAGGAGAACCAGGGTTTGGAGGGGTTATTATAGGATTAGAAGGAAAGGAGGGAGGGTCAGGGTGAGGGGTTTACTGGGGGAGGTGGAGATGGAGGGGACTGACAAAGGCTAAGGCAAAACAACAGTGGTAGGAGATAGAATTGGGGTAGAAGTAAGAGAAGGGCTGCTAACCGAAGGGGCGGCCACTAGAAGTCTTTTGGGAGGTGGGTGGAGTCTATAACACTTCTCTATGGTATGACCAAACATCTTACAATTAGTGCGATAGTAAGGTTTACTGTTGCATGATAACTTCTGCCAAAATCCCTCGGCGGCGGTGCCCCTGATTCTTTTGATTTCGGGTAAAGAGATGTCTCTTTCAATTTGGATCCTAGGCTGCTTCGGGTAGGCCTCTATTACAAGTGGCTGCATCCATTCTGAGGGGGGTTCCAATAGCTCTAGCAATCTGGAAGAGGGCATTATGGTTGAAGTATCTGTATGGGAGATTAGGAAATTTAAACCAAATTGGGATGATGGGTGGTTCCTTGCTAGGATCAAATCCTGGTGTCCATTTTAGAAGTTTCATATCCATACCAGCAATAGTTACACTCTGTTTTGCAAAGAGCTTAGCATAGTCTTCCTCATTGGAGAAGTGGATTAGAAGGTGCCTTCCATCAAGAAGACCCATTCTCCGATTACCGATAAAAGGCAAGTGACTCAAAAAAAGCTCTGACCAGCTCCATCTTTGGATGTCCCAGGGTGAATTTCCCTATAAGTGTTAATCTGACTTCTTCATTAAGGGTATTAATCTCCTCTTCAGAAAAGTAGACAGCTGGGCATCCATCCTTGACTTCAATGGGATGAATGAAAGGGCAGGATACTTTCCCTGCAGCAGCATCATGAAAAGATTGGGGGAAGAAAAGGTTGGAAGGCTGGTTCAGACTAGGACCTTGACCCAACACACCTGCATAAGAAGCCTTAATCCGATCACTACGGTAGCGAGAATCCACGGGAGTTGCCATTAATGAATGGCCGAGAGCAATCCGGAGAAAAGATCGAAGCAAAGGGACGTGACAAACGAATCTCGGCGGAGTCCGGGAAATGGCTCGGTAGAAGTAAGCGAGACTATCTTGTCAAAGCAAAGAAATCCGATAACCTGATGGAACGAGTAGAGAATTTGAATTAAAAGAGCCGGGAGAGCAAAAACCCAGCAAAGAGTTCACCAACACCACTGACGGACCCGGGGAGGGCCGCACACCGGCCACCTCTTCAAACCTACCACCACCGAGCGGGGCGGCCGCCAGCGGAACTCATGGTTGAAACCCTAGCGAGCTCCACGATCAACCGCACAAAACCATCCTGCTATAAATATATATGTATGTATGTATATATATATATATATATATATATATATATATGTACGTACATACATGTATATGTACGTACATACATATATATGTATACGGATACATATATATGTATGTACGTACATATATATATATATGTATATATATATATATGTATATATATACATATGTATATATATATATATACATATGTATATGTATATGTATATGTATATATGTATATGTATATGTATATGTATATATATATATGTATGTATGTATATATATATATATATATATATATGTATGTATATATATATGAAACATCATTTGATTCCCTATGTATTAATCACAAAAGTTAAGCACGAAAAGTTGGATTGGGAGAAGATCCCTAAAACTAGAAATCCATAAGAAATGCAGTACACACTCATAAGTGGGATTCTTCTTCCACGTTACAATTCCACCCAAAAGAATCCAAAAAGTGAAGAGCAAGTATACCAAACACAAAATTGTATACCCAAACTCATGCTAGTATACCTAAACAAGAAAAGTGCAAAATCGACACCAAAAAGTTGCCAGTGAGCCCACATACAGAAGTGCGAGAGACAGCAGCAGTAGAGTAATATGGGAGACCAAAGCGACCAACAAACCGGACCCCCAGAAAACCAGCTGCAAAAGTGGATCAATAGCCATAAAGCCACAGTGGAAAGAATACATCAACACTCCAAATCAGCTTGTAGAGTCTCAATTCAAATAAGATGAATGCTTGGCAAGGACCTCGTCCACCATAGCACTGCAACGAAATGACCTCACACGAAAAAAGCATAGTGACCATGTGTAATCTTCAGAAAAAAATACCAGCCTTAATATGCATCAAAGAGGAAAAAGCACAAAGAGAAGACTGATAATGCAGGTTAGAAAAAAAATAACAAAGAATTGCAAGCCATCCAAATGCACCACTGGAGACAAAATAGAAACTGGAAGAAGATGCATAACAAGAAAAGGAAGGGTATGGTTAAGGACGAATATATGGACTATCCAGCAATTCACCTGCTAGCAATTGTTTCAGACGAAGGGGAGGATGAACACCAACTAATAGCTCATCGGTGCCAGTCTTAGCAAGCCTATCGGTAGGGGTATTACCCTCCCTTAAATTGAAACTACTCTTAAGTGTGATTTGATGTTGGTTAATAACGGTCTGATACAGTTAAAGATATAAACCAAATTATAGTAAGGCTAGATAGCAGAGGTCAGCATGTTAAAAATAGTGAAAGAATCGGTTTCAAATATGAGCTTATGTATCTGAAAAATAGATGCAACCTGCAAAGATAAAAACACAGCCCAACAATTTGACTCAAGAGGACAAGAGCCACAGATTGGTGAGGAAAAGTAATATATAACATTGCTCAAGCAATTTCAAATTACACCCCCAACACCAGATGCATTGGTAGTCCAACTATCATCTATATTTATTTTAAACCAACCTGCAGGAGGAGGTAGCCATCTGACCAAGATAGGTCCAACACATCTACCATGGGTAGAATGGGGCACAACATCTCCATAATAATGGCTAGCAGTAAAATAAGTGAGAAAGTATGCAAGATACAATAAGAGAGGGAAGTGGCGGAAAACATAAGTGTTTGTAACTATTTCTTGCATACCACAAAAACCATAGAACAATTAAAGGAAAATAAGCTAGCTCTGGATGATAAGAGTGAGATGAATGCCAAATCGACAATTAAGCATCCATGGAGGAGGTAGTAGGCCAAGCTACCTCAGAATGTCTCCCTTGCATAGTTCAAACATTACTAGCAAACGAGCAGTTATAGAAAAGGTGAGTAACTGTTTCTTCCTCACAATTACAAATGTAGCATTTAGAAGCAAGTCAGAGCCTTTTAATTTTAATATATCATTAAGTGGAAACATAGAAGAGAAAAATCTCCATAACAAAAATGAGATGGAGGGGGTGAAGAGTTTGTGCCAAATTACGTTACCCCATCTCCAAGCGTTAAATGTGTGCAACTGTTTATAGATCATTTTGGTAATAGAAATCTGGGAGGTCACTTTTCAGAGGGCTTTATCCTTTCTGCGCTAAGCAATGGGGATTGTAGCAATTTGGGTAGCATTTACACTAGCCAAACCTCTTAGTTTAGAAATATCTTAAGAGCCATCACTCCAAAAATTAAATATTAACAACCCATGCTCATGAATCAGAGGAGAAAACTCCGTTTATCTTGAAACCCCCATTGCTCATGCTAGAAGGATACCTTACCCTCACCAAGTTCCCAGAAAATAAATTGATTAGCCACATTCCTTGCCTTTAACATAGATTTCCAAATCCTAGAGTCTCCAACCCTCCAGGGGACCAAGGAGGGGTGAAGCTGATTGCAATATTCATGATGCAAGAATTTTGCCCAAATTGACTCTCCATTTCTAAATTTGAACCATAACTTACACATATTGATTTCAACTATATGCTCAATATTTTTAAAACCCAACCCACTACCAAAGGTAGGTTTGCAAATCTTAGTCTTGGAGGCCCAAATTTTTTTATTCCCACCTCCAGCCCAGAGAACCTTATTGAAAATGTGCACCAAAAGTTTTTGCGTACCTTTTTTAAGATTAAGTACTCGCAAGGCACATAGTGGTATACTATCTAGCATGCTTTTTAGTAAGTTCAATCGGCCACCATTAGAGAGAAAATCATTTCTCCAATAAATAATTTTGAGCTTTAATTTTGTCAACCACTGCATCTAACTGAATTTTTTTCTGCTTTCCTTTAAATAAATTAACCCCCAGGTATTTAAGCGACAGAGATGTTGAATTGTAACCAGTATATGAAGTGGCCCAATTAATAAAATGAGTGGTAACAGACTTCCCCAAGTATAGGTGGCATTTGGTTTTATTGAACATAAGGCCTGAAGTGCTTTGAAAAACTTCAAGAGTATGCATAATGATTTTGATAGCAGGCTTAGTAGCCTTAGTAAAAAGAATTACATCATCAGCATAGGACAAATGGCTAACAACTACTTTAGATTTATGGTTGAATTGCACATAGGTATAATGCACATGCAAGCCATTAATTAATCAAGGAAAATAATCAAAAGCCAATATAAATATAATGGGGGAAAGGGGATCTCTGAAACCCTCTTTAAGCAGAAAGGAAACCATATGATTTACCATTAATCAAAACACTATAATAGTTTTTCACCAACCATCTTTGAATAATAGCAAAGATTAGATTAGAACCCTCTAGCCTTTAAAATGTTTAAGATAAACTCTGAACTTATAGTATGAAAGTCTTTCTTTAAATTGAATTTGATAACCAGATTCCCCGGGCTCCCCCTACATTTGGTGTCCAAGTCCTCAACCATTTCTTGAGACAAAAGGATATTGTCAGTTATCTCCGTCCCTTTAATAAAAGCAGATTGTTGAGGGGAGATGAGAGTAGTAAGATGGGGCTGAAGACTAGAAACAAGTAGTTTGCTAATAACTTTAGTTATAACATATGTGTGAGAGATGAGAAGTATTTAGCAGGATTATCTCCTAAAAAGAAACTTTGAATAACAAGACTAATCTCTTTCTTGATGATGTCCCAGCAGTGAACATAAAACTTTTAAGTTAATCCATACAGACATGGTGCTTTATTGGGAGAAATCTCCTTGAATACAATAAGTATATCTTGTTCAGATGGAACATTAGTTAAAAATAAAGCTTCAACATAATCTCGTTCACCGTAAAAGTGAGACAAATCAATGAAGTTTCTAGAAAAGCTAAATTTTATTATTTTTATTGCAAAAATGATGATAATGCTTAAATTTCCCAAGTCTACGACCTCAGTTAACAGAAACAAGAGGTTCCAAAATAGCAAAAATAGAAATTTTGTGAGCCCTGTAAAGATGTTTCAATCTATTAAGGGAGCAAGGGTCAGCCACTCCCCTAATGTTCCAAATCAAAATAGTATTTCTCAAGCCAGTCCTCCAAGATGGTCCAGAAAGACAACCCCCTTGTTCCCTATCAGAATGATAGCTATCATCATGTATGATGTTAGCTTGCTGCACATATAAAGTTTCATTCTTCTTACATCTATTTTCATTAGCTTTTTGAATCATCCATTCATTCTCCAAAGTATTGGTAGCTTCTTAATCCAAATTATCAATTTCAATAGTTAAATCGGCACTGGCTTCAAATGAACTCAGATTCAGACATATGGTATTTGGCATTTATTTTTCAATAGAAATCACATTATCCTGGATAGACACATTCATCTCAATAGGTGGAGAAGGGAGACGGACATTTTGTTCTAAAACAACTGGATTTGTTAGAGTTGAAATAGCTGGTAGAATTGGGGGAGCAATTTGTTCCACAACAGTAGGTGGGGGCTTAAATAAATTTGAAGTAATGTTTGAATGTTCTCTATTAGGAGCTATAGTGAAATCATCTGGCCTAGAGAAAGATAAATTCCTCTCGGGTACTCGAGCTGACAAGTCAGTTAACCCTGCAGCAGGGGCTAACTGGTCAGTCATTTCCTGAACATGAATAACAGTGTGGGCGGCCACATTAGGGGGAGGGAGAGCAGTAGGTTGGTCAACCAACCCTGCAACAGGGGCTAACTGGTCAGCCACATCACCAAAATGAGTAACAGAAGTAGTAGCCACATTAGTGGGATGGAGAGTAGTAGCTCTATCACATTTCAAATGAGGATGCAAATGATAGCATTGAGAAGAGGAATGACCAAACATAAGACCATGAGAACAGTAACGAGAATTGACCTGATATAAATATATGCGTACTAAAATCGTCTATCCTGGCAACGGTGCCAAAAACTTGACCTGAAGTCCTCTGAAGATCAACGTACTAATTAATGCTTTCCAAAATATATGTTATAAATAATAATAGCGACTAGTGTATATAAATATAATTTTATGGAAAATACCTTACACACTAGGGGTTCTACGCAAGTATACGTATCGTTTCAAGTAATATAGGGCTTTGAAACAAAAACCCCAGTATCGATCCCACGAGGAGAGAGAGTTACAGATTTATAAATATTTTTATTTTAAAGTATTTCTTTTATAATTTTTAATTTACTAGATGCAATAATAAAGTAGGAATAAAATAATTAATGTAAAGAGCAATAAGAAAGCAACTTTCTCCCTTTCAATTAATCCAAGATTTTCTAAGATAATAATAATATTCGTGGAGAATATAAATTTATGGTATTGTGCCAAATAGAAGCATTAATATTCTTTACCCTTTGATCCGAGTGCAAAGAACATTGGCTAGCTTTATAGATCGAGTCCGGATGTATTGTTAGTAGAATGGGTTAATCTAAGCTCACACTACTAGATGTCCAAGGGTAGATATGGTCGGCCCTACTAGTAACCCTTTCCTTTTCTATAAACTAAATCACAAGAATTTAGTCTGTCACTCTAAAAACTTATCAATTCTACGCCCATTATATAATATCTTCATATTTATTTGCACTTCACCTTGAATAACCCACACAAGGCCTTCGACTAGCCAAGGATTCATGTGATATCTACAAGTTAAGAATTCATCTCCTTCTAGGTCTCAAAACTCTTCAACAGGTTTTAACAATTTAAATGACCAATTTAAATAGTAAATTAAGAACCGGTATTAATATCATCACAATGATTTGAAAATATATGATTTTTAATTCTCCAATGAATTTTGTATTATCTTATTTATCTTTTCATAATTGAAAGGAGAAAGTAAAGTAACTACTCAGAAAAAATTGAAATTAAATAACAAAACATAATAAATAAACTTTGAATCAAAATAAAAATACTTATCTTAGATGTTTCTCCTACTGAACTTCTGATTCCTATTGACTCTACAGCGTAATGAACTACAGATGCACCAACTCTTTCAAACTCTGAATACAAACTCTAAAATAAACTCACTAATTTATGAAGGAAAGTAAAAAGGTGGCCCTAATATGATCTCTCTAATTCTCTTTCTAGATAGGACACTTAGATAGGGAGGGGTAGATGGGGCGTTTTTCTCTGAAGGAATACCCTCCTATTTATAGGCTTCAAGGGTTGCCTCAAGGCACCTCTTCAAAATGTGTCCACATTCAATGAATCTTCTAGAAGGTGTTTCTGGCGCCTAGGCGCCATAATCTGGCACCTAGGCGCTAGAATCTGGCACCTAGGCGCTGGACACCGCGTCCAGTTCTTCGCACCTCTTCACTTTGGATCGCACCTCTTCGCGATTAAAACCGTTTTGATGCGTCCAAATACATTGTATCACATGTCCTATAAACCAGGAACAACTGTCAGACTTCTAGAAGGTCAAATAACCGCTCACACCGTCAAAATAACCGCCCAAAAGTCGTCAAAAACTTAACAGTTTTCTGTATCGAGCTGGTGCTTAGGCGCCGGACTCTGGCACCAGGCCAATTATTTCGAAAATTTTGCATTTTGGATCTATTTTTGCTCATTTTTGCTCCTTTTTCATATTTTTCTCCTTCTTGAACATTTTTGTATCACTTACATCCAAAAACACAAAAATACCCTTCAGTAAATCATAATATCCTTAAAATTTAATAAAAATCAAGGCATAAAAATAGGTTTTTTTTTTATCAAAATCCCCCAAACTTAAACGTTACTTGTCCTCAAGTAACCCTTTTTACTATATAAAATGTATAAAATTTGGAATAAAAAGGTAAATATTTAAGACTCCTTATGATTTTTGATTTTATAAAGGCTTTAGTAAATCATTAACCAAATTTCACTAACTAAGTTTAATTTTAAGAATTTAAAGAATATTCTAACTACCAAATCATAAGACTTCAAAAATTTTTCATTCACTTCGAAAATAATTGTAGTTTATTATATTAAGATCACATAAATTATTCACAAGAAAAAGATCTTCATGAAATTCTTTTCTAATAAAAATACATGCATAAAAATTAAGTAATAAATGTAATTAGTTTTCTTTTTATAAGTTAGTTCAAGTGAAGCCAATTTTTGATTAGGCATTTCCTCAAGCTTCTCTTCTCTTTTTCTTTTTTTTTCTTTTTTTTTTCCTTCTTTTTCTTTTTTTTAAGAGAGGATTACTATATCTGGATAGACTGTTAATGGTTTTGAACTTCACTATCCTTAGCTTATATTTTCAAACTTATACATTTTCAGTTAATTATTTTAACATAAATAGATTTCAAAAAGAATTTCAATCTATTCTTTTTCGAGTTATAATTTTTGATTTCTTAATACTTCTAAAATTCAATTATCTCTAATATGAATAGAAAAATTTCTTAATCTTATTCTTTTTTAAGTTGAATAATTCTATTCTTAAAATCAATCAAAGTTATTAAAATTTTTGGTTAAGTCTACTAAATTATTTATAATTTCAAAAATTTAAGTGATATTAAATAGATTCTTCATTCCTCATGTTATGTTAAAAATTTTTATTTTAAGAAAATATTAGTTCTTTAAGGACAAATAAAATTTAAATTTGAATGTATTTTCCTTTCCCCCAAACTTAAGTTTTGGTCTATCATAAAATTTTTTTTTAAGTATGAGAGAAAGAAAAACATAATTTTAAAAAGGAATTTTTATAAGTATGTAAAAAAACATTCTAGAAAGGAAAATTTACTTCTACACATGCTTTTATGAATAATACTGAAATAATGAAGCAGGTATAAAAGTAAGCATGCTCATTAATAATTAAATTAAATGACTATACTACTTAAAAAAATAGAACAACATTACTAACTACTAAACGATGAGCTGAAACAGGAATAAACATAAATTTATCCAAATTTCAATCTTAAACACAATACATTAAAAATACTCTAACAACAGTCTCAACATTAAACAATCCACACAAAGTAAATAAACAAATCTAAACTAGCAAACAACAAACAAAAATAAATACTAGCAAACAAACTAAACTAACAACAGACTTAGCACAATTCAGAGGTAAATGAGGCTACTAATCACTGTCTGTAGCCTCAGCATCGTCATCATCACCAAAAGAAAACTCAATATCCTTAGGATCAACATATGGTGAGAAACTAGGAAAGGTAGGAAACTGAACATCATGCTCTCTCTTCAAGATAAATGATCAACTTCGTACTCAGCATCGTAACTACTCTTCCTCTAGGTATACTCAGATAAATGATCAACTTTCTTATCAATAGAATCAATTCTGCAGTGAGTTTGAAATAACTCATGCTGCTGCTCTAAAAACTTATCATGCATCGATTCCCAAAAACTAGATGGTGGCTCAGCAGTAGAAGTAGAAGGTTTGGAAGTAGAAGGTCTACCTGAAGTGTGTGCAGAAGTAGAAGGAGCGGTCGATCTCTTCCCTCGAAGACGATCATAGATACTAACACTCTCTCGCCCGATTGGCTTAGTAGACTTCGACTTCTCCTCGAAATATCGACGGTGACTCCATTACTAACACATAAAGAATATATCAAAGATGGGAATCCCAATCCCACAGAAGTGCTGGATCTAGCAGTAGACTCCACAGAATCATAAATAATACTGCCGACATCTATCGGCTTCCTCTCATGAATGCAAAAGTTTAAGATAGCTCGATCTCTGGTGAGTTCACTCAGGTGGTTGGAAGGTAGAAGTCTAGCAGAAATAAAATAATGCCAAGCCTTTGAAACACCATTTAATTTGGAAGATTTGAAATTTACCCGTTTTTCATTCTGGATCTTCCAGGCTCCAGTGCCGTCAGTCAAATAAGCAATAATCATCTCAAGATCTCCCTCAGATGGAGATAATCCAGAATAGTGCCACTCGATGGTAGGTGGCAGTCCATAAAACACATTGATCCTCTCTGAAGAAAATCCTATTCCAATACCTCTGACGAAGACTTCGTAGTCTTCCGCATATATAAAGTTAGCATAAAATTCACGAACGACTGGAATAACAGCAACAGCAGTGAAATAACAGAATCGTTGCCAGTTGTGCACAATGATTGTGTTCTTAATCATTTCACCCGGATTGTAAAAGCTTTGCTCCGAGATAAACTTTCTCGACGTTGCAAATTCGTGATATCGAAAATGCCCTGCCGTAGTTGCGAACTTGCTATTGTCAAAATTTTCTCGTCACTTCCCTCGCTTAGATTTCGGTGCCATCTAAACGTGAAAAAAAACAAGAACAAATTTAGGAATCAAATATTTAAACTCTTTTGAAGTTTATGAAACTTAAAACAAGTTTAAAAATCTAAATAGAATATCTAAAAATCAAAATTTTTCTCAAAATTTCAGTTTTTAGCAAAACATAGGAAAAACTATGGTGAAAATCGAAAATAAATGGATTAGAGTGTAGATCTGACCTCGAGACGAAGAAATCAAGTGATTTCGCGCCCAAATACTTGATGTTTTGACCTCAAAATGGATCTAAGAGGTGTATTTTCGCGAAAATGGGGAAGAAGATGAAGCTTAGGAGTCATCCATGGCTAATGGGGTTTATATGGTGTTTTTCAGGTAAGCAGGCCGAACCGGTGCTTAGGCGCCGAATTCTGGAGCCTCGGCGCCAGACTCGCCTTTCACAAAAATCACTCTAAAAATTTTATTTTCCACCAAAATTCATAAATTCAATTTCCAATGGCTCATCTTTAAATAGGGCTTCAGTTTCTAACTTCCAAAACATTTTCCAAAAATTTTAAAAATTAAATGTTAAATCCACCAATCAAACACAAGGTTTAAATCAAACGTCTCTAATTTCCATTTATAATCTTCAATATTGGCTCAATACACTTCAGATAAGTATAATATAATGATTCAAGTCCCAACACACAATCAAACAACACAATTTGAAAACAAATACAACACACATTGAACATGAAAGAAAATACACAAACAAACACAATCGATTCACTAAATCAATACAACGACTCACTAGATAAATCTCGATCTCACCAAATCACTATCTAATTTCCATTATCTTGGTAAGGAAAATTGCTTGGCCTACTAAGGAAGAATTCTAACGCTCTCAAAAAATCCATAGCCGTTTTCTCGTCGATCCACTTGATCTTCGCATACATCTCCACTTGAGCATCTTGATAAGCCGCTAGATCATCAAATTGGAGTTTCGCCTGCCATTCTAGATGTTCAATCTGATGATACATCTCATGAAGGTGATCTCCAATACTTTTGAAATCCGCTTCAAATTTATCAAGACGACTATAAATTTTCTCGAAACTTACAGCGATGAAACCATTGAAGTAGGGTTGAGGATCTTTTGGACCTTTGTCTCTAGTCTCTTCTCCAAGGTTTCTCCTCTCCATTTCTTCAAAAATCCTCTCTAATCTCTCAAAAATGGAGTATATGGGTCGAAATATTGATTGCATAGGGATTGGGGACGAAGATGGGTTAATTTAAAGATGAAAATCGTGTGAAAAACTGAAAGTTTTCGGTTTTTACACGACCCAGTAATCGTGGCGCTTAGGCGCTAAATTTGGCGCCTAGGCACCGGACCCATCGATACACAGCTTATTCTGGCGCTTAGGCGCCAAATTCTGGCACCTAGGCGTCGGAACCATGTTTGACTCCGTTTCTCCTAACGTCAAATTTCAAGGTTTCGTTTTCCAAAAATAGGTAAATTATAATTGTAAGATCAGAACAATCTCAATAACACAATTATACATAATTTCAATGAAGGTTAACTTGATCTCCTTTTTACTCACATTTGAAATGGAGTGATCCAAAGTCAAAACTTTATATAATTTAAGATAATTTTTAATTTTCTGAAGTTATATAAAATTAATCAAGACCGAGGCATAACCATATATCAAAAATGTAAAAACACACTAAAAATAAAATCTATGGGTTGCCTCCCATAAAGCGCTTGGTTTAACATCGTCAGCCCGACCTAAGTAATTCTTTAATCAGGTTGACTTAATTCATAAGACTCTTTATAAATCTTTTTAATATCTCCCAAATAAGGCTTTAATCTTAATCCATTAACTTTAAAAAATTTTCCCGTTTTGGGGTCTTTAATATCCACAGCTCCATATTGGTATACTTTTTCAATTATATATGGTGTTATCCATTTTGATCTCAATTTTATAGGAAAAAGTCTTAAACGAGTATTAAATAGTAATACTTCTTGTCCAGGCTCAAATATTTTTTCTGAAATCTTTTTATCATGTAATACCTTCATTTTCTCTTTATAAATTTTTACAGTATCATACGATTCATTTCTTATTTCATCCATCTCATTTAATTGCAATAATCATTTTTCTCTTGCAGTATTCAAATTAGAATTAAACTCCTTTATCGCCCAATAAGCTTTATGTTCAAGTTCAACAGGTAAGTGACAATGTTTTCTAAAAACTAACCGGTAAGGTGGCATTCCGATTGGTGTCTTATAAGCTGTTCTATAAGCCCATAATGCAGAATCAAGTCTATAAACCCAATCAGTTCTTTTAGGATTAACAGTCTTCTCTAAAATTCTTTTAATTTCTCTGTTTGATGCTTCAGCCATTCCACTTGTTTGTGGGTGATATGCAGTTGTAATTTTATGTTTGATTCCAAATTTTTGCAGTAATGATTGAATTCTTATATTTCTAAAATGACTTCCACCATCTGTGATAATTACCTTAAGCATTCCAAATCTTGAAAAAATCATCTTCTTTAAGAATTTAGATACACTTTTGAAGTCACGGTTAGACAAAGCTACAACTTCAATCCATTTTGAAACATAATCAACTGCTAATAAAATATAAATTTTTCCAGATGATGGTAAAAATGGTCCCATAAAGTCTAAACTCCATATATCAAAATTTTCAACTTCCAATATATAGTTTAAAGGCATTTCATCTTTCTTGGATATATTTCCCATTCTTTGACATCGATCACATGTTTTAACATAATGTCTCACATCTCTGAATAAAGTAGGCCAATAAAATCCTGAATTTAAAATTTTAAATGCAGTTTTATCTATTCCAAAGTGTCCTCCAAAATCAGAATCATGACATTTTTGAATAATAGCAAAAGTTTCTTCATAAGGTACGCATCTTCGAATTATAGAATCTCTTCCTAATTTAAATAAATGAGGATTTTCCCAAATATAATATTTAGCATCATTTTTAAATTTCTTAATAAATTTTTCATCCAATCCATAAGGTAGAATATTACTAACTAAATAGTTAACTATATCCGCATACCAAGGTGTTTGGTGTCCTTGAATAACATATAAATGTTCATCAGGAAATTTCTCGTTTATATTTTCTTCAGTAATAACATCATTCTTAATTATAGACAACTGATCAGCAATTTGGTTGTCTGTTCCTTTTCTATCCACTATTTGAAAATCAAATTCTTGTAGAAGTAAAACCCATCTTATTAGTATAGGTTTAGCATCTTTTTTTGACATTAGATATTTAATAGCGGAATGATCAGTATGAACTATGCATTTAGTACCAAGAAGATAAGGTCTAAATTTATCAAAGACATATACTATAGCTAGAAGCTCTTTCTCAGTAGTAGTGTAATTTCTTTGAGTTTCAGTGAGAATTTTACTAGCATAATATATAACTTTAAAAATTTTCTCATATTTTTGTCCCAATACAGCTCCAATTGCAAAATCACTTGCATCGCACATTAATTCAAAAGATTTATTCCAATTAGGTGCAACAATGATAGGTGCAGTTATTAATTTTTCTTTTAAAATATTAAAAGCATTAACACAGTCTTTGTTAAATTCAAATTTATCATATTTTTCCAATAAATGACAAAAAGGTTTAACAATTTTAGAAAAATCCTTTATATATCTTCTATAAAATCCAGCATGACCTAGAAAACTTCTCACATCAGTAACAGTAGTAGGTGGTTGTAATTCAGCAATAATTTTCACTTTTGCTTGATCTACTTCCATCCCTTTTTGTGAAACTTTGTGACCAAGTACAATG
The DNA here is from genome assembly GCA_022702705.1 of Papilionanthe hookeriana x Papilionanthe teres. Lineage (NCBI taxonomy): Eukaryota > Viridiplantae > Streptophyta > Magnoliopsida > Asparagales > Orchidaceae > Papilionanthe > Papilionanthe hookeriana x Papilionanthe teres. Next base: position 127,872,918 of record CM040421.1, on the reverse strand, counting down.
CCTTCTGTGACCATGAATTGACATTTTTCCTAGTTAAGAACTAAATTTGTTTCTTCACATCTTTTCGAATTTTGGAAATATTTTTCAAATAAGATTAAAAAGAAGTTCCAAAAGCCGAAAAATCGTCCATGAATATTTCAATTCCTTTGCCAATCAAATCACAAAATATTGACATCATACATCTTTGAAAAGTTGCGGGTGCATTACATAAACCAAAAGGCATTCTTCTAAAGTCAAATGTTCCATAAGGACTTGTAAATGCTGTTTTCTCTTGGTCCTCAGGAGCGACATGTAATTGATGATAACCATAATATCAATCCAGAAAACAGAAATATGAGTGTCCAGCTAATTTATCAAGCATTTGATCCAAGAAAGGTAAAGGAAAATGATCCTTTCTAGTGGCGTCATTTAATTTCCTATAATCAATGCAAGTTTGCCATCCAGTAACTTGTCTCGTAGGAATTAGTTCATTTTTATCATTGACAATGACAGTTACTCCTCCTTTCTTCGGAACACAATGAATATGACTTACCCATTGGCTATCCGAAAATAGGATAAATAATACCAGCATCTAACCATTTAACAATTTCTTTTTTAACAACCTCTTTCATGATAGGATTTAATCTTCTTTGCGATTCATTAGTAGGTTTAAAATTTTCTTCCATTAAAATTCGATGCATACAAATGGATGGGCTTATTCCATTTATGTCAGCAATTGTCCAACCAAATGCTTTCTTATAATTCTTTAACACTCCTATCAATTTTTCTTCTTGATCTTTACATAGCTCAGAAGAAATAATAACAGTTAAAGTTAATGAATTTCCCAAAAATGCATACTTTAAATGTGAAGGTAACATTTTTAATTCCAGTTCAGGGGCTTTTTTAATTGAGGGTAAAAGTATATCATTTTGAGTTATGTCCAAAGTTTCCCAATTATCTTTAATATAATGAGTTTCTTCTTCTTTTAGTTCTTCATCTTCATCGATTAATAATTCAAGTTTTTCTTCAGAAATGACTACATTTCTCTTGATAATGTTTCTCAATTAAATAATCAATTATATCCATTCGATAACATTTTTCTTTGTCAGGGTACTTTATTGATTTAAGGACATTAAATTTAATCTCTTGATCATTAACTCTCATGGTTAATTCTCCTTTTTGCACATCAATCATAGTTTGTCCAGTCGCTAGAAAGGTCTCCCTAAAATAATAGGTATTTCTTTATCTTCTTCCATATCAAGTACAATGAAATCTACTAGGAAGATAAATTTATCTACTTTAACAAGAACATCCTCTATAACTCCTTTAGGATAAGTGATAGATCTATCAGCTAACTGAAGGGTTACAGTGGTGGAAGTAATCTCTACTAAATTCAACCTTTGAAAAATAGAAAATGGCATGAGATTAATACTTGCACCTAAATCGCATAAAGCGTTTCCACAAAATTTTTCTCTAATAGCACAAGATATAGTAAAACTTCCAGGATCTTTAAGTTTTTGAGGTAATTTCTTTTGAATTATTGCACTACATTCTTCACTTAATGCAACAGTTTCAAAAGCTTCAAATCTTCGTTTCTTACTTAATATATCTTTCATAAATTTTGCATAAGTTGGCATCTGTTCCAAAGCTTCAGCAAAAGGTATGTTTATAGTAAGTTTCTTAAAAATTTCAAAAAACTTAGAAAATTGGTGATCAAGCTTCTGTTGTTTAAGTCTTTGAGGAAAAGGTGGTGGTGGTTTTCAATTTCCATATTAATAGAAATATCAGTTTGATCTTTATTAGGAGAAGGAGTTTCGTTAGACTTTTCAATCTCTTCAACCTCAATCTCCTTTTCAATTTCATTCTGCATTCTTTCTTTTAATTCCTTTCCACTTCTAAGTTGTACAGCTTTAACATGTTCATGTTCTTTTCCGAGTTTCTTTTGGATTGATTTCAAAATTACTAGGAAGTGTTCTCGAGGTCTATAATTAATTAAATTAGCAATTTGTCCCATTTGATTCTCAATATTATGAATAGCGAGTGTTTTGATTTTGTAATTGATTACTTAGTTGTAAAATTAATTCATCTATAAATAACTTTTACGTTGATTGTTAAATCCGGGTGGTTTATAGTTTGAATTAACTTGATTATTCCAATTTCCGGTGGGATGAGATTCATTATTACCCCATTGTTGTGAATTATTCCAGTTAAAATTAGGATGATTTTTCCATCCGGGATTATAATAATTTGAATAAGGATTATTTTTACTAGCAATAGCTTGTAAAGTTTCAATAGTTTGAGAATCTTCAATATTAGTGGAGTTATTATGTGATATATTAATAGCAAAACTATCTAATTTCTTAGACATTGCTGCTACTTGTGAAGCTAAAATAGAAAAGGCTTCATTATCATGAATACTTGTCATTCTTTTAGGATTAATCCTTTCAGAAGGCCATTAAAAATTATATTTAGCCATTTCTTCAATTAAAGTGTAAGCTTCTTCAAAAGATTTAGACATTAAAAAACCTCCAGCTGCAGCATCAATAATTGATTTTAAAGATCCAATTAATCCATTATAAAATGTTTGAATAATTAACCAATCAGGTAAAGCATGATGAGGACATTTTCTTAATAGTTCTTTAAATCTTTCCCAAGTTTCATAAATTGTCTCCCCGTCAAATTAACTAAATGAAGTAATATCATTTCTTAATTTAGTAGTTTTAGAAGGAGGAAAATATTTAGCAAGGAATTTTTGTGTCATTTCAGCCCATGTTTTAATAGAATCTGTTGCTAATGAGTTCAGCCACATCTTTGCTTTATCTCTTAAAGAAAAAGGAAAGAGTGTAAGCCTAATAGCATCATCAGAAACATTGTTATATTTAAAGGTAGCACAAAGTTCTAAAAAACTAGCAAGGTGTAAATTTGGATCCTCATTTTGTGTTCCACTAAATTGATTGTTTTGACCCATTTGAATAATAGACGGTTTAAGCTCAAAAGAATTAGCATCTACAGTGGGTATTTGAATACTACTATAAAGTTCATCAACTGTAGGGTTAGCATAATCCCTTAATGGTTTATAAACATTTTGATCATTAATTTCAATTGAATTTTGTAAATTGTTATGTAAATTAGTCATTTCTTGAAATTTTTGAATTTGTTTTCCTTTTTTAATTCTTCTAAGAGTTCTTTCTAATTCAGAATCTAAAGGTAATAATCCTTCATATCCAGAACTACGCATAAAAAGTCAATTAGCAAGAATTAAAATAAATATTAGTATTATATATATTATTTTTATATTTTTTTGTTTTGTTGTTTTTTAATAAAGAAAAATGAAAAAAATAAAATTACTTAAAAATCTAAAAGTTTGCCTCTGCTCTCCCAGGCAACGACGCCAAAAACTTGACCCGATATAAATATATGCGTACTAAAATCTTCTTCCCTGGCAACGGTTCCAAAAATTTGACCCAAAGTCCTCTGAAGATCAACGTACTAATTAATGCTTTCAAAAATATATGTTATAAATAATAATAGCGACTAGTGTATATATATAATTTTAAGGAAAATACTTTACACACTAGGGGTTCTACACAAGTATAGTTATCATTTCAAGTAGTATAGGGCTTTGAAACAAAGACCCCAGTATCGATCCCACGAGGAGAGAGAGTTACAGATTTATAAATATTTTTATTTTAAAGTATTTCTTTTATAATTTTTAATTTACTAGATGCAATAATAGAGTAGGAATAAAATAATTGATGTAAATAACAATAAGAAAGTAACTTTCTCCCTTTCAATTAATCAAAGATTTTCTAAGATAATAATAATATTCGTGGAGAATATAAATTTATGGTATTGTGCCAAATAGAAGCATTCATATTCTTTACCCTTTGATCGAGGTGCAAAGAACATTTGCTAGCTTATAGATCGAGTCCGAATGTATTGTTAGTAGAATGGGTTAATCTAGGCTCACACTACTAGATGTCCAAGGGTGGCTATGGTTGGCCCTACTAGTGACCCTTTCCTTTTCTATAAACCAAATCACAAGAATATAGTCTGTCACTCTAAAAACTTATCAATTCTACGCCCATTATATAATATATTCCTATTTATTTGCACTTCACCTTGAATAACTCGCACAAGGCCTTCGACTACCCAAGGATTCATGTGATATCTACAAGTTAAGAATTCATCTCCTTCTAGGTCTCAAAACTCTTCAACAGGTTTTAACAATTTAAATGGCCAATTTAAATAGAAAATTAAGAACCGGTATTAATATCATTACAATGTTTTGAAAATATATGATTTTTAATTCTACAACGAATTTTGTATTATCTTATTTATCTTTTCATATTCGAAAGGAGAAAGTAAAGTAACTACTCAGAACAAATTGAAATTAAATAACAAAACATAATAAATAAACTTTGAATCAAAATAAAAATACTTATCTTAGATGTTTCTCCTACTGAACTTCTGATTCCTACTGATTCCACAGCGTAATGAACTACAGATGCACCAACTCTTTCAAACTCTGAATACAAACTCTAAAATAAACTCACTAATTTATGAAGAAAAGTAAAAAGGTAGCCCTAATATGATCTCTCTAATTCTCTCTCTAGATAGGACTCTAGATAGGGAGGGGTAGATGGGGCATTTTTCTCTGAAGGAATAACCTCCTACTTATAGGCTTCAAGGGTTACCTCAAGGCACATTTTCAAAATGTGTCCACATTCAATGAATCTTCTAGAAGGTGTGTCTGGCGCCTAGGCACCTAGGCGCCGGACACCGCGTCGAGTTCTACGCACCTCTTCACTTTAGATCGCACCTCTTTGCGATTAAAACTGTTTTGAAGAGTCCAAACACATTGTATCTCATTTCCTATAAACCAGGAACAATTGCCAGTCTTCTAGACAGTCCAATAACCGCTTACACAATCAAAATAGCCGCCCAAAAGTCGTCAAAAACTTAACAGTTTTCTGTATCAAGCTGGCGCTTAGGCGCCAGACTCTGGAGCCTAGGCGCCAGACCAATAATTTCGAAATTTTTGCATTTTGGCTCTAATTTTGTTCCTTTTTGCTCCTTTTCATATTTTTCTCCCTAAACATTTTTGTATCACCTACATCCAAAAACACAAAAATACCTTTCATTAAAGCATAATATCCTTAAAATTTAATAAAAATCAAGGCATAAAAATAGGTATTTTATTTGGATCAAGAATGTCGCTCAATTTCAACCTGTTTCCAGTAACCATCATGAGAGGAACCTATCCATATCTCACCAGGGATAGAAAGTGTGATATTTCTCTCGACAAGAATGCGAGTCTCAAAAGATTTAGATAAATAGAAAGTTGTATTATCTATTTTAAGTGGTTTACCAAAAGTAATTGCTAAAGAGAAAAGAGTCTCATAATTGAAAATATAAAATTTAACGCTTGGGAATCATAACCAAACTGATATTATAGGAGGTTCAGGCTTGGGATCAAAGTCGACAGTTGACCCACTAAAATTATGTTAAGATTTTCATGCCTATTTTATATTGATTTTGATGATATTGCACTTTAAAGAAGGGTATTTTTGATGTTTTTCTGCAGGTATGTTGAATTATGGTCAATGGAGCAAAAAATGCAAAAATGAGCGAATTTGGAGCAAAAATGACAAAAAAATATGAAAATTGGATCTATGGCACCGACGGCTAGCTCAACGGCGCCGACGGCGAATTTTTCTCGAGAGTTCAAAAAATATTACTAGGAAGCCCGCCGACGGTGACATCAAGGCTGCCGACAGTGGGGCCTTATGAAAGAGAGTCCAAGGCTAAGTATTCTAGAAGGCAGCCGACGGCGCACTTGAGGTTGCCGACGGTGAGATCGACGGTTCTCTCTCGAGGTGCATCGAATGTGGATGATTTTTGAAGGGATGCTTAGGAAACTCTTAGAAACTCTTCAACTACTTTAAAAGAAACAATTTGGGGCCGAAAATGTTGTTGTCCGTGTGTCCACTAGAGTGTCAAGAGTGTGTGTCTAGTGAGTCCAAAGGGCTTCTAGAGTGTTAGTTAGTGTCTTGTTTTAGATAGTGAGTTCAATTAGTGATATTTGTGAGGGATTCTTTGAGAGATTGTAAGAGTGGAAGGGAAGTGAGAGATTTCTTCCTCCTTGCCATTTTGAAGGAGAATTTTGCATGCTGTAAGGAAAGGAAGAGATTCAGAGGAACTTCACGGAGTTTGCTTGGGGAGGAATTCAAGATAAGTTGTATTTACTTATTTTAGTTTGTAAAACTTTATTTTTATATATGAAATCCAAGTTTTGTCGTATCTTCTCCATGAAATCTGAGTAGTTTTTCTGTCTTTCTTCATATTTTGATATTTTAGTGAAATGGTAATTTAAATTAGTGTGCCAAGAAAATTTTAAAGAAGTTGTGATAATCTTTTCACTTAGATCTTAATTTACTTTCAATTTGGCCAATTGATTAGTTAAAATATGTTGAGTTTAACAACTATAGTGAAGATTACATCCGAGATTCAGGGAGGTCAAAGTCCTTGAAAGTAGGGTGCGAATAAATAGGGAAATAATATTTATCAGGCGTAGAATTGAAGATTTTAGAGTAACAGACTAAAATCCTCAATTCGGTCCTATCGTTTGGGTGCTAAAGTGTAGATGTTAGCCCTCAGGCGAGGAGAACGTGGGAGCTCCGAAGTGAGAGCCGGTATCCTCCCAGCCTAGCCGCAGATTCAGTAACTAAGCATAGGACTAGTCAATGTTCTTTATACCTGAACCAAAGGGTAAAGATTAGGTATGCTCCTATTTGGCACAACACAGTTTTAAACTAATTTTAATTATATATTCACTTAAATTTCTTAACAAGGAGAAGGTTTCTTGCTTATATATTTGAACTTCACATTATTTGTAGAATTAGTTAACTGATAGTAGAACTATTTTATTAAAACTTCATCTTATTTTCGATTGCATATTAGTGATAGATAGGCAATTTGATTTATTAAGTTGTGATTCTAAATTAGTTTCTATAATCCTTGTCTGTTGCCTCTGAACTATCCCTGTGGGAACGATATCCAGAACTCCATTAGAGCCCTATATTACTTGAGCAATACGTATACTTGCATTGAAAGATAACTCTATGATTATTGAATATCTATACTCATCTATATCAAATTCTAGAAATATTAAATTTATGCAAAGTGCGCGGAGTGGTTCAAGTTTTTGGCACCGTTGTTGGGGATAGTTAGAGCGTTAGTTAGTTAGTTAGATAGAATAGATAAATAGTTATATAACATAACAAGAGTAACAAACGATTTAGAAAATTAGAAAACTTTTTAAAAGAATTTTCAACTTATTATTATATTTTAGTAAACTGTTTTTTTATGTACTGATTTTGATTGTATGCGTAAATTTGGATCTGAAAATCTTATACCCTACGATTCAGAATTAGAACACACTGTTAGAAGAATTAGAAAACTGAGAAAAAAACCTACAAATCCTGATAATCTTAACACAATGGAAAACAACAATCTAAGAATAGAAAATTAACATCAATCTAGACCATTAAGATATTACGCTAACCCTACATTTAATGAAATTCACTCAAACATCCAAAATCCAGATGTAGTTGCTAATTCATTTGAGCTTAAACCTGTAATTATCCAAATGGTACAAAATAATCAATTTGGTGGAACTCCTAACGAAGATCCTAATTTACATCTTGTGAGTTTCTTAGAAATTTATGTTACTTTTAAATATGACAGAGTGTCTGATGATGCTGTCAGACTTAAACTTTTCCCTTTTTACTAAGGGAAAAGGCTAAGGCTTGGTTAAATTCATTAGCACCTGGATCTATTAGAACTTGGGGGGAACTTTCACAAAAATTCTTATCGAAATATTTTCCACCATCTAAAACTGCTAAGCTTATAAACCATATCACATCTTTCGGTCAATATGAGGGAGAATCGATATATGAATCTTGGGAAAGATTTAAAGAACTTCTTAGGAAATGTCCACATCATGCTTTACCAAATAGGTTAATTATTCAAATTTTTTTTAATGGATTAGTAGGATCTCTTAGATCCATCATTGACGCTGCTGCTGGTGAATCACTAATGGCTAAACCTTTTAAAGAAGCTTATGCTTTAATCGAAGAAATGACTACCAATAATTTTCAATGGCCTGATGAAAGGGTAAATCCTAAATGAGTAGCCAGTATTCATGATTCAGATGCTTTAACTATGATAGTTTCTCAAATTGCTGCTCTTTCAAAGAAATTAGATTAATACAGAATGAATCATTCTCAAACACCTCCAGTGTTAGAAGAAAATTCATTAGGACAAATTGTAGATGCTCAATCTTCATATGAAATTATAAATTTGATTAATAATAGACAAAATAACCCTTATTCAAACTATTATAATCTAGGTTGGAAGAATCATCCAAACTTTAATTGAAATAACCAAGGTAATGCTAATCTTGTTAATCCTCAGTGGGGGAACAATCCTGTAAACCCATTATAAAATGTAAACAATCAAAGTAATTCCAATTATAGACCTTCTAATCCACCAGGTTTTTATAATAATTCACAATTCAAGGAGAAGAAGTTATCTATGAAAGAATTAGTTTTGAATATGGGAAATCAATTATAAAGTCAAGGAGGTGCCATTAAAAACATAGAAAACCAATTGGGGCATATTGCTACTGTACTAAGCAATAGATCTTTGGAACTTTACCTAGCAATATTGAATTAAATCCTAAAGATCAAGGAAAAGAACAGATCAAGGCTATTCAATTAAAAAGTGGAAAAGAGTTGGAAATAAGAGTCCAAAAAGAAACTATAGTTGAAAAGGAAAAAATGGAAACTGAAGGAGAGAATGAAAGTTTATATCCTAATTTTCCTCTGAAACCTATGAAAATTACCGTTGAAAGACCACCACCACCATTTCCTCAGAGACTAAAGTAACAAGATAAGGGAAAATATTTGATAAATTCTTAGACATTTTAAAAAAAAATTGTCAATAAATATTTCTTTTGTTGAAGCTTTGGAACAAATGCCTGATTATGTTAAATTTATGAAGGATATACTCAACAAAAAGAGGAAGTTATTAGATCATGAGATTGTTGCACTCAGTGAAGAGTGTAGTGCTATAATTCAGAAAAAGCTTCGTGAAAAACTTAAAGATCCTGGTAGTTTTACTATCATGTGTGCTATTGGTGAGAAATTTTATGGTCGAGAATTATGTGATTTAGGAGCTAGCATAAATCTAATGCCTCTATCAACTTTTAAAAGGTTAGGAATAGGAGAGATTGCACTAACTTCTGTAACTCTACAGTTAGCTGATTGATCTATTACACATCCTAAAGGAGTTGTAGAAGATGTTCTGCTTAAGGTTGATAAATTTATCTTTCCTGTAGATTTTATTATTTTAGATATGGAAGAAGATAAGGAAATTCCAATCATTTTAGAAATATCATTCCTAGCTACAAGAAGAGCCATGATAGATGTTCAAAAAGGAGAGTTGACTATGAGAGTAAATGATCAAGAAGTAACCTTTAACATCTCAAAGTCAATGAAATATTCTTTAACAAAAAAAGATAATGAATGTTTTGGAATGGATATATGTGATTATTTGATAAAAGAATATTTCAAAGAAAAATATGAAGAAAATGAAGATATGGAAAATGATAAATATGATGAAATTGATAGCGAAGAAGCTGATTATTTTCAGGAACAATTTGAAATGCTCGAATCAACAGCACCATTGAACGAAATATTAATTCCATAAATTGTAAAACCCCCTGAACTTGAATTGAAGAAACTTCCAAATCATTTGAAGTATGTATTTTTAGGAGAATTTTTAACATTACCAGTAATTGTATCCTCAGACTTAAATGAAATTCAAGAACAAAAATTGATGGATACATTAAGAAAGTACAAAAAAAAGCTTTTGGTTGGACTTTGACTGATATAAAGGGAATTATTCCTTCGATTTGTATGCACAGAATTTAATTAAACGATGAATATCAACTAAGAATTGATCCATAAAGGAGACTGTACCCTATTATGAAAGAAGTAGTTAAAAAAAAAATTTTAAAATGGCTGGATGCTAGAATTATATATCCTATTTCGGATAGTACTTGGGTAAGTCCAATTCATTGTGTTCCTAAGAAAGGAGGAGTAACTGTTGAAGCAAATGAGAATAATGAATTAATACGTATCAGACTAGTTACTGGATGACGAATATGTATTGATTATAGAAAATTAAATGCCGCCACCCGAAAAGATCATTTTCCTCTTCCTTTTCTAGACCAAATTTTGGATAGACTTGCTGGACACAAGTACTACTGCTTTCTGGATGGATATACCGATTACCATCAAATTCCTATTGCTCCTGAGGATCAAGAGAAAACAACTTTTACTAGTCCTTATGGAACTTTTGCTTTTAGAAGAATGCCTTTCGGACTATGTAATGCACCTGCAACATTCCAGAGATGTATGATGTCTATATTTAGTAAGTTAATTGATAATAGAATAGAAGTATTTATGGATGATTTCTATGTATTTGGAACATCATTTGACGCATGATTAAATCATCTTGAAAAAGTTTTGGAGTTATGCGAAAGAACTAATTTAGTTCTAAATTGGGAGAAATGTCAATTTATGGTTGTAGGAGAAATTGTATTAGGGCATAAAATTTCAGAAAATGATATGGAAGTAGATTCTGCAAAAATTCAAGTTATAGCTAAATTACCACCTCCTACTATAGTGAGAGGGGTAAGAAGTTTTCTTGGACATACTGGTTTTTACAGGCGTTATATTAAAGATTTTTAAAAAATTACCAAACCTCTATGCCATCTTTTAGAAAAGGACAAGAAATTTGAATTTACTGAAGACAGCTTAAATGCCTTTTAGTTATTAAAGGAAAAACTAATCACAACACCTGTAATAGTTTCACCTAACTGGGAGAAATCATTCGAATTAATGTGTGATGCTAGTGATTATGTTATTGGAGCCGTTCTTGGTCAAAGATATGATAAGATTTTTAAAGTTATATACTATGCTAATAGAACTCTTATTGATGTTCAAATTAAATTTACTATTACTAAAAAAGAGTTACTAGCTATTGTGTATGCTTTTGATAAATTCAGATCTTATTTAATTGGGATGAAATGTATTGTGCATACTGATCACTCTGCTATTAAATATCTGATGCAAAAGAAGGATACTAAACCAAGATTAATTAGATGGATACTTTTGATGCAAGAATTCGATTTTGTGGTAATTGATAAAAAAGGAACTGATAATCAAATTGCTGATCATTTGTCGAGATTAGAATATCATGAATCATCTGACACTGACAATGAAATAACAGACAATTTCCCTGATGAATAACTTTATAATATAAATGAGTGGAAAATACATTGGTATGCTGATATAGTTAACTATATAGTAAGCAATATTTTGCCACCTATGCTAACACTGCAGCAACAGAATAAATTCATTCATGATGCAAAAGCATATTATTAGGATGAACCATATTTATATAAGCAATGTAACGATCTTATTATTAGGAGATGTGTGCCTTATGAAGAAACTGAACTGATTATTAAAAAATTTCATGATTCTGAATTTGGAGGACATTTTGGGATTGACAAAACTGTGCATAAAATTATGCAAGCTGGATTTTATTGGCATACTCTTTGTAGAGATGTTTATAGATATATCAAAACTTGTGATAAATGCCAACGAGTAGGTAATATATCTAGAAGAAATGAAATACCTATGAATTTCATGTTAGAAGTTGAGATTTTTTATGTTTGGGGATTGGATTTCATTGAACCATTTATTCCTTCATTTGGGAACTTATATATTTTGATTGCAGTTGATTATGTATTAAAGTGGATTGAAGCACAAGCTTTACCTCGCTGTGATGCTAAAAGTGTTTCAAGATTCTTAATGAAAAACATTTTCACAAGATGCGGAATGCCAAGAGTGATTATCACTGACGGAGGATCCCATTTTAGGAATAAATATATTCAAATATTGGCAGAAAAGTTTAATATTGTTCATAGATCCTCTACTGCTTATCATTCTCAAACCATTAGATTAGTTGAAGTTTCTAATCGTGAGATTAAACAAATTTTAGAAAAGACTGTAAATCATAGTAAATTAGATTGGTCTGCGAGACTGGATACTGCATTATGGGCATACAGAACTGCTTATAAAACTCTTATTAGAATGACTCCTTACAGACTCATTTTTTGAAAGACTTGCTACTTACCGGTAGAATTAGAGTATAAAGCATATTGGGCGAGAAAAGAATTAAATTATAATTTGAATAATGCTGATGAAAAGAGATTGTTACAATTGAATGAATTAGAAAATTAAGAAATGAATCTTATAATAATGACATAATTTATAAGAAAAAACTGAAGTTAAGACATGATCAGAAGATTAACCAGAAGAACTTTGAACCAGGACAAGAAGTTTTGCTTTACAATACAAGGTTAAAGTTATTTCTTAGGAAATTAAAGTCTCGTTGGTTAGGACCCTTTACTGTGACACAAGTTTATACTTATGGAGCTATTGAAATTGAAGATCCGAAGACTGTGAATAGATTTAAAGTAAATGGACACAGACTAAAGCCATATTTTAAGGGTAAAAGACCAGACTTTAAAGAGGTTTTAATGCTCAGTTAACCTGAATAATACTTGAATAGGTCAGGCTGACGACGTTAAACCAAGCGCTTTATAGGAGGCAACCCATAGTTATCTTTATTTGTTGAGTGTTTGTTTTAATTTATCGTTGGTTTGTGGTAGTATTGAATTCTACTACTTGTATTTACCTTTTGATCATCATGAAATTTGGATCCATGGAGAAAATTTGGAACGTATTTGACCACAGCATTTTTGTGCAAAATTTTGCCTAAGGCACCGACGGCGCGCTCGACACTGCCGACAGTGGGTTTTTCCCGAGGACCCTGACATTTAAATGCACAGAGCTCGCAGACGGCGCCATCAAGGTTGCCGACAATGGATCGGCGAATGGGCAGTTTTTCGACTTTGAAATGACGGTTTTTGGCGGTTTTAGGCGAATTTATCCCCTATAAACTTCTACGGACGGTTCCTAAACTCTACATTTCTCAAAAATGAATGGAAACTCCCTTGAATTCTTCTTTAATGGCTTCCAATTCAATAGATCACCCTAGATTTTGAGTGTTCAACCAGCGAAAGTTTGTCAGTGCCGACACACAACGACTTTTCAACAAGGTGATGTCAAAGAGGAGGCTAATCAAAGAAAGAGGTTTTGTGAATCGAGGATTAAACAATCCTTCGACAGCAATTGAAGAAATGATCGTGTGACGAAGATGGGAAGTATTTTTCTACACAACTGCTGCAGTAGTCATTCCTATGGTGAAGGAGTTTTACGCCATTTTGCATGGAATCAACCAAGGCAGCGTTTATGTGCAATGTAGGTGGATAACTTTTAACTCTGGATGAATTAATGAATTCTACATGATTGAGAATGTTCCTGTCTACCATTTTTCCAATTTCATGCCGACGAGAGATAAAATAAATGAAATCTACCAATATTCGACGAACGAAACTGAAGACTGGGAAATTAGAGAAAAGAGGTATGTCAGTTTTTCTGCTACACTTTTAAATCCTATTTCGAAACATTGGCACTTTTTCATATCTGTAAAGTTATTACCGACAATGAAGATCAGTAAAGTCACCAATTAGAGTGATATATTGAATTACTGCATTCAAATGGGAGTGCCAATTGATATTGGATCAATAATTGTGAAATCTATTTTTAGCCTGATCGTTCAAGGATCATCTCAATGGCTTGGGCATCTGTTGACCTCATTTTTGATGAGGTCTTCTCTTCTTCTCTTTAGTACTTAGGATCTAGCCTTAGGCTTTTCCTTTGACTATCTTAGAGGACTAGAATTGGGACCCACCACCTAGAATTTCAAACCACTTCTTAACTCCCTGCAAACTCTACAAACTTGATCGTAGACCCCTAATCACCTAGAGGGTTGAAATCGAGTGTGGAAGTTTAAAGGATGAGTTCCTATAGGACTCTTTGGCCTTAGGACTGCCCTGGGTGGCCTGGTCTGGTGAGGGGCTGACTTACACACACACCACACTCATACACTACACTCATACACTACACTCATACACTACACTTCCATACACCTCCTAAAACCACACCTATACCTAACTTGACCTCCTGACTCATGTAAGTGATTCACATGGATGGTCCGTAACCCCTAAGCCCTTGGCTAAGAGGGTTAGGAACAACATAGTGAATGCCTCGAAATGAGTCCCTTCATGGCTCATATGGGCTTGATGTGGCTTCATGGCTCAACCAAAATGATTTTATTCCACTTATATTCACCAAAGCTTCAATTTTCCAAATTTTCAATTTTTGACCCCCGGGACCCTACACCCCGCCTAACATACCAAATGCCCTTGAAAATACCCAAAATTTCCAAAATCACCTAAATTACCCAAAATTCCTCAAAACCAATCCTAAACATTTCCTCCCCACTCAAATTGATCATCCATAACCAAAATACCAAAAATTCCAAAAATACCTCCCAATACCCTCCAAATACCCAAAATACCCCTCTTAGCCAAAAAATCCAAAAATTCAGAAAATTCCCAGAAAATTCCAGAAAATCCCAAATATTCCCAATTTCATTTTGTTCAAATACACCATGGGCCAATTTTGCCAATTTACCCCACTTTTATCAAAACCCCCAATTTGACCCATTTTAACCCAAAGTAAACCCAATGTCAAACCTAACCTACCCAATTGACCCAAATTCTGGTCCAATTCAATTCTAAACTTCAATTCAATATCCCCAACACAAATTTAGACCAAATCCAAGCCCAATTTGATTGGCATTGGGATCCAATTTCACTTTGGGCCTTAAAGCCCAAATTTGGACCCATGACCCAAACTTAGCCCAAACTCACCCAATTCAACTCCAATTAACCCCAAATCTTTTCTAAACCCTCCTTGACATCCCCATAAACAAAACACTAACATGATTTGCCCAAAATTTAGACCCAAACCCCACTCAAATTCAACCCAAAATCAAAAGCCCAATTTTGACCTAAACCTAAACCTAGCCCAAATAGACCCAAACCTCAAAATCAAAACCCAACCAAAGCCAAAACCTCTTTGAAACACTCCCATAAACATTTCTCAACATTTATTTTACATCAATTTCAACCCTAGTCCAACATTGGCCCAAGTTAGCCCAATTTGACCTACATTGGCCCATTTACCAAATAAACCCAAATTCAACCCAATTCAAACCCAAACCACCTTAAATTTATTTCAAATTATTCATGAAACATACCTAAACAAAAACCAACAACTATTTGGTCTAAACTTTTACAAAAATTCCCATCCATGAATACATCCTTAAACCTAAAAGCCCACTTCCCTTAAACCTTCTTAAAAGCCCATTTCCTTCAAAATTTAAAAGCCCAAATCATCCTAAAGCCCACATGACACTTCCCCTCATCATCCATTTGATCAAAATCACCCCTAAGTTTCAAAATCAGCAATTAAACCATTCCAAATCAAGCCACATGTCAAATTACCCCCTAAATGTCAAATATTTCTAAAACCCTTTTCATGAAACAAATCAACCTTTTCCCAAGCCAAATGGAGCCATGAACAAGCCATTCTCGAAGCCACATGAAGCCATGAGGGCTTTGACTTGTCATTAGTCCATTTATGGCAAGAAGAGGGGGTTCTTTCTTAAACCTCCTTTAACCCTTTTTTACCCTAATCATGTCGCACACTAAACCATGTTTAGCCACCTCATCATGGATGGAGACTTCACCACTCCTTCTAAGCCGACCTAAATGATTCCCTCGGCTCAAAATCAGAGCTTGGAAGGGTGCACCAAGCCCAAAATGGTGGGTTGACCCAAACCAAGCCAAAGTGAGCCTTCTCCCATTCCATTTAAATCAAACTCCTTTACACATGTCAAACCTCGATTGATCGCACAAGCCTCCAGCCTCGACTCACCCGAGCTTGAGGGTGACTGACCACTGGCCTGCCGGCCACCCGGTCAGCCGGAAAACACCATGCCCGAAACCTTGGGAGGAGCCAAATTTTGGAATTCCACCTTGCTGAGCTGCCTCACTCCAAATGGCCATTGCGGCTATTCTTCTCCTCACCAGAGCAGCTGATCCCAACCATTAAACCCCCCGGGAGAGCCTCCAGCCATGCCTATTTAAACCCCTCACCCTCTCGGCCAAAGAAGGGGCTGAACCAAAACCTTAAGGAAACTCTGCCAAAATTGTTCCAGACTACTCCCCACACATAGAGGACTTGATCCCCACTGAAATCCCCCTGCCATTTCCTCTCTGTGAGCTCAATTTCAGAGTTGAAATCCAAGCCCAAAACCAGGACACTTCTTCACAGTGAGCCAATTCCCAAATTGATTGGTCCTACACCTTCACTGGACCAAGAGGAGAAGTTCCCCACTGAAAGCCCCATCTCCGAGGCCACCCGGTTGCTCCGGCCTCCAAGCTTTGTGATCGGGCGTGGTCGAAGTCCAACCTGAGACAATTCACTGGACCGGGAGACTTCATCCGGAGCTTACTAGGATCCGATCGAAGGTGCGGCAACTCTCAGATCGAAGCTTCACTTCTCTGAGCAAAGGTATGGACACCCTCTTCTTCCCGAGCTTCCAGAGATTCTCGTTTTAATTTGAGTCAATTTAAATGCATGTTTACCGTATGGATGTGTTCGTCTCTTCAAGACGAATCCATAGAGCATAAGAACACAAAAATCCATTGAGAATCGAGTGAGAAATTAGGGTTAGAAGGTTGACGGTCACGGGTGCACACCAGTCGTAGACGATGACTGGGAGCCGTCGGATTGAGCGTGTATCGAGCGGACGGTCTAGATCGAGCCGGACCGCGCAATGGTGCATGAACCGCGGGCCCCTGGAGCGCTGAGTCGGATGGCGGCGCCGAATCAGGAGACGACGCGTGGCCTTTCGGAGCTGCCGAGGATGGCGTGGCGCCGCGTGGATAAGTAGGAAATTAGGGTTATTTTCTATTTATTTAATTACCAGAACTTTGAAAATCCATAACTTTGTGTAGGAAAATCACAAAAATAAAATAAAAATACCCTCTTGCTCAGTGAGCAGAGGAGAATAATGTGGAAAAGAAATCATTTATTTTCATCAAGTATTTTATTTTTTATAATTTATTTACTCTCTGCATACATTTAATTCTCCATGCATGTATACAATTCACCATGACATGAGACCATAGGGCTTTTGAAGCCTCTGAACTTGGGAACATTCCTTGAATTTTCCAAGGTCAGAGGCCATCTCTGTGAAAAGTTATTGATTTTTCAAATGCATATTGGTGTTTTGAGTATTTTAATTCCAATAAATAGCATGTTGTGAAATAAATTCTAGAAAAATTTGGTGATGTTCCTTATGACCAGAGAACCCTAGGAAAAATAGAACTTGAGTTAATTCACTCAGATTAACCCTAATTGGCTTAAACACTCAAAATAGGTTTCTAATTAATTAGAGCTAACCATACATCAAATTGACTTGAAATCAATTCTCCACTGACCTTTAGGATCAGAGAAACCCACCATAAAAGTTTGAAGTCAATTGGACTTGGTTAGCCCTATTAATTGGATTGATTAAGCCACTTAGTCATTTTAAACTTTAAAAATTCATAACTTTCAAAATATCTTTCAAAAATTCACCAAATTGGTTTTGGAGCCTCTCTGATATCAGGGGAATTTAAGAAAATTAAAATTACAATTTTCTAAAAAAAAGTTGATTTTTAATATTATTTTAATATTTTTAATAATTAAAAAATAATAAAAATCACAAAAATAATAAAATTCACCAAAATGTCACATTTTGAATTTTAATCACTTTGGAACAAACCCCATATTTTCTCAGGCCTATTTGGTGAGATATTAATTTTTAAAGCCCTAGGGTAATTTTAAAATTAAAAAAAATGTATTTTCTAGCATTTTCACTAAAATAATTATAATAAATCATAGAAAAATCATAAAATTACAAAATTTGCTTCTTTGATTTCCTTGATATCAGAGAGATTCTTGAAAATTATAAAATTCATTTTTCAACTTATATTCTATTTTTAAATTAATTAATACTCCAGAACTTAAAATAATTCTAATAAATAAAATATAATTCAAAAAATCACAAAATTTGGTCCAAGTGGTCCTCTGGTCATTAGGAATGTCCCATAATTTTCTTAAGGACAGAAACTTTCCCTTGGTCATATTATTAAATTTTCCTTGGAAATCCTTATTTTCCACTAAAAATAATTATATAAATAAATTAAATACAGAAAAATCACATTTTCTCCTCTAATGTCTTTATTGGCATATGAGTGAAGTCACATAAAAATTTCAAGTTCATTTGAGCTCAATTTAGTGAGTTATGAAATTATTAGGCTTGAAGGGCAAAATGGTAATTAAAATCTTAACCCTTTAATTAAAACTTTAGGCTTAATAAAATTAGTAGGTAAAATATTTGATCCTAATCTGATTTGGATGATTGAAATTTAATAATTGAAGGGTAGAAACCTACTAAAATATTTAAAATAATTGAAATAAACCTTAATTAAATAATTAATTAAATTTGGAAGAATAATGATATTGGAATTATTAAAATAGGGATATTATTAGGAAGAGATTTATTCTTTAATTTAAAAATCCCTAAATTAATCATCCCAATAATATTTAATTCCTAATTAAAATGATAATCCAAACTTAAAATTTAAAATGTTAAAAGACTTAATCATTAAATTAAATTAAAGTCAAATTATTTAAAACAAGTTCCCTTAAAATTAAAAATTAAATTAAAAATTAAGAATTAAATTAAACTAAATTAAATTAAATTAAATTAAATTAAATTAAATTAAATTAAATTAAATTAAATTAAATTAAATTATATTAAATTAAATTAAATTAAATTAAATTAAATTAAATTAAATTAAATTAAATTAAATTAAACTAAATTAAATTAAATTAAATTAAATTAAATATAAAGGCATGAAAGAATTCAAAAATAAATCTAAAATAACTTGAACACTATTCCAAACTTAAATCATTAATTTGAACTTAAATTTGAATCACAAATCATTAAATATCATTTTGCCCTTAGGAGCTTTTACTATTATAACTCCTAAATGGAGTATCAAGTGAAATGACACTTCACTCATAAGGATATTCAAACATCCTAATTCACTGAGCAAGAAATAAAACTTAACTCGAAACACCCTGGATGATTAATTCACTTGAACAATAGAATTCATTTGGACTTAGGACAATTCCCGAAATATTGAAAAGATGTTTAAGATTCGTCTTAAACACTTCCTCAATATGATGGAATGTCCTTAAGAACAAATTGAGCTTAGTTGTTCTTTGGTGAAGAAAACCATCCTTAAAACTAAAATTGAAGACCTAGACGTCATAGGAGATGACTAGCTATAGGATTAGGAACTTGGTAGAAAACCATAACCTTTCCCTTAGCTTTACCTAGGAACTTACTTTAAATGCTTAAATATTCTAACTGTGTTTTAAGTGCAGCTTGGGATGACGGGAAGACCCTTCAGGTACACTTTTATTTTATTGCGATTTATTCTATTGCAACTTATTTAATCGCATCGCACTTACTTTTCTTGCATGATAAACAACAGTTGCATGAAAACCTACACCTTTAGGACAGAAACCAAAACTGAAACCCATAACTAAATTAAAAGACACTACAAGATAAAATTCACCTCCACAACATTTCAAAATATAAAGCAACTCAAAATTTAATCACAAACAAAACAACAAAACTACAACAATAACTAAATTAAAACGTCTTGTTGGATGATCGGGAATACCTCGGATGATGTAACCTACGTGTTGCTAACGGGATTTCCCACGGTCTAAATGAAAGTGTGGAACTCATTCGATTGAGTTTAGCAAATTCATCCGGACTAAGTGAATCCGATAAAAATAATGATGCCGGAAGGATGGAACAGTGGGATCTTAACAGGTGTTGTTATAATCAACTTTAAGATTTGTTTTAATTAAAACACAAAAAACACTTGGAAATTAAGACTTCTCTAAACCGGAACACTTTTCTCATCCCCGATTTATGATTTCTAAAACTAAACCTCTACAACAACAAGGAGCTCGGAGCATGGTGGGCGAGCACGGCCATCGTCGTCAGCGAAAACTTGAATCTACTTCAACGAAAACTTTCCTAGAATTAAACAACAAAGCCATAGGACTTCGAGGTAGTTTGCACTAGTGCAACATAAATCCTCAACTCTTCGTTAGGCATTTGCGTTGCAAATTAAGCCCTAACCGGTCTTAGGATTCCGAGGTAGTCGTCCGATACGACATAAACCCTCATTTCTTCCGAGCTATTTGTATGATTCTATCATATAAATATAAGCCCTAATTAATTAAAATTGGCAAGATTAAAACATTAAATAAACATTAGGATCGTCCTAAATCCAAGCCAAACAATAGGATAGTCGGGAGATTACCGAAGTTCGCTTCGAATCCGTAATTTCTCCTACTTTTCTTCCTTTGAATTCCCAAAATAAAATGTTCCAAACTTGATCCATTCCCTATTGAGATTCAAAAATTCAATCCTTTGAAAACTTAAACTTTGAAATTCTTGAGAGCGAATTATTGATTATTATCGAGAGTTGTCTTAGGTGATTCCCGTCACTTAAGATGTAATTAACTATAGGGGCTTGCCCTTATAGGGAATTTTAAAGAACCTGGGTAATATAAACCTCGTTTAATGTTTTCATATTAGGCGAGGGAATTTGTCGGCTTATAAAATTGGTTCGCGGACCAAACGGATGTCACAAACCTTTCTAGTTTATTTAATCGAGCCCCATCATCAAGCAGTGTGTCTATTCTTCGGGATAGATACACGGTTTTTGATGCGGTGCTCGTTTATATAAACTATTCGGGATGTGAGATCAGTTTGATTTCATATCTTAAAATTTTCAAATTTAAAATTATTTTCAAAATAAAATACTACTTTTCAAATTATTTATTTAAATTAAATTAAAAATTTGCCGACAATTTTTGTAGGCGACCTCTTTTCAAAAATACAACACATAACCCAAAAATATGCCGACAGCATCCTTCAACAATTTTCTTAATATGCTGTCTGTTTCAAGTATCATACGAAATTTGGGAGAAGGCACTACTACCTTGGAAACCTTTAGACCCAACCAGAATGTTCTCAGCAACCGATGAAGAGAATGATATGGGTGTGATTATGAATCAAGCATCGCAAAACTCTATTCCATTTCAACCTCTTGTAGCGGACAAGACACCGATGATCTTACATAGAATCAAGAATTTAGAGAACCAGGTATAAAATTTAATGAATTCGGTTAACAATATCTCTGATTTCTTTGATCACCTTGATTAGAGAATGAAAGAGCATTTTGATCATACTGGACGTTTCGAAGCAAGTTTGATACACTTAATGAGAAGAATGGGATAAATTGAAGAAGATTCAACTGAAGAATTCCCATTCCGACCTTTCTATAACCTATTCGTCCATGTTCAAGCAATGGGTGATATCAGAGGAGAAACCAGCACTGATTCAGAAGAGTAGTGGAATTATTTTACTTTATATGTTTCTTTATGTTGAACTTGATTTAAACTATGTTTGTTTGTTTGCTTTCGATTGTTTCCTTATTAATCTCAGTATAGTTGAGATTATGTTTGGAATGTTTTGTTTTTAGCTTTTAGAGTATTGTGGCTTGGATTGCTACGCTAAATTGAGGAATTTAGGTTGAGAAAATACCTGGCTTGTTTGTTATGTAATGTGTATTGTAACACTTGGATTTAATATATAATTGTGAAGTTTTGTTGTATGTGTGTGTATTTGTGTTAATACATCACTTAATCACTTAAAAGATATGTTTAAAATGATTGAACGGATGACGAAGATGCTTAAAATTGATCGAAATCGCAAAAATTAGAAAAATGATCAAGTTTTAAGAATCTCGCCAACGGCGTGCTCGAGGCCGCCGACAACGTGTTTTTCCCGAGACTATTGAAATTAAATTCAATTGAGCCCGTCGATAGTGCGAATGACCCCGCCGAAGGCGAGATCCTAAAAGTCACATGTTAACCGCGATTTTGACCAGTCAACCGCCACTATTCATCGTCTTCTTCCCTTATTTACCGAAAATTTCAACCTAAGGCTTGAGAGATATTGGATTTGGAGCGATTTCAACTTATTTTAATACCGGATTTCATCTTCCCTTGGTAAGAGCTTCCCAGCTATGTAAAATTTTTTTATTTTCACCATGAATTTCTTCACATTAAGGAATTGTGAAAAAATTGAAAATGTGGAGAAAAGACCTGGAATAAATTCATGGAACTTGATTTAGATTACTTTAAGTCACTTTTGGAAGCCATTGTATTATTTTTTTGGAATTTAGTTTAGATTTTTGTAATTTTGATAGATCGAAAATGGCTCCCCATCAAAAGAGGTGACTTGAATTTTACGAGACTCAGTTTATAAATGCTAAAGCCCAGTCAAGATACATTTCAATCTTCTAAGGAAAGAAATGTATTCAATATCGAGTTTTGATATTCTTGGAGGAGAAGTGGAAAGAGTTATTAGAGAAAGGAAATGGGCAAATTTCTGTTACTCTAGAAATAAGGTTGTTGTTGAAGTTGTGAAAGAGTTTTATACCAACCTGACTCAGCTTGAGGACGAGCCTGTAAAGTAAGAGGATTTTCTATTGATTTTAATGCTGCCCGCATTAATTCTTTTTACGAGCTTCACGATTTTTACTCTAGCGAGTATGAAACATTTGGAACTATGGAAGGTCCGTTAGACGATGTTATTGGCTTTCTCACTGATGGGAAAGGGATTTAGAAAATTAAGCATCATGAATGGATTAACTTTCCTTTATCCATGATGAATGTCACATCTAAGGCATGACATTATTTCATTTGTTATACTCTGCTACCTACCTATTACCATAGTGAAGTATCGAGAGATAGAGCTATTCTGAATTTCTATATTTAAAATAATAGAAGTATAAATGTGGGGAAAACTATTTACAAGAATATTATGGTCGCGACAAAGAGTGAATCAAGTGGATATTTAGGGCATCCTGGCCTAATTTATGCACTTTGCCAATTATCTGGAGTAGAAGCTAGTGACGATGAAGAATGGGTATATCCTATGAAACCCATTAGTAAAGCTAATTTGATGACTTACGAATCCCATAAAGAATGGAGATATGGGAGTAGGAGTAAAGCACCTTCTACCATTAGAGATATCCCCACTACTAGTTATGACCCTCCTGCCTCTAGCTCTCCTACTCTTTATGATTTGTTGAATGAGATGACCCTGCAGCGGAAAAGTTTTGAAAATTTTGATGAAAGACTTGAGAGAATTGATCAGAGGATTGAAGGATTAGAACAGAGACATGATCATGATAGTGAATAACTTCAGCAGCATTCTGATTTAGAGATTGCTTAATATGATGCTCAGGCTAGATACTATAGAGATGAGCCTGATGTTACTTTTCTTGAATGCCCTCGGTATACTCGCTATCAGCCTAATCCACCTGCTGGCCAGGGAGATGAAGATATAGCATGGGATTTTGATATTTTATTTTAAATATGATTGTGATGTGATGTATGTTTGTTTTGTTGTAGTATTTTCATTTTGTTATTTGTATTTTGTGAACTATTTTATTTTCTGAGATATATATTGTGTTTGTAGTTTGTATTTCATTTTTGGATTGTGATGCATAATTATAATTGTAATTGTGGACTCTTAGTTTAAATAATAGAGTGTTTGTTATTGTGTTGTGAAATAAAAATGTTATTTTGTATTGTCCTATGTAGTACAATTGTTGTTGTTTAATGTTTAGTTTTATATACTTATTTTAAAATTTCATTACCTCATCAAATTTTTTTAACTCTTATATGTGTAGAAGAGTTCCTAATATTACAGGTCAATTGAAGTTGAAATTTTTGAAAAGAGCTTGCAAAATTTTCAGAAAGATGAAAATGCCTAAAGTGCAAAGGTATGATTTATATTTAGAATTTTCTTTCCACCCATATTATTTCTATTTTTGAAAAAAATTAATTTTGGGGGGAGAAAAATATTAACTATTATATGTTCTCAATTAAAATATTTTCAAAATTTATAACATGATTTTTGTGATGAAATTTAATTCAGTTAACTATATTTAGATTTTATTTAAATATTGTAGAAGATTCAAAGAAATATTTTTAGTAATGAAAATTAATTTTGTAGGTTAAGATATTTAGTATAAAAGGATAAGACTACAATTAACTATTTAAAGTAAGGAAAACTATATTCTGAAATATTAAGAATCTTTGGAATTTAGTTGAGAAAGAAAAGATTGGGACTCAATGATGTAAAGACTATGAATTACATATAAGGGAAAGGAATAAAAAAAGTTTCATATTTAGGAAAAGAAGGGTGAAGTTCAAAATCATTAACCAGGGAAAGGAAGTGTGATATTTCTCTCGACAAGAACGTGAGTCTCAAAAGGTTTAGATAGAGAGAAAGTTGTATTATCCATTTTAAGTGGTTTATCGAAATTAATAGCTAAAGAAAAAATAGCCTCATAATTGAAAAGATGAAATTTAAGGCTTGGGAATCATAACCAAACTGATATTATAGGTAGTTCAGGCTTGGGATCAAAGTCGACAGTTGACCCACTGAAAATATGTTAAGATTTTCATGCTTATTTTATATTGATTTTGATGATATTGCACTTTAAAGAAGGGTATTTTTGATGTTTTTCTGCATGTATGTTGATTTATAGATAATGGAGCGACAAAATGCAAAAAGTAGCAAATTTATAGCAAAAAGGACCAAAAATATGAAAATTTGATCAAAAGCGTCGACGACGAGCTCAACGGCGCCGATGATAATTTTTTCCTGAGAGTTCAGAAAATATTACAAGGAAACCCGCCGACGGCGAGATCGAGGCTGCCGACAGCGGGGCCTTATGAAAGAGAGTCCGAGGTTAAGTATTCTAGAAGGCTACCGACGGTGCACTCGAGGCTGTTGACGGTGAGATCAACGGTTCTCTCACAAGGTGCATCGAATGTGAATGATTTTTTGAAGGGATGCTTGGGAAACTCTTGGAAACTCTTCAACTACTTTAAAAGAAACAATTTGGGCCCGAAAATGTTGTTATCAGTGTGTCCACCTAGTCAATAGTGTGTCCACTAGAGTGTCAAAAGTGTGTATCTAGTGAGTCCAAAGGGTTTCTAGAGTGTTAGTTACTGTCTTATTTTAGATAGTGAGTTCAATTAGTGATATTTGTGAGGGATTTTTTGAGAGATTGTCAGAGTGGAAGGGAAGTGAGAGATTTCTTCCTCCTTGCCATTTCGAAGGAGAATTCTGCGTGCTGTATAGAAATGGTGAGATTCAGAGGAACTTCGCGGAGTTTGCTTGGGGAGGAATTCGAGATAAGTTGTATTTACTTATTTTAGTTTGTAAAACTTTATTTTTTTATATGAAATCCAAGTTTTGTCGTATCTTCTCCATGAAATCTGAGTAGTTTTTCTGTCATTCTCCTTGTTTTGATATTTTAGTGAAATGGTAATTTAAATTAGTGTGCCAAGAAAATTTTAAATAAGTTCTGATAATCTTTTCACTTAAATCTTAATTTACTTTCAATCTGGCCAATTAATTAGTTAAAATATGTTGAGTTTAACAATTATGGTGAAGATTACATCCGAAATTCAGGGAGGTCAAAGTCCTTGAAAGTAGGATGCAAATAAATAGGGAAATAATGTTTAACGGGCGTAGAATTAGAGATTTTAGAGTGACAGACTAAAATCCTCAATTTGGTCCTATCGTTTGGGTGTTGAAGTGTAGATGTTAGCCCTCAGGCGAGGGGAACGTGGGAGCTCCGAAGTGAGAGCCGGTATCCTTCCAGCCTAGCCACAGATTCAGTAACCAAGCATAGGACTAGTCAATGTTCTTTATGTCTGGACCAAAGGGTAAAGAATAGGTATGCTCCTATTTGGCACAACACAGTTTTAAACTAATTTTAATTATATATTAACTTAAATTTCTTAACAAGATGAAGGATTATTTCTTATATATTTGAACGTCACATTATTAGTAGAATTAGTTAAATGATAGTAGAACTAGTTTATTAAAACTTCATCTTATTTACGATTGCATATTAGTGACAGATAGGCAATTTGATTTATTAAGTTGTGGTTCTAAATTAGTTTCTATAATCCTAGTCCATTGCCTCTGAACTATCCCTATGGGAACGATATCCAGGACTCCATTAGAGCGCTATATTACTTGAGCGATACATATACTTGTGTTGAAAGATAACTTTGTGATTATTGAATATCTATACTCATCTATATGAAATCATAGAAATATTAAATTTATGCAAAGTGCGCGGAGTGGTTCAACAGTCCACTTAAGGACCTTCAAAACCCTGTTATCAATTCTAAGCAATTTCCTAGAGAACAACCTTGTTAGTCTCATAGCCTTAAAATTCTTGCGAATTAGTTCCATATTAGAATGTTTATATAAGAACTTACCAAATAAAGCCAGAAGATAGACAGAAGCCAAAATGTTAGTTTCAACATCCGTAAGAAATAAGGCTCGTTTACCATTCTTCTTACTAGGATTTTTAATGAAGGACTAAGAGCCACCAATATGAATTGCATCATGAAAAGACTGATGAAAAAGGTAGGAAGTGCAAGAACTCGAAGCACCACCATCCGTAACCACCTCAACGAAACTACGCTCAAGCAGCATGGATGAAAGTGTGAAAATGGAAAACAAAAATAAAAGAAGGAAGGACATCACCAAAAGTAGGAAAACAAAGGATTGTGCGAATTGCCATTGTAGTTGCCACAACAAAGTCTGGAAACCCTAAACATTGATATATATATATATATATATATATATATATATATATATATATATATATATATATATATATATATATATATATATATATATTCCTCTTAGTAGTGGATTACTTCTCCAGAATGATTGATAAAGTCATCCTAAGTAAAAGCTATGTCAGGTACCATCACAGATCTAACATTGCCATCACTCATCTTATTTATGCAGATGACATCATGCTATTCTCAAGTGCTCACAAATCTGCTGTGAAAAAGCTGAAACACCGCCTAAACTCCTTTCAGAACCAATCAGGTATGGATTTTAATTCTGATAAATGTCAGCTGATATTCTCTAAGCAGAAACCTATACATATTAAGCATTGGATCTTGGAACATACTGGCTTCACCTGCTACACTCCTCCCATTAAATACCTTAGGGCCTACCTCATTCTGGGAAGAGCTAAACAAATTAAATTTGATGATATTCTCACCAAGATCAATTCTCAGCTGAGCTGCTGGACTAATTCCTTCCTATCTAATGGAGGTAGAATCACACTACTAAAGAGCATTCTCACCACCTTCCCCTCATACCTTATCCAGATGATAACAATGAAAAAAAGCACACAATTGCAGATGGAAAAGACCTTTAATAGATTCCTTTGGTCAGGTCAGAGACAACAAATGCATTGGTATTCATGGAAAAAAGTTACTAAACCAACTTTTGTGGGTGGTCTTGGATTCAAAGGCATTCCTCATATCCAGCAGGTTAATCTGTGTAAACTTTGGATCCACTTCAGAGCACAAACTTCCCTGTGGGCCAAATTTATGAAGGGTAAGTACTGCGGTCTTTGCATCCTTCTCGGAGTGGTCGGGAAACTTGGAGACTCTAAAATTTGGGTAAAATTGCTCAAAGTAAGAAACACTGTTGAGGATTTGTTTATATGAGAATTGGGGAATGGTGAAATTAACTTCTGGTTGGATAATTGGTGCCCCAAGATCCAATGCTTAATATGTTGAAATTACTGATTACTGGGGAATGGTGAAATTACTAAAACAACTTTGGTTAATTGCTAGGGGGAGCCATGTTGATCATACAACTAAGGTTGCTGATTACTGGGATGGTCAAAACTGGTCTCTACCACATCTTAAAGCTATACTCCAGGATCACTCTGCCTACCGGATCTCTACTTATTAAATTTAACGAAGTAATCCCGACAAAATAAATTGGCACATCCATCATCTCCGGAGCATCACAAAAGCCATCTACGAGAAACTATACAATTGGCCTCTTGTACCCTGGGGGAATACCATATGGGGCAAGTTCCTGTCCCCATCTGTGTCTTTTCTGTGCTGGAGAACTTTTCACAGCATAATCCCCACTGATGACATTCTCGAATTGAAAGGACTTAGGGGACATTCAAAATGTGTAATGTGTAACAATCAGGAAGAATCTATCCCACACCTTTTCTTCAGCTGTTCTTTCTCCCAGGCTGTCTGGCTGAAATTAAATCTCAATTTGGAGAATACAAATTGTCACTGGGAAGATTTCCATAAATGCTGGGTAGACTGGAAGAGCCATAGAATCCTTACTGTCCATCTCATTATCATCTGGTTCTTATGGATGGCTAGGAATAATGCTAAGTTTGATGGGATCACTGCTACTGTTGCCAAAGTTGTGAGTAATTGCAAAGCTTACCTGTACAAGATCATTACATATAATAAATTTCCTAATATCCTTCACATTGATCTTCCAACTACTGCTGGCACCTTTGTCAAAACTGTTAGATGGGATCCACCCACAAGTCCTACCATTAAGATTAACACAGATGGAAGCTTCTCAAATGACAGGTCTGGAGTTGGGGTAATCTTTAGAAATCAATTTGGTAAATGTCTACTATTCTTCTATGCCCCAGTGGTAGCATATGATGCTCTAGAAGCTGAGTTAATTGTAGTACTGTGGGCACTGCAATTAGCAAGAATTGCTAACTGGAATAATAGTTGGATTGAAGTTGATTCCACTATGCTCCTAAACAGTCTGAATCAAGACAATTCTATAAATTGGCTTCATAACTACTGGAAAAAGCAGATTAACAATTTAAAACCCCCCAGACAACCTTTTCTTCCATTTTCAGAGAGGGGAATAAAGCGGCACATTGGCTGGCCTGTACTGGTGCTGAATCCCAGCAGGTTTTGGTTTCTCTATCCCCTCCATCAGAACTCAATTTCCTAATTGCTGGGGACATTTTGAGGCTCCCCCACCTTAGACTGGAGTCTATTGCCCAGATTTGAATTGTACTATTTTGGGTCTGCTGCTACCTTTTTCTGTATTTGTTTTAGTGGTGCTTTAGTCAGCTGTTGTCCTATCTGTATCTAGGATCCTTAGCCCTGTTGCTTAGTACTGTCTTTCTACTGTATTTATGGGGATTGGTTTCTTTTGTGTACCTAGGAACTAATTCCCCTAGTTCTGTAATCTCTTTGTTTTTGGGAAACAGTAAGGAGCTATTGCTCTTTCCTTTTGAATATATATATATATATATATATATATATATATATATATATATATATATATATATATATTATATATATATATATATATATATTATGAATAGTATTTTAAAATAATTAATTAACTACAAGGCTACAAAGGTTTGTAATTAATTAAAATTATTAATTAAAATTAGAATAAAAATATAATAAATTATATTTAAATAATGTTTTAATGTAACTAATAAGATTTAAATCTCGTCCCAACCCTTATCATCCTACGTCTACATGACTAAGGTTGTCAAAACGACACTTTATTCGCGAACAGCTCGTATTCAGCTCGCTAAGCAAACAAACCAAACATGAAAATATTTTTTGTGTTCAAAATATAAATGAGCTGAAAACGATTAAAGGTAGTTCTTAATGAGAAAACATGGCTGGGCTCGCTCATGTTTGACTCATTTACATCCCCTATTGAGATGGTGCCAATGAGGAAGAAAATCATCTGGTAAAGACTCCTCAGTTAGAAGAGAGTGGTCATCCAATGAAACAACCAGTCGGTTTATTGGATTCTATTCAGACTCCAAAATTGGGAATAGAACCAGAAATTAGTAGAGGAAATATGCGAGAGGCTACTGATGCCTCGATTCTACCCGGTATGTAGGGTGTCGTTGACCTTCCTCCACGAACCAAAGGATGAATGACTAGTGAGGAAGGTTCTCTTTTACTGCTTTAGTCTGTGAATAAATTTTGGGTGCGGGGGACATTTGCTAAATGAATTTTATTTTTATGAACCCTGCTTTATTTTAATTTTTGATGCAAATGATCTGATCATCAGGGCAGTGATCATCAGCTCTCCCTCGGCAGTGGTTGGTGCATATGGTTGCTAAGACCACAGTGAACTGAGAGGTTTACTAAGGCACCTCGCGTTAGGCTGACGAAGGGAGCTATCACCCAAGTCTTCTAGAAGTGACCTAAGAAGAAGGGGTCGTAGGGCCATAATCTTCCAGATCAAAGGGTGTCAACCACGTGAGATAGAGATTCACTTCTCTAGGCTACTATTTTCCTCAGATTGGGCAGATGTACCTACTAGTCGAGGAGGTGCATAGTTTGAAAAAGCTAAAGGAGGAGATGGTCGTCATGCATGCTTGGGAGGCCATCCTTTGTAATGAAGTTGTAATTCTCTGTGTAGAGCTTCTAGACATCAAGGAGGCATATTCAGCTGGTCGGGCACTGGACTTAGAAGATTGAATGTAGGTTTAGATTATGAGAGAGCTTTTGTGAAAGCGGCAACTTTAGCGAGGGTTTGTTTTAGCTGAAGCTGATGTCAATAAATTGGCAAAGTATTTTCTAGAATAATCACCAAGTGGTAGATATAAATATTATTAATTTATGAAATGGAAATTTGAATTTTTTCCTCAAATTATGTACTTGATTTAACTTATTCACATATTTGAGTGGCAAATGATGTTGTTTCCCCTGTAATGGTTCAACTTCCTATCATTCCTTTTTACCTACGTCTGATAGTTTGTGAAAGTCTCACGTGATCATTTCCTAAGTTCTTCTCCTATATGCTCCTCCTTTCTTTCTTGACTTTTCATGGTACCCAAGTACTCTTTAGAACTCTTTGCCTCCATCTCGTTTGAGGAAACATCGATCCTATATGAACGCTCGGTGGATAGCCTTTAAGGATTTTATATATATGGGAAGTCAAAAGTCCTAAGAGCGATCAAAAGTAATGACCGAGGCGCTAATGCTTATGCAAGGGATCTAGTTATCTATCAGGATTCGTTTAAATGTGAGCTGATATTACCTTACAGTTAAGACTTACAAGGGTGATTCTCGATCATTATGGTGCCATGCCAGCATAAGTGATGTCAAAGTCCATTGTGACAATCAAGGAATTTTTTATTTTCCTCTAGCAACCAGATATCCCATGGTAAGTCGATCTCTTCTCATACTTATTTAGCTTCAAGTTTGGTTGGGATAATTATGTGATGTTTTTAGTAGGTCCTCAACTCTGTCTTATAAAATTAGAGAACAAGATCAATGATTAGAAATTAAAATTTATGGTCAGTTCTGACATGCATCAATTACTTGATTTTACCTGCATTTTTTCCATAATTTTACATGTTCTTTTTACCTAGTTATCATAGATTTATTCTTGAGAAAGGTTTGTTGTTGATGTTCAAGATGTTGTAGAGGTTGAATACAAACAACTTAGAATGAGAAAATTCATCAAAAAGTGACCCAAAGTGGTGTGACTATGCCTAGAAGCAGCGTGACCATACAACCTATCAAAGACCTGCAATGTGACCATGCCAATTTTGACATAGTAGTGGCATGTCTAGACCATGCCAATTCAACATAGTGGTGTCTATGTCAAGTTTGGGTGTGATCATGCTAATGAGCGGAAAAATACTTCAGAAAGGAAATTTGATTGTCCAAGCCATGATTCTAAATATAAAAGTGATTCTTGGGCTTCAAGGAGACTGTTCTGCATCAGGGAGTCATTGCTTGCTGTTGGAGACAATATTTGGAGAATTTGTGAGCTTTCCTTAAGGTCTTCATCCTCTTTTGGTGAAAAACTTAAGGGGTGAGTTTCAATTGTTTTGTGAGTTGTGAGAGACTTGTATGAGAGGAGTAATTGCTGCAACTATGGAGAAAATAAATTATTATAAGTTTTACATGTGTTTTGTTTCTTGTAATAAATTCTCGCATAATATTCTTTGCTATGGTTTTCTCAACGATGCATGTATAATTTTATTCTTCATGTCTCTGTGATGTAGGGTTGGTGGATTTAATCATGATTTTTCATAATATTTTTATGTTAGCTTTTTTTTTGTTTTCATAGACTAAGATGTTAGTTATCCTTTGAACTTAATTACTCATAGTCTGACCAACTAGGATGTTAAAATGTATTATAAAGTTACAACTCTGAGGGAATAGACATATTCTAGTGGAATTCTGAAATCATCCTAGGGGATCTGTACAGTTATGTGGAATGTCATGGGGACTAAGAAAGCCTCAATTATATAGATTCTAGTCTTCTTTTGACCTAGACATAGGCATAAGGAGTATTGTATCTCTGATTGACAATAATCACGTAGGAAATTATTTATGAAAACCATAATCACCACGATCCTCGAATAAAAAAAGCACGAGCTTCATAAATATTAAAGGAACTCACAAAAATCTTTTCATTGTTTATGTTTTCTGTTGTTTGCCAGCTACTCTATTTTGTTAGAAACAAGACTTAAACCACCTTTATGCTTACACCAAGCTAGGTACACTAAATTAGTGAATTAGAGGTTTTTCTGTAGAAATAAATTGCCAACACTCTCTTCAAGGGATCGATACATAGATTCTTAGACTGCATACTACTTGACATGTGCACTTGCGTTGTACACCCACTTACTTCACGGTAAGTCTTAGCATTTCAAGTTTTTAGCGTCGTTGTAGGGAAAAGACATTAATAATTGTTTCTGATTTTAGGAAAACTTTATTTGAAAAACTTAAGATCTAAGTTTGATGTTTTTATCTTCTTCTTTTGTTTTGTGTTTTTTCAATTTTATTTTTTTGTTGCATTTGTGTTTGTGTTTTTTACAGGTGATAAAAGATAAAAATAGTTAAAATTAATAAAGCTAAAAAGCTAAAAATATTTTGTTGTTGATTATTTTTTTTTTAATTTATTTACTTTCTTTACATGTTATGTGTTGCATCTTCATACTTATTTATTAACTAACATGTGCGGGTCAGTGTGACTATGGGCTGCACACATTTTTATAAGGCTTAATCAGTTTAATTAGGTCTAATTAGGATTATACCTAATTAGGGTTTAATTTAATTAAGCCTAATGTACATAAGGCATAATAGGTTTAATCAGGTCTGATCAGGGTAGACTTAACTAGGGTTTAGGTTAATTAAGACCAATGTAAGTAAGGCATAAATAGTTTAATTAGGTCTAATTAGGCTTAGGCCTAATTAAAGTTTAGGTTAATTAAGCCTAATGTAAGTAAGGCTTAGTAGGTTCAATTAGGTCTAATTAAGGTTAGACCTAATTAGGGTTTAAGTTAAGTAAGCCTAATGTAAGTAAGGCTTAATAAGTTTAATTAGGTTTATTTAGAGCTAGACCTAATTAGGGTTTATGTTTGATTAAGCCTAATGTAAGTAATGCTTAATGTGTTTAATTGGGTTTAATTAGGATTAGATCTAATTATGTTTTAAGTTTTATTAAGCCTAATGTAAGTAAGGCTTAATGATTTTAGTTATGTTTAATTAAGGTTAGACCTAATTAAGGTTTAAGATTAATTAAGCCTAATGTAAGTAAGGCTTAATGGGATTAATTAGGTTTAATTAAGGTTAGACCTAATTAGTGTTTATGTTTGATTAAGCTTAATGTAATTAAGGCTTTATGGATTTAATTAGGTCTAATTAGGGTTAGATCTAATTAAGGTTTAGGGTTACTTAAGCCTAATGTAAGTATGGTATAAGGGTTAATTAAGTCTAATTAGGGTTAGAATTAATTAAGGTTTAAAGGTTTCTTAATCCTAATGTAAGTAAGGCTTAATGATTAATTAAGTCTAATTAGAGTTAGACTTAATTAGGGTTTAGGTTTACTTAAGTCAAATATAAGTAAGGCTTATGAAGATTAATTTGGTCTAATTAGGGTTAGACCAAATTAGGGTTTAAATTGACTTAATACTAATGTAAGTAAAGTTTATGGAGATTAATTAGGTCTAATTAGGATTAGACCTAATTAGGATTTAGATTTGATTTAGGTTTAATATGTTGAATGCAAGGAATTTAGATTGGACTTGGATTATTTGTGTTGAACCCAAGAGTTTCAGGGCTTGGCTTAGGTTCATTTGGGTGAACCAAAGAATCTTAGATTTAGCTTAGGTTCAATTGGGTTGAACCCAAAGATTTTATGTTTTTACTTAATCAGAAGTCATGATGATTTTAACTCCTTATCTCAAAGGTTTAATGTAATAAACCCTAATTTGAGCTAAAACATAACTTTTTGAAATTTTCAAATACCCTCCCCCTCCTAATGTCTAGACATTTTTTAGGTGTCTTTGGAGTTGAAAATTGACATTTTTGAGTTGGTATAATTTTTAATTTTTCCAATTAAATTTCCATTTTTATTTCCAATTTTATTATTATTTATAATTATTTCAAAAAATAGTTATAAAACCTGGTGAAAATTGGTATTTTTCGATTTAGAAAATTTTTCTAGCCTTAAAAAATTCTTCTCATTGAGACGATCATACCCATACAACTATATGAGTACTGTGTGATGGGTTCTTCACAAAGACTCAAACCCGAGCAAGAAATTAGGGTTAAGGTCACATACATAGTCTCAAGTGGTGAGGCCTCAATCGAGCATGACATGAAGGATCATCTATTCCTTATAATAGGACCAATTTGGAGTAAAATCAAGCTTAGGTGTATCAGGTTTTTAGAGCTCTTTTGATCATTCTTCCCTTAGTGTGAACTCTCGAGTATGGCTTTTTATAGACATGAAGATGCCATGGATAAGGTTAAGTTTAATTCGAGGAATAAGGAGGAGGCTCATGGTGGTTTTGAGGATAAATTTTTGGCCAAGGAGAACCATGTTTAGTTTCCATGATGAGCTTCGAATATAATGAAGATTATAGCAATGACACGTCTTCTTTCCATGATGAGGTGGATACCATATAAGAAGCCATGTGTCATTCCCTCATGATGGCCATTGAAAACGGTGTGATCATGATGGTTTTGAGGATAAATTTTTTGCCAAGGATAAACATGTTTAGTTTCCTTAAGGTGTGCTAATGACCAGTTTCGAATCTGGTAAAGATTATAGCCATGACATACCCTCATTCCATGATTCGGTGGATAAGGATATAAGGTTGATACCATGTGAGAAACCATGTGTCATTCCATCATGATGGCCTTTTAAAAAGGTGTGCTCATGATGAGCTTCGAATATAGT
Organism: Papilionanthe hookeriana x Papilionanthe teres; assembly: GCA_022702705.1. Lineage (NCBI taxonomy): Eukaryota > Viridiplantae > Streptophyta > Magnoliopsida > Asparagales > Orchidaceae > Papilionanthe > Papilionanthe hookeriana x Papilionanthe teres. The sequence goes on along the minus strand of CM040421.1, from coordinate 127,837,530 downwards.
GAAGATTGTATCCATGAAATATCTTCTTTCCATGATGAGGTGGATAAAGATATGAGTTGAATACCATGTGAGAAGCCATGTGTCATCCTCTTATGATGTGTTTTGAAAAATTCAAAAATTGTGGGCTTATGATGGCTTCAAATATAGTGAAGATGATGGCCATGTCATAGCTTCTTCCCATTGAAGATATCATGAGGTGGAGAGGTGCCCATAGATGAGTTGGCTTAACCCATCCACCTTAGCTCAAAGTATGTGATAAAGATTTATAAAGGAATGACACATAGCCTTCCCTCATGATGGTTTTTATACCTTGGTAAAAAATAGTGGCTTGATATGTAGCCCCTCCACCTAAGCTTAAAGGGTATGAGATGAATTTTGGATGGAATGCCACATACTTTTCCTCTCACGATGGTTTTTTGACCATGGTCAAAATTAGTGGCTTGATGTGTCTTAATGGGTTTTTAGTGGGTTATTGATATACCTATAATATATAACACTTTTGTACACATTTTTATACCTGTTTTGTATGATATTGCACTTTAATGGAAAATATTTATGTGTTTTTCTTTCAAGTACAATTAAATGGATAAAATATGGTAAAAGGAGTGAAAAAAAATCAAATTTAGAGAAAAAATAAAGAAGGTGTTAAAATGAACTGGGGCGCCTAAGCACCCAGATCTTGCGCCTAAGCGCCAGCAGACAGAGAATGTCACGCCTAAGTAGAGAAGGCCCCGCGCTTAAGCGCATGGGCGCGAAAATAGATCTAATGGCTCTTGAAAGGAGGCATCTTTTGGGATGATTCATGGAATATTGACACATTCTGAAGTGACGCCAAGGCACCTTTTAAAAAAAAATAAAAAGAAGGACTTGAAGAGAATTAAAGAGAGAATAAGAGAGGAGATTAGAAGAGTATATTTAGTTTATTTTAAGTTGCAGGATTATTATTTAGGGTTTCCTCACACTTATATCATTCCTAGTGAAGGGGAAGGTGGGTAGAGAGTTCTAAGTAAAAATCAAATGTTTATTAGTGAATTAATTGTTGGACGAGCAGGCCTAAGGAGGCTTGTAAGAGAAAGGAAGAGATTCAAAGGAATTTCAAGAGTTTAGTAGAGAGGAATTTAAGATAAGTTTTAATCTTTGTACTTCATTTTTTTTAATTTAGACTTCTTGTGTTTCTACATGATTTCTATTTTTAAAATTAATTGTTGTTGTGTTTTCTCCAAGAATTTTGAGTAGTTTTCTTTATCTTTTTCCTTAAATTGAAAAGTAATTAAGCGTTAGATGGAAGTTGTGGACGTATTGATCTTTAATATTGGAATAAGTTGTGATGATTTAATCTTTGTAGTTCATTTACTTCTTAATCTAGTCAATTAAGACGTTAACATTTGTTGTGAACATATAAAATCTGTCATGCATATTGTCTCAGTCAATTAAGGGTAGAAATCACATGAAATTGTATGGATGATAATGTAATTCATATAATTGAGTGCAAATAAAGAGCAAAATCTACTTTGAAGGGTGTACAATTAGAGGACTTTAGGGTGACAAACAAAAGTTCCCAATTTAGGTTTTTATACGTGATGTTAGCCCCTAGATGGAGGGAAGGGAGGGAACTTTAGAGTGAAAGCTATTATCTTTCCTACCTAAACCGTCTTAAAAAATATTCAAACCTTAAACTAGCTAATGCTTTTTATAACATCTCTAGTAAGGGTGAAGAATAATATTGCTCCAATTTGAGACAACATATTTTGAATACTTCCACAATAGAACTTCTATATTTATTAGTTATTCATGATAAGGAAAAATATATTCTTCAATTATACTTTTTTTATCTTACAAAAATCTAGTTAAAGTTAGTTAATTGTTTACATTATTTCAATATATCAAAAATTATAAAAAAGAATCACATTTTCAATCCTATGGTATTATCTATAGTTTAGGCAAGTGACTTTTCTAAATAGATTTTGTGATCAATTCCTTATTAAAATTTACAAGATTCTCTATCGGTTCGATATTTCGGGGCCTAATTAGAAAGTCCTATATTACTTGATAACAATACGTATGCTTGTGTAGAATCCCAAAAGTTAAATATACCAGTTGAACTCTTACTTACATTGGACTTAAGTTTTTGACATCATTGTCAAGAAAGAAAGTTTATTAAAGAAAAATAGAAAACTATATCATACATATATATATATATATATATATATATATATATATATATATATATATATATATATATATATATATATATATATATGATATATATATATATAGATATATATACATATATATATATACATATATATATATATATATATATATATATATATATATATATATATATATATCATAAAATTTAAAAATTTTAAAGGAATTTTTAGAAAAATAAATTTCTATTTTTAGAAAGTCTTATTTAAACTTTTAGATTTATTATAGGAATATTGCAGTGTTGTTTTTATAAGTTTTTTGTGTGGTTTTATTTTATTTTCATTATTATTTTGTAATAGTTTATACGTAGTTCAAGTTTTGAAGGACTAGTTTCATGTGATTCTAAATTAGAAAGAACTATTAAAAAAACTAAAAAAAATTTAAAATACAAAAAAAATTAAAAAAAATTTCAGAAATGATAAACCAAAATAACCAAAATGATGAAATTCATCAAGAATTTAGATCTTTAAGAGATTTTGCAAACCCTATAGTGGATGAACTTCATTGTAGTATTTAAAATCCTACTATGGCTGCTAATTCATTTGATTTTAAACCTGTTATTATCCAAATGATATCAAATAATCAATTTGGGGGAGCACCAACTGAAGATCCAAACTTACATCTTTTTAATTTTCTAGAATTATGTGCTGCATTTAAATATGATGTTGTTTTAGATGACGTTATTAGACTTAGGCTTTCTCTATTCTCACTTAGGGATAAGTCTAAGATATGGTTGAATTCTTTAGCACCCGAATCTATCAGAACATAGAGTGATTTAGTGCAGAAATTCCTTGATAAATATTTTTCGCCATTAAAAACTGCGAAGCTTAGAAATTATATTACATCTTTTTGTCAGTTTGAAGGGGAATCTATTTATGAAACTTGGGAATGATTTAAAGAACTCTTAAGAAAGTGTCCACACCAAGTTGTGCTAGTTTGGTTAATTATTCAAAATTTTTTTAATGGATTAGTTAGATCTCTTAGATCTATTATCGATGTCGCTGTTGGTGGTTCATTGATGTCTAACTCATTTCATGATGCTTATAATTTAATTGAAAAATGTCTACTAATAATTTTTAATGGCCCTCTTAGAAGGTACATCCTAAGAAAGTAGCTAATATTTGATGCTTTTGCAATGTTAGCAAATTAAGTCACTACAATTTCTAGGAAGATAGACCAATTTGCAATGAATTTTTCTTAACCAATTCCAATGATTAAAGAGAATTGATTAGGCCAATTTCTAGATTCTCAAATAATAATAGAAACTTTAAATGCTATAAGTAATAAGTCAAATAACTCATATTCAAACTATTATAACCCAAGTTGGAAAAATCATCCTAACTTTAAATGGAATAATAATAATTTGGGTTGTATTAATCAACAGTGGGGGAATAATCAAGTAAACCCACTGTAGAACTGGAACAACCATGGTAATAGTAATTAAGGACCTACGAAATTGTGTGTACAAGAAGTGGTGTTACAAATGAGATATCAATTACAAAGTCAAGGAGCTACACTTAGAAATATTGAGAATCAATTGGGACAAATTGCAAATTCATTAAGTAATATAACCCAAAGAGAAATTCTTAGTAATACAAAAGTAAATCCAAAATTCCAGAATAAAGAGCAAGTAAAGGCTATTCAACTTAGAAGTGGAAGAGAGTTGGAAGGTAGAGTTCAAAAGAGATTAAAGTAAAGATAGAAGAAATTAAAGAACCTAAAGACGACGCTCCAAAAGGTTTAGATAGACCTATTTATCCACTTAAAATTGACTTAGAATAGCCACCACCACCTCAATTTTTTCAGAGACTTCATCAACAAAAGTTGGATAAAAATTTTCAAAAATTCTAAAAAGCTTTAAAAAGCTTATAATTAATATTTCATTTGTTGACGCCTTAGAACAAATGCTAAGCTATGTGAAGTTTATGAAACATACTCTTAACAGAAAAAGGAAGTTTGAAGATGACAAGACAGTTGTACTTAATGAGGAGTACAATGATATAATTCAAAAAAACTTTCTGAAAAGCTTAAATGTCCTAGTACTTCACAATTCCATGTGCTATAGGAGACAAATTTTTTAAGAAAGCTTTATGTGATTTAGGTGCAAGCATTAACCTTATGCAATTATTTATATTTGAAAGACTGAAATTAGGAGAAATATCCCCTACCACTGTAACTTTGCAATTAGAAAATCGTTTGATAACATACTGAAGCGACAAACTTATATTTTGCAAGAATTTATGAAATCAAATTTATATATTATAATGATTTTGTTAAGTCCAAGTATTCAACACAAGTATACGTATCATATCAAGTAATACAGAGCTCTAATGGAGTCCTAGTTATCGATCCCATAGGAAAGCTCGAGGTATAAGAAAGCGTTCACAATATATAATAAGCACTAAAATCTGATATTTTATTCGCAATTAAAGTTTACTACTTATTACTACTATGTAGAAAATAGTAACGATTAACTAAACTAAAATAACTTCTAACAACTTTAAAAACAGAATTAACTACAGACACACTAAACTAGGTATTTGAAAGGTTTTTGATTTATGAGAAAAGTATCTCTCCTCTTGTAATGAGAATATGATGCGTGGATTGATATGAAACAAATATTTATGTTATTGTGCCAAATAAAAACATAGATGATTCTTTACCCTTAAAAGAGTACTCCCTCTTCTAAGCAAGAAAAGAACATTGACATATCCTAAGTTTAGTCACTAACTCTAAGGCTAGGCTGGGAGGATATCGGCTCTCACGTCGGAGCTCCCACTCACCCTTCACCCGAAGGCTAACCTTTGATATTAGTTACTGATCTTAGAACCAATTTGGGGATTTCAATCTGCCACCCTGAAATCTCGACATTGAAGTCCATCAAAACATATTTCCCTATTTATTTGCACTCAATTCCCATAAACTACACAATTCATCCATAGAAATTGAATGGATCTTTCATTATTGTTGTAGGACATTAAATCCTTTCAAACTTAATGTTATGAACATATTTTAACATTTCAATTGGCCTAATCGAAAAGTAAATTAAGTTCGAAATGAAAAACCATCACAATTTCTTCATTATATTAAAAACACATCAAATCTACATCAATCCATCATCACATCTCTATAAAAGAAGAAAGACAAGGGAGACTACTCAGAATTCATGGAGTAGATACAATAAAACATGGATTTTATATATAAAAGAAAAATCATACAAACCACAAAAGAAAATACAACTTATCTCTTTCTCTTCTCAAATCCAATTCCCTTAAAGTTCCTTTGGATCCTCTTCTCTCCTCTTTACAACACTTGATTATCTCTTTAGAATTGAAAGGAAGAAGCAATCTCTCACTTTACTCCTTCTCCTTCACTCAGAGAAGAATTCCTCTCAAATCCTCACTCTACACTCACTTCTCCTAAACCCTAACACACTAAAACACTAAGACAAAGAAGAAGCACACAAAACCTACTCTAGACCACTAAATAAGCACTCTAGAACCTCTCCATTTTCATCCAAAAATAGTTACTTATAAGATATGGACAAAATCCCAAGAGTTTCCATAGGCATCCCTTCAAAAAGTTGCCAAAACTCTTCAAATTTGAACTCCATCGACTACGGGAGCCGGCGGTGCCAGATAGGGTGCCGATGGTGCTCTATCATGCTATTTATTCTGGAGTCTCTAGATTTGGGTGCCAGTGTTGCCCATTCTGGCACCGGCAGCGCCAGAACACCTTTTCCACCATTTTGCTTCTTTTTACTCCTTTTTGCTCCGAATTCATTCCTTTTTGCTTCTTTTTGCTCCAATCACCTAAAATCATCATACCTCCAACAAATCATGAAAAATACCTTTCTTTAAAGTGCATTATAACAAAAAATGGGTAAAATTATATAGCAAAAATCGTATATATTTTTGGTGCATCACATATCCTAAGGTAGTTATAGAAGATGTTTTGGTAAAAGTGGATCGATTTATCTTTCCTATTGATTTCGTTGTGCTAGATATGGAGAAATATAAAGAGATACCTATCATTTTGGGGAGACCTTTCCTAGCTACAGGAAAAGAAATGATAGATGTGCAAAAAGGAGAATTAACTATGCACATCAATGATCACATGGTTAATTTTAATATTTTAAAATCAATGGAATACCCTACAAAAGGTAAAGTTAATGAATGTTTCAGGATGGATTTAATAAGATATTTGAGTGATTGAATGCCATTTTAAGTCAACTTATGAAGAGAAATCTAAAATGAAAGAATTAGAGCACAAGCAAGAAGAGGAATTAGAACAATTTTATGATTTTCTTGAAGAAAATTAAAATTATGTTTAAGAGAGTTTAAAAGTTTTGGACATGAAGGAAAAAGACAAATCTTTTTTCCATCAATTGAGAAACCTCCTAAACTTGAATTAAAATTACTTCTGAGATATTTTAAATATGTCTTTCTAGGTGATTCCTCAATTTTACCGGTTATAATTTCCTCGAACATAACATTAGAAGAAGAAGAGTGTTTATTGAAAATTTTGAAGAAATATAAGAAAGCCTTTGGATGGAAAATTGTTGATATTAAAAGTTCAGTCCTTCAATTTGTATGCATAGGATTCTTATGGAAGAAAACTGCAAACCTAGGGCTGATCCTCAAAGGAGATTAAATCCCATTATGATATAAATTGGTAAGAAAGAAATGTTAAAGTGGTTAGATGCTAGAATTATCTATCCTATTTTGGATAGTGCGTGGGTAAGTCCAATACATTGTGTTCTAAAGAAAGGAGGAGTGACTGTAACTATTAATGAACAAAATGAACCGACAAAACAAGTTATTGGATGGTGAATATGCATTGATTACTAAAAATTAAACCTTGCCGCTAGGAAAAATCAAATTTTAATTACCCTTTCTAGATCAAATAATGGATAGACCAGCCGGGCATAAATACTTTTGTTTATTAGATGGGTATACTAGTTAACACCAAATACAAATTGTTCCTAGGGATCAAGAGAAAACAATGTTTACCAGTTCATATGGTACATTTTCTTTTAGAAGAATGCCTTTTAGTTTATGTAATGCCCCTGGAAAATTTCAAAGATGTATGATGGTTATTTTTTGTGATTTAATTTAAAAAGGAATTAAAGTTTTGATGGCGATGAAAAATCTCTTTTCAGTCGACTTGCATCACAATCAATTCTCGTATCATGTCAATGTCAAGGAGTCGCCACTCTGATTAATATTGCCCTAATCTTATTTCTATAAGTCCTATAAAGGAATTAAGAAATTTATGACTAATAGAAAATAGTAAAAAAAGGATGTTTATGATAATCCTTATAAAAGAAGATTCTAGAATGTCATATCCTAAAATTTTTATATAAGGAAAATCATGAAGTTTTAACCAGAGATTTCTAGATGTGATATCTATCGTGGGTTCTTTTAAATCTCCTATAGAAGCAAGCTTCTATAGTTAATTACATCTTAGGCAATTTATAATCATCTAAGAAAACTTCTGATTAATGTTAATCACTTGTTTTTTGGAAATTTTTTTTAAGGAAATATGTACCCACTATCAATTCTAAATGTCATTTTATCATGTCAATTTTTTTGTTGTTTATCCTTTTTGTTTTAATGTCTGTCATTTTTGTGACTATCCTAAAAGTTTTGGTTTTGATTTGATTTTGTCATTTTGATGTTGTGTATTGTTTTGTCAATGTTGTTATTTTGATGTCGTTGTTGTTTGTCTCATTTCCATAATGTTGTCATGCAAAACAGAGCTAGCACACCATATAACATGCAAAGAAAATCTAAGCGCAACTTGTCTTTGTCGTGCAAAGAAAACATTGTTAGAAAATATGTTCATTGTCTCATAATTTGTAGGATGTCTAAGTTTGATTTGAAACGTTGAATATCGAATTATGTCAATTTATGTTGATTTAGATTTGAAGTTTTATGTTGAGTTAAGTTCGACATGGATCAAACTTAAGGTTTAACTGAGTTTTGAAGCTAAATGTTAAGTTCAAGTCCATTTGGAAAGTTAGATTCAATGTAGATTGAATCTAATTAACTTAAGTTCATGTCTGTTTGAACTTAATTTAAAATTAGGTTCAAGGTGGATTGAATCTAATTAACTTGAGTTCATGTCTGTTTGAACTAAAGTTAGATTCAATTAAAAAAGACCTAACTAAGTTTTAAGCCTTGTTTAAATAGTACTTAAAGGTTAAATAAGTCTAAATAGATTAGAATTAATTAGAATTATAGACCATTCAAGTCCTTTTTAGGTAAGGCTTAAGGTTTAATTAAGTCTAATTTAACTTAACCGGGGTTTATTTGAGTAAGGTTTAAACATTAATTAAGTCTTAGTAGCTTAGACCTAATTTAATTAAACCTTAGTTAAATAAGTCTAATGTGGTAGACTTAATTATGTTTGATTACACCTTAGTTAGTTAAGGTTTAATAGTTTAATTAAGTCTAATGTGGTAGACTTAATTAAGTTTTATGTTTGATTAAAACTTAGTTAGTTAAGGTTTAATAGTTTAATTAAGTATAATGTGGTAGACTTAATTAAGGTTTATGTTTGATTAAACCTTAGTTAGTTAAGGTTTAATAATTTAATTAAGTCTAATGTGGTAGACTTAATTAGGGTTTATGTTTTATTAAACCTTAGTTAGTTAAGGTTTAATAATTTAATTAAGTCTAATGGGGTAGACTTAATTAAGGTTTATGTTTGATTAAACCTTAGTCAGTTAAGGTTTAATAGTTTAATTAAGTCTAATGGGGTAGACTTAATTAGGGTTTATGTTTGATTAAACCTTAGTTAGTTAAGGTGTAATAATTTAATTAAGTCTAATGGGGTAGACTTAATTAAGGTTTATGTTTGATTAAACCTTAGTTAGTCAAGGTTTAATAATTTAATTAAGTCTAATGTGGTAAACTTAATTATGGTTTAGGTTTGACTAAACCTTAATTACTTAAGTTTTAATAATTTAATTAAGTCTAATGTGGTAGACTTAATTGTAGTTTAAATGGGTTGAACCTAGACTTAAGGTAAACTTAAGTTCAATGTGGGTTGAATTTAAGTTAAGGTTTAAGTTTGAGTTAAGTCAGGTTCAAGTTAGGTTAAACCTAGACTTAAGGTTAACTTAAGTTCAATGTGGGTTGAACTCAAGTTAGATTTATGTTTGAGTTAAGTTAGGTTCAAGTTAAGTTGAACCTAGACTTAAGGTTGACTTAAGTTCAATATGGGTTAAACTAAAGTTAAGGTTTTAGGTTAACTTAGGTTGATTCTAAGTTTGGTTTGTTAACTTAGGTTCAATATGGATTAAACTTAAGTTAGTGTTTTAAACTTGGGTTCACGTTGTGTTGAATCTAAGTTAAAGGTTGAACTTGGGTTCAAGTTGGGTTGAACTTAAGTTAAAGATTGAACTTGGGTTCAAATTGGGTTAAACCTTAAGTTAAAGGTTGAACTTAAGTTAGGTTTAGATTAGATTTGAGTTTGATTAAACCTTAATTGGTTAAGGTTTAATAGATTAATTAAGTCTAACTTGGTAGACTTAATTAGAGTTTAAGTTTTATTAAACCTTAGTTGGTTAAGGTTTAATAATTTATTTAAGTCTAATGTGATAGACTTAATTAGGGTTTAAGTTTCATTAAACCTTAGTTGATCAAGGTTTAATTGTTTAATTAAGTCTAATGTGGTAGACTTAATTAGAGTTTAAGTTTGATTAAACCTTAGTTGGTTAAGGTTTAATAGTTTAACTAAGTCTAATGTGATAGACTTAATTAGAGTTTAAGTTGAATTAAGTTTTATTTAATTAAGGCTCAATGGACTAATTAGGTCTAATGGGTTAAAACTAATTAAGGTTTAGGTTTGACTAAGTCTAATTTAGTTAAGACTTAATGGTTTAATTAGGTCTAATTGGGTTAGCCTAATTAAGGTTTAGGTTTGATTAAGTTTAATTTAGTCAAGACTTAATGGTTTAATTAGGTCTAATGGGTTAGACCTAATTAGGTTTTAGTTTTGATTAAGTCTAATTTAGTTAAGACTTAATGTTTTAATTAGGTCTAATGGGTTAGATCTCATTAGGGTTTAGGTTTAATTAAGTCTAATTTGGTTAAAAATTAATGGTTTAATTAGGTCTAATTGGGTTAGACCTAATTAAGGTTTAGGTTTGATTAAGTCTAATTTAGTTAAGACTTAATGGTTTAATTAGGTCTAATGGGTTAGACCTAATTAGGGTTTAGGTTTGATTAAGTCTAATTTAGTTAAGACTTAATGTTTTAATTAGATCTAATGAGTTAGACCTAATTAGGGTTTAGGTTTAATTAAGTCTAAATCAGTTAAGACTTAATGATTTAGGACTAATTGGGATAGACCTAATTTTAGGTTTGATTAAGTCTAATTTAGTTATGACTTAATGGTTTAATTAGGTCTAATAGGTTAGACTTAATTAGGGTTTAGGTTTAATTAAGTCTAATTTAGTTAAGACTTAATGGTTTTATTAAGTCTAATGGGTTAGACCTAATTAGGGTGGCTAATTTATCTTAAACTTAATGTAATTAAGGTTTAAGGTGTTAATTAAGTTTAACATGTTCTTAAACTCAATTTAAGCTTGATTTTGTATTAAACCTAATTTAGTTAAGGTTTAATAATTTAATTAAGTTTTATATGTCCTTAAACTTAATTTAAGTTTAATTTTGTATTAAACCTAATTTAGTTAAGGTTTAATGAATTAATTAAGTTTAATATGTCCTTAAACTTAATTAAAGTTTGATTTTGTATTAAACCTAATGTAATTTAGGTTTAATAAATTAATTAAGTTTAATATGTCTTTAAACTTAATTAAAGTTTAATTTTTTATTAAACCTAATGTGATTAAGGTTTAATGAGTTAATTAGATTTAATTTATCTTTAAACCTTATTAAAGTTTAATTTTTGTATTAAACCTAATGTAATTAAGGTTTAATGAATTAATTAGGTTTAGGTTGTCTTTAACCTAATTAAAGTTTGGTTTAATTTTATTTGGATTTAGACTCATCATTGGCTTAATCCATTAAGAAATGGGTTAAGTAAATGAAGAAAAGGGTTTTGAAATTTTAATTTTTAATTAATAAATCTTAACCCTATTTTAAAATGTCATTTAAAATTGATTTGATGTCTTAAGAATTATTATTTAGGATTACTATCTACCACCCAAAAATTCTTAACCATTTTGAATTTTAATTTTCCAATTTTTTAAATTTTATAATTATTTTTGAAAATAATTATAAAGTGTCATGAAAATTAGAAAATCATATCCTAGAGAGCCATCCTAGCCTTAGAAAAATTAGAAGATGTGTCTAAGGACTTAAAGGTTCTTCCCTAAAATTTTAATATTTTTCTGGTTTGTAAATAATTTTTAATAATTAAAATACTCCAGAGAGTATTTAATTATTTAAAAATTAAATATAGATAATACAATTTTGATTTTAATTTCATAATTTTCTTCTATTCAAGAGCTTTTCATAGGTGTTTTTAATTTATTTTTAGGAGGTCTGTGGAAAAAGTTATGATTTTTTGATTTATTTAAGGTTAATTTGAATTAACCTTAGCCCAGAATTTTCAGAGCCCGACGCGTATCCTCGTATGGGTTGAAAGCGTGGAACGATCCGGTGAGTGGATCCAGACAAGAAACACCGCAGCGTGTGATCAGCACCATTCGTTCCAATACTCGGGAAAGGACGACGGAGAATAAATCCCAAAAATTCAAAAAATTTATGAACCGTCAACCTTCTCGGCTCAATATCTCACTCATTTCTCAATGAAATTGAGTGATGTTTGAACCTATGGAATCATCTGGAGATGTAGATCACATATATACGGTGACCATAATTTTCTGGGCTAGTTTAGTCCATGATTTTTTTATTATACAAATTATTTTGGATTAAAAAATCCATGCCTTGGCCACAATCGTCTTGAGCTTGATCAGACTTGTTGGTCAGCCTCTAGTGATCCCAAAGAAGTTCTTTTTCACTTCAATTTGGATTTGCAGCTAGCCTTGGTGGGTAATTTTGGCAAAGTGGCTTGGTTTGGGTTTTAGCCAAATTGGCTCGATCGGGCTGATCTTATGGATTGTTTATAGCTAGAATGGATTGCTAAGATCCTTAGCAAGATTTTTGGTGTTGAGAGCTAAGGGATTTGCGCAGCCTATTAGTCTCTATGAATTTTTTTCTTCTCCTTATGGGTTTCGGGTAGGGGCTTTTTATAGCCATGAGAATGGCTATGGATAAGTTTTTAGCTGGTTAGGCTCACTTGAGGGAGTTTCTATCTCATCCATAAATGTTTTTGAAATCAAAATTCAGTTGTGATAATGATAGGCTGGCAATTTCCATGCTTAAGCACCATGAACTTAACCATAGTAAAAAGGGGTGGTGCTTGCTTGGATTTTCCCATAGCTTCCTTCATTCGAGAGCTTGGGAGGTGGACATGGCTCTAGGAGAATGGCTTGGATCAACCTCCCCCATGTAATTCATTTAGCACCTCCAATGAATTGAATGGTCAAATGACACATATGCTAATTTTCCCTCTTTCCCATGTCTTAGCCATAATTGCTCCCAAATTGTCATGATGAATTTTTCATTGTTTTGTTTCACTGCTATTGGGTAGACAGGAGGTTTGTGGTGACTCAAAGGGCTAAGGCCTCCATCATCCACCACCTCACTTAAAGATTCATAAGGAGATGACACATACCCCTTTAATTTCTTTAATTTTCCCATTTTTGATTTATGAGATCACCTTATGAGGTAATGGTAATCTAAGCTCTCTCTCTCTCTTATTGGTAAAGATGTGAGGTGTTAGATGAGTCACCAAAGGTTCTCTTAGGGTTGCATGAGGAGGTGACACATCATTCTGTTGACCTCATTTTTGATGAGGTCTTCTCTTCTTCTCTTTAGTACTTAGGATCTAGCCTTAGGCTTTTCCTTTGACTATCTTAGAGGATTAGAATTGGGACCCGCCTTTTAGAAATTCAAACCACTTCTTAACTCCCGCAAACTCCACAAACTTGATCGTAAACCCCTAATCACCTAGAGGGTTGAAATCAAATATGGAAGTTTAAAGGATGAGTTCCTATAGGACTCTTTGGCCTTAGGACCGCCTCAGGTGGCCTCGGTCCGGTGAGGGGCTGACTTACACATACACTACACACACACTACATTTCCATACACCTCCTAAAAACACACCCTTACCCAACTTGACCTCCGACTCATGTAGGTGATTCACATGGATGGTCCTTAACCCCTAAGCCATTGGCTAAGAGGGTTAGGAACAACATAGTGAATGCCTCAAATGAGTCCCTTCATGGCTCATGTGGGCTTGATATGGCTTCATGGCTCAACCAAAATGGTTGTATTCCACTTACATCCACCCAATTTTCAATTTTTCAAATTTTCAATTTTTGACCCCCGGGACCCTACACCCCGCCTAACCTACCAAATGCCTTGAAACTACCCGAATTTCTCAAAAATTTCCAAATTACCCAAAACTCTCCAAAATCAATCCCAAACATTTCCACACCACTTAAATTGATCATCCATACCCAAAAATCCCAAAAATTCCAAAATACCCCCCAATACCTTTCAAATACCCAAAATACCCCTCTTGACCCAAAAATCCAAAAATTCAGAAAATTCCCAGAAAATTCCAGAAAATCCCAAATTTTCCCAATTTCATTTTGTTCAACTACACCATGGGCCAATTTTGTCAATTTACCCCACTTTTATCAAAACCCCCAATTTGACCCATTTTAACCCAAAGTGAACCCAATGTCAAACCTAACCCACCCAATTGACCCAAATTCTGGTCCAATTCAATTCTAAACTTCAATTCAACATCCCCAAAACCAATCCAGACCCAATCCAAGCCCAATTTAAGTGGCATTGGGATCCAATTTCACTTTTGGCCTTAAAGCCCAATTTGGACCTATGACCTAAACCTAACCCAAACTCACCCAATTCAACTCCAATTAACCCCAAATCTTTTCCAAACCTTCCTTAACATCCCCATAAACAAAACACTAACATGATTTGCCCAAAATTTAGACCCAAACCCCACTCAAATTCAACCCAAAATCAAAAAGCCCAATTTTGACCTAAGCTTAAACCTAGCCCAAATGAGCCCAAATCCCAAAATCAAAACCTAACCAAAGCCAAAACCTCTTTGAAATACTCCCATAAACATTTCCCAACATTAATTTTACATCAATTTCAACTCTAGCCCAACTTTGGCCCATGGTAGCCCATTTTGGCCCACCTTAGCCACTTTACCAAAAAGGCCCATATCCGACCCAATTCAAACCCAAATCACCTCAAATTTGTTTCAAACCACTCATGAAGCATCCCTAAACCAAACTCAACAATTATTTGGCCCAAGCCTTTACCAAAATTTCATCCCAAAATCCATTTTAAAATTCAAAAGCCCACTTTCCTAAACCATTTTAAAAGCCTATCTAAAACCATTTCAATGAGCCCAAATCATCCTAAAAGCCCACATGACATTTCCCCTCATCATACTTTCAATTAAACTCAATACCTAAGTCCTAAAATCATCATTAAGCCATTCCAAATCAAGCTTCATGAAAATTCTCCACCAAAGTACCAAAATTCCTAAATTCTATTTCCATGAAATTGACTAAACTTTTCCTAAGCCAAATGGAGCCAAATGCGAAGCCATGAACAAGCCACATGAAGCCATGGAAGGTTTGACATGTGATCGAAGCCATTAATGGCAAAAGGAGGAGCCTCTTTTAAGCCCCCTTAAAAAGGTTTTAACCCTTTTAATGCTTCACCTTAATCCATGATTAATCAAAATATTCATGGATGGTGACCTTTCCACCCTTTTCTAGGCTGATTTACCGATCCTCCCTCGGCCCAAATCAACCATGGAGAGGTGAACCAAGCCCATTTTCAATGGGTTGACCAAACCAAGTGCAAAAGAAGCCATCTCCTCATGCCATTTTGATTCAAACCCTTTACACATGGCAAGGCCCAATTGATCGCACAAGCCTCCAGCTACGACCCACCCGGACACGAGAGTGACCCATGCCTGCAGGCCGCCCGCCCGGGTCGCCGGAAAACACCATGGCCGAGACCTTGGGAGGAGCCAATTTTGGAATTCCACCTTCGTTGAGTCGCCTCACTCCAAATGGCCATTGCAGTCTGTTCTTCTCCTCACCGAAGCAGTGATCCCAACCATTAAACCCCCCGGGAGAGCCTCCAGCCATGCCTATTTAAGCACCACCCCCTCTCGGCCATAAGAGGAGAGTTGCACAAACCTTGCCAAAACTCGCCAAAATTATTCCGGACTCCTCCCCATACACGAGCACTTGATCCCCGAGTGAGATCCCCCTGCCATTTCTTCTCTGTGAGCTCGATTTCGAGTTGAAATTCCACCCAAAACCAGGACACTTCTCCACGGTGAACCAATCCCCAAATTGATTGGTCCTACACCTTCACCGGACCGAGGGAAGGTGTCCACCAGACAAAAGCCCCATCTCCGAGGCCACCCGGTTGCTCCGGACTCCAAGCTTTGTGATCGGCTGTGGTCGAAGTCCAACCTGGACAATTCACGCAGACTAGGAGACTTCATCCGGAGCTTGCTAGGATCCAATCGAAGGTGCAACAACTCTCGGATCGAAGCTTCACTTCTGCGAGCAAAGGTATGAACTCATTCTTCTTCCCGAGCTTACGGAGATTCTCCATTTCATTTGAGTAAATTTCAATGCATGTTTACCGTATGGATGTGTTCGTCTCTTCAAGACGAATCCATAGAGCATAAGAACACGAAAATCCATTGAGAATCGAGTGAGAAATTAAGGTTAGAAGGTTAACGGTCACGGGTGCACACCAGTCGTAGACGATGACCAGGAGCCGTTGGATCGCGAGTGTATCGAGCGGACGGATCAGATTGCTCCGGACCAGAGAATGTTACATGAGCTGCGGGTCCGGGACGGCCGACTCGGATGGCGGCGCCCAATCACGGCGCGACACGTACCGCTTCGGAGAGGCTAAGGTTGACGCGGCGCCGACTCGGATAAATAGAAAAATAGGGTATTTTCCGATTTATTTAATTCCCTAAACTTGGAAAATTCATATCTTTGTGTAGGAAAATCGGAAAAATAAAATAAAAATACCCTCTTGCTCGAGTGAACGGAGGAGAATAATGTGGAAAAGAAATCATTTAATTTCATCAAGTATTTTATTTTTTATAATTTATTTACTCTCTGCATACATTTAATTCTCCATGCATGTATACAATTCACCATGGCATGAGACCATAGGGCTTTTGAAGCCTCTGAATTTGGGAACATTCCCTGAATTTTCCAAAGTCGAGGCCACCCTATGAAGAGTTATTGATTTTTCAAATTCATGTCATCTGTTTTGAGTATTTTAATTCCAATAAATAGCATGTTGTGTAATAAATTCTAGGAAAATTTGGTGATGTTCCTTATGACCAGAGAACCCTAGGAAAAATAGGATTTGAGTTAATTCACTCAGATTAACCCTAATTGGCTTAAACACCCAAAATAGGTCTCTAATTAACTAGAGTTAACCATAAACCAAATTGACTTGAAATCAATTCTCCACTGACCTTTAGGATCAGAGGAACCCATCATAAAAATTTGAGGTCAATTGGACTTGGTTAGCCCCACTAATTGGGTTGATTAAGCCACTTAGTCATTTTAAACTTTAAAAATTCATAACTTTCAAAATATCTTTCAAAAATTCACCAAATTGGTTTTGGAGTCTCTCTGATATCAGGGGAGTTTAGGAAAATTAAAATTTCAATTTTCTAAAAAAGTTGATTTTTAATATTATTTTAATATTTTTAATAATTAAAAAATAATAAAAATCACAAAAATAATAAAATTCACCAAAATGTCACATTTTGAATTTTAAACACTTAGGAACAAGTCCAATATTTTTCCCAGGTCTATTTAGTGAGATATTAAATTTTAAAGCTCTAGGGTAATTTTAAAATTAAAAAAATGTATTTTCTAGCATTTTCACTAAAATAATTGTAATAAATCATTGAAAAATCAGAAAATTGTAAAGTTTGGTTCTCTAGAATCCTTGATATCAGAGAGAATTTTAAAAATTATAAAATTCATTTTTCAACTTATATTCTATTTTTAAATTAATTAATACTCCAGAACTTAAAATAATTATAATAAATAAAATATAATTCAAAAAATCACAAATTTTGGTCCAAGTGGTCCTCTGGTCATTAGGAATGTCCCCTAATTTTCTTAAGGACAGAAACTTTCCTTTGGTCATGTTATCAAATTTTCCTTGAAAATCTCTATTTTCTACTAAAAATAATTATATAAATAAATTAAATACAGAAAAATCATATTTTCTCCTCTCATGTCTTCATTGACATATGAGTGAAGTCACATAAAAATTTCAAGTTCATTTGAATTCAATTTAGTGAGTTATGAAATTATTAAGCTTAAAGGGCAAAAATGGTAATTAAATTTTAACCCTTAATTAAAACTTTAGGTTTAATAAATTTTTTTAACAAGTAAAATATTTGATCCTAATCTGATTTGGATGATTGAAATTTAAATAATTAAAGGGTAGAAACCCATTGAGCAATTTAAAATGATTAAACATTAATTAAATAATTGATTAAATTTGGAAGAATAATAAAATTGGAATTATTAAAATAGGGATATTATTAGGAAGAGATTTATTCTTTAATTTAAAAATCCCTAAATTAATCATCTCATTAATATTCAACTCTTAATTAAAATAATAACTCAATTTAAAATATTAAAAGACTTAATCATTAAACTAAAATTAAATCATTAAACTCTTTCAAAAATTTCAATTAAAATTAAATTAAATTAAATTAAAAAATTAAATTAAATTAAGTAAATTAAATTAAAATTAAATTAAATTAAATTAAGATTAAAAGTTTGAATTAAATTAAATTAAATTAATTAAATAAATTAAATTAAATAAATAGAATTAAATTAAATTAAATTAAATTGAATAAATTAAATTAAAAAAATTAAATTAAATTAAATTAAATTAAATTAAAAATTAAATCAAATCAAACTAAATTGAATCAAATTAAATTAAATTAAACTAAATTAAATTAAATTAAATTAAATTAAATTAAATTGAATTAAGTTGAATTAAATAACATCGCCTTAAGACATAAGGAACTCAAAATAAATCTAAAATAACTTGAACATTATTCCAAACTTAAATCATTAATCTGAACTTAAATTTGAATCACAAACCATTTGAACACCAATTTACCCTCAAGAGCTTTAGTTATCATAACTCCTAAACAGAATATAAAATGAAATGTTACTTCACTTATAGGATATTCAAATGTCCTAGATTCACTCGAGCAAGTTAATAAAATTTCAAAACCTCGGACGATCGATTCATTTACATAATTAAATTCTCTTGGACTTAAAACAATCCTGGAAATATTGAAAAGATGTTTGGGATCCTTCCTAAGCACTTCCTCAATATGATAGGACATTTATAATAACAATTGAACTTAGTTATTTTTTGATGAAGAAAATCGTCCTCAAACTAAAAACACAAGAACCTAGACGTCATAGGAAATGACTAGCTATAGGATTAGGAACTTGGTAGAAAACCATAAATCTTTCCCTTAGCTTTACCTAGGAACTTGCTTAAATATTCTAATTGTGTTTTAAGTGCAGCTTGGGATGACGGGAAGACCCTCCGAGTACGCTTTTATTTTACTGCAATTTATTTTCTTGCAATTTATCTTATTGCAAATGCACTTTACTTTTCTTGCATGATAAAACAACTGTTGCATGAAAACCTACACCTTTAGGACGAAACCAAAGCTGAAACCCATAACTAAATTAAAAGACACTACAAGATAAAATTCACCTCCACAACATTTCAAAATATAAGACAACTCAAAATTTAATCACAAACGGAACAACAAAACTACAACTACAACTAAATTAAAACGTCTCATTGAATGATCGGGAATACCTCGGATGATGTAACCCACGTGTTGCTAACGGGATTTCCACGGTCCAAATGAAAGTGCGGAACTCATTTAGTTGAGTTTAGCAAATTCATCCGGACTAAGTGAATTCGATGAAAATAACGGTGCGGGATGACGGAACCGTGGGATCTTAATCGGTTCTGTTTAATCAACTTTAAGATCTGTTTTAACTAAAACATAAAGAACACTTGAAAATTAAGACTTCTCTAAACCAAACACTTCTCTCATCTCCTGATTTATGACTTCTACAATTAAACCTCTGCAACAACAAGGAGCTCGGAGCATGGTGGGCGACACGACCATCATCGTCGACAAAACCCGTGTCGACATCAACAAAACTTTCCTAGAATTAAACAACAAAGCCATAGGACTTCGAGGTAGTTTGCCTAGTGCGACATAAATCCTCAACTCTTCGTTAGGCATTTGCATTGCAAATTAAGTCTTAACCGGTCTTAGGATTCCGAGGTAGTCGTCCGATACGACATAAACCCTCATATCTTCCAGGCAATTTGTATGATTCTATCATATAAGTATAAGCCCTAATTAACTAAAATTGGCAAGATTAAAACATTAAATGAACATTAGGACTTTCCTAAATCTAAGCCAAACAATAGGGTAGTCGGGAAATTATCGGAGTTCACTTCGAATCCGTATTTTCTCCAACTTTTCTTCCTTTGAATTTCCAAAATAAAATGTTCCAAACTTGGTCCATTCCCTATTGAGATTCAAAAATTCAATTCTTTGAAAACTTAAACTTTGAAATTCTTGAGAGCAGAATTATTGATTATTATCGAGAGTTTTCTTAGGTGATTCCCATCACTTAAGATGTAATTAACTATAGGGGCTTGCCCTTATAGGGAGTTTTAAAGAACCCAGGTAATATAAACCCTGTTTAATATTTTCATATTAAGCAGGGGAATTTGTCGGCTTATAAAATTGGTTCGCGGACCAAACGGATGTCACAAATCTTCTAGTTTATTTAACCGAGCCCCATCATCAAGCGATTGTGTCTATCCTTAGGGATAGATACACGGTTTGTGATGCGGTGCTCGTTTATATAAACTATTTGGGATGTGAGATCGGTTTGATTTCATATCTTAAAATCTTCAAATTTAAAATTATTTTCAAAATCAAATACTACTTTCTAAATTATATCTATATTTAAATTTAAAATTCGCCGACAACTTCTGTTAGGCGACCCCTTTTTAAAATATCACACAACCTAAAAATAGTGCCGACACATTCTTTCATAATGATGAAGGCATCATCACATGTGTTTACCATGGTTAATATGAAACATGATGGGTCATCCAAGGGTTATTTTTTTTTACTGGGTTATGTAGGTTGTGTCTAACTCATATGAGGTCATGTGTGATGTCATAAAGGAGATTTGGAATTTTTGGAAAACTATAATTTCATAGGTTAAAATTCCATTTAATACCCCTTTCGTAATTTAATTTTCATTTTAATTAATTATGTCAGTAATTAAAATATTAAAAATTATTTTATTAATCAATTATTAGCTGGAAATAATTCCAAATTAATTATTTGATTAATTTTTATGTCATTTTTCTTTAAAATTGGATGGTTGTCTCATTTCATGACTTTTTAATTTAATTTTCATTTTAATTAATTATGTCATTAATTAAAATTTTTAAAAATTAAATTATTAGTCAATTAATTAATCAAAATAATTTTGAAATTAATTATTTGATTAATTTTGTCATTTTTATTTCATTTTGGTCATTTTATGACTTTTAATTTAATTTTCATTTTAATTAATTATGTAATTAATTAAAATATTAAAAATTAAATCATTAGTCAATTTAATTAATCAAAATAATTTTTAAATTAATTATTTGATTAATTTTGTCATCTTGGGGTTTTAAACAGGTCATTGGGTCAATAATTGGTCATTTGGTCAAAAATTGACTAGTTTGACCAAAGTTGATTTTTTTGTGTCAAGGGTTGATCTGTTGGTTCAGTAGGTTTGTTCATTGGGTCAAGATTGACCATTTTAACCAAAGTTAACTTGTTGGGTCAAGGGTTGACCTATTGGGTCAGTAGGGTTTAGTCATTGGGTCAGAATTGACCATTTTGATCAAAGTTGACTTTTGGGGTCAAGGGTTGACCTGTTGGGTCAGTAGGGTTTGGTTATTTGGTCAGAATTGACCATTTTGACTAGAGTTGACTTTTTGGGTCAAACTTCGACTTTTTGGGTCAGTAGGGTTAGTCATTGGGTGAGAATTGACCATTTTGACCAAAGTTGACTTTTTGGGTCAAAGGTTGACCTATTGGGTCAGTAGGTTTGGTCATTGGGTGAGAATTGACCATTTTGACCAAAGTTGACTTTTTGGGTCAAGGGTTGACTTATCATAAAAATGAGGTCAACAAAAGGGCCCCCAATATGTGTGGAATACTGCATAAGTATGCCAAACATATTGGCGTTGACCGAGGTGGTCTGAAGAAATGTTTCATAATAATCAGGAAAGGAGTGGAGTCATATCGTTCCTAAAGAATCTCAGATGTCTCATATGTCAGTTTTGAGAGTAACATCATGCAATTTATGTCCTTTCTCAGAAGAATATTCATTGGAATGCTATAATTTCCGTGTCTGGAAAAGACTAATATCTAATAACAAGAGATAGAAAATGGATGTCATATTCCATTTCTCGAAATGTTAATGTTGATGTTTAGTTAGAGGATTGCCATAACTTTCGTGTCAGGAAAAGGACTTATATCTAATAACCGGAGAGAGAAAATGGATGTCATATTCCATTTCTCGAAATGTCAATGTCGATGTTTAGTTAGAGGAATGCCATAATTTTCGTGTTAGGAAAAGGACTTACATCCAATAACCGGAGAGAGAAAATGGATTTCATATTCCATTTCTCGAAATGTCAATATTGATATTTAGTTAGAGAAATGCCATAATTTACGTGTCTGGAAAAGGATTTATATCCAATAACCGTAGAGAGAAAATGGATGTCATATTCTATTTCTCGAAATGTCAATGTCAATGTTTAGTTAGAGAAATGCCATAATTTCCGTGTCAGGAAAAGGATTTATTTCCAATAATTGGAGAGAGAAAATAGATGTTATATTCCATTTCTCGAAATGTCAATGTCGATGTTTAGTTAGAGGAATGTCATAATTTTCGTGTCAGGAAAGAGGACTTATATCCAATAACTGGAGAGAGAAAATGGATGTCATATTTCATTTCTTGAAATGTCAATGTCAATAATTAGTTAGAGGATTGTCTTAATTTCCGTGTCAGGAAAAGGACTTACATCCGATAACCGGAGAGAGAAAATTGATGTCATATTCCATTTCTCAAAATGTCAATGTCGATATTTAGTTAGAGGAATGCCATAATTTTCGTATCAGGAAAAGGACTTATATCCAATAACTGGAGAGAGAAAATGGATGTCATACTCCATTTCTCGAAATTTCAATGTCGATTTTTTGTTAGAGGAATGCCATAATTTTCGTGTCAGGAAAAGGACTTATATCCAATAACCGGAGAGAGAAAATGGATGTCATATTCCATTTCTCGAAATGTCAATGTCGATATTTAGTTAGAGGAATGCCATAATTTCCATGTCAGGAAAAGGACTTACATCCAATAACTAGAGAGAGTGGCGGACTCACTAAGATATTTGCTGGGGATATCCGCTGGGGATTTGACCTGTATAGGCTAAATGATAATTCTCATGTTAGTTATCATAGGTTATTCACCATGTCAATTTAGTTCATTTTGGCATTCTTGGACCTGACGATGTTATATGGTCAACTAGGAAATATCTCACAAGATTTCATTCCACTTCCAAAAATGTACATAGATAGCAAAATTTTATGGTATATTATGTATTATACAATACACACATACACACTGCAAACTACTATGTCAAAAATTCTCAAATACTATTAGACCTACCACAAAATGTCTAACACTCTGAGACATTATTTATTGCATATGTCTTAGGTGTTTAAACATTCATGGGGTCATGACAACTCTAAGGGTTGTAGCTCTTCTAGTTCTGATATTGGTTGATATCCCTCAGGACGCTTTTCAGGGCGCATTCTTCTCAATGTTATTCATATGCGCTGTCGACTCGCACTCGGTATACAGTGCTTCGAAACATCAGCTCCATTACCTCACAAGATTAAAACTGATCCCCGCGGTAAGAGAATCTGATAAGATCCACAAAATTCTCCAGGACCCATAATCTGTATTTCTCTCCCAAACAGAACAGAACACATATTCATGAGGGAAAGAGTACAAAAGGGTCTTTCAAAATCACGACTGTCAATATGAGGTGGTATGCAGTCGCTCTCCTCATATATATTTATAATGCAACTGTCTGAATACAATCAGTAGGCATTATACTTCACATTATGAGTCGTCTGATAATATGAATAATGACTGTCGGTAGTGGATCTACTTGTTCATGTTGTAGTTTCCCTGGTGGATTTCCGTCCTTATCTACAACATAGTTATAGCAGCATCCATATTGAATTGTCACGCGACCTTTTCCACGAATCCATCTATTAGGTTCAGAGTACGTCCTTCTTTTTAGATGTCCAGCTCGCTCTTGATCGGGCGCTTCCATTACAAGTTAAACATTGGCACCTTTTTCTACTTCATCAAAAAATCGGGTGAACAATTGAATGCCTTCCAATATATTAATGGTTCGACCATTAATATATTGAAATTGTTCAAATGATTGTCTTTTAATTGTTCTAATACGTCTCACCTCCTCCTGAGATGCAATCTGTTTGTCATTTATTACTTCTGTTATTGTGAGATCCAATGCTGGCTCGTAAGGAGTGGGAGTGAATACTGTCATTTCAGTTCTCTCCTCTTCTTCGATCATTTCTTCTCCTAAGACATAATATGTCTCTTTAGAGATGTTTTCAAGTATTGGAAATTTGAATCCATCATCTTCTTCCATTGGTTTTATGTTTTCTCTTTCTTTTCTGCCGGTTTCTTGAGCCGTTTATTGTGATTTCTCCTTTGGGCTCTTGTCATTTCAGAAGCTAATTCTTTACCCCGCAAGTAGATGCCATTCCATCTTCACAGTGTGGAATTGCCATTACTGACTTCAATTTTCCATTGTCAATAACATTTTTTGTTTCCATAGTTTGTTGTCGGAGCTTGAATTCCAATACCGATGGTTTTTCTTCTACTTCTTGTCGATTAGCAATGGATAATAAATGTCCGTCGTAGAGTAAATCAACTTGAGAGAGCTCAAAATCGAAGTGGATTCTAGATCCTTTTTCAACACATCGTTGATCCAATGCCAGACAAACACCACTTTGGAATGTGAAAAGAAGTCTGTTGTTAGACATTTTTCCTGAAAATAATAGGATAATGTAACATTTTTGACCCCCTTATGTTAAGGAACGATGCTTATAAACATTTGATTAATAAGCGAAATAGATGTTACAAAACATAAAAATCAAGATTCATATCACAAAGATGATTTGAAGAAAAGATTTGTTTATCCCAGTTTATAAATAAGTCATTCATTTTTTATGTCGCATAATATTTCTTTAGGAAATGACCATTAATTGGAGGTAATATTCTCTCCTTGACAATCCACCAGTTGGTAAGATCCTCCGGAATATGTCTTTTCAATTACGTATGGGCCCTCCTATATTGGTTCTAATTTGCCACCTATCTTTCGATGAGCTAGTATAGGTCTTCTAAGAACTAAAACTAATTCACCGATTCGAAAGGTTCGAACTAATTTATCATGGGCCCGTATCATTTTTGCTTGATATAGTTCGAGATTTTGCTGAGCTTGTAGACTCTTGCCTTCTAAACTTTCAAGTTCTTCAAGTCGTCATCTGGCATTTTCTTCTTCAGTTATTTTATTTGCTATCGCAACTCCGAGAGAAGTGATTTGGACTTCGAGTGGTAATATAGCCTCAGAACTGTATACCAAAGCAAACAATGTTGACCGTGTTGGTGTTCGATATGTAGTTCTATAGGCCAATAAAGTTTCTATTAATCGTTCATGCCACTGCCTTGGGTTGTTGACTAATGTCTTTTTCAAAATTTGAACCAATATTTTATTGAAGGCTTCAACTAAACCATTGGCTTTAGGATAATAGATTGTAGAATACCTCCAGTCTATCCCATATCTTTAAATAAAGTTGTTCATTTTCATATTTTTAAAGGCCAATCCATTGTCTGATATGACCCTTCAAGGAATTCCAAATCTATAAACAATATGTGTCTTAAAGAAATAAAGGACTTGTTTTTCCATGACTTCTCTAAGCGGTAATGCTTCTGCCCATTTGGAGAAATAATCAGTGGCTGCAAGAATAAATCAATGACCCTTAGAAGATAGAGGATCTATAGGGCCCACTATGTCAGTGCCTTAATATTCAAATGGACAAGATGCAATAGTTGGGTGTAAGACCTTTGGCGACTGGTGTAAAATTACTCCATGTATTTGACATTTATGACATTTCTTTGCAACCTCAAGAAAATCAGTCATCATTGTCAGCCAATAATATCCCATCCTTTTTATTTTCATTTTTATTTTAGGTCCAAATTGATGTGCGCCACATAAACCTGAATGGGCCTCCTTAACAATCTCTTGAGATTCAACATGGTTTAAGCACCTTAACGACATTTGGTCAAAAGATCGTTTACAAAGAACATTATTTATTAGAGCATATGATAATGCTCTTTGTTTAACTTTAGTGGCAATGGAAGTGTTTTCAGATAACCTTCCGGTTTGTAAATATTAAATAATTAGTTGTAGCCATTCATCCTTTTCATCATTTGTTGTTACTGTCATGTTTTCACCAATTTTATGCAGATTATCCATGTTGATTTGACAAAGAACTTTTCGTCTTTTTATAAAATCGGTATGTCATCTTCTTCTGGACAAGCAAATTCTTTTGCAAGTTTTGCCAAAGCATCTCCTAGAGAATTCTCTCGTATTGGGATTAAGAAAAATGTCACATCAGGAATTTGCTGAAGCAACTTCAGAGTGTAACGAGAATATTGTTCGAGTCAAGGTTTCAGAGTCTTATATTTTCCAGCGATTTGATTAATAATCAACTGAGAATCTCCATAAATGCAATATTTTTAATTTCCATTAGTATTGTCAATTATAGACCGGTTATGAGCGCTTCATACTCGACTTCATTATTTGTGCATGGTTCTGTCAGATGATAAGAAAAAGGCATCATCGTTTTGTCTGGAGTGATGAAAATCAATCCTACTACAACCTTGCTTAGTATAATTGTCTGTTTGCCTTTTTTTCCATGCAGATAATGCTCCATCAAAGTACAGTTCCCATCATTGCACGTTGGAACTTTTTATTTTTGATATTTGTTCATCAGGTAAATCATCATTGAGAGGTGATCCAGTTGGAATTGGGTGTGTTGCTAAGAAATCTGCCAAGATTTGTCCTTTGACAGCATGTAATGGTACAAAAGTTATGTCGAATTGGAGTAATATCATTGCCCATCTTGCTAATCTTCTAGATACTGTCGGCTGTGTCATTAAATATTGTAGTGGATTAACTCTTGAAATAAGAGTTACTTTATGAGAAAGCATATAGTGCCTCAGTTTTTAAACTGCAAAAATCATGGCTAAACAATGTTTCTCAATTTCCGGGTATTTTATTTCTGTTGGAACCAAACAACAGCTTAAATATAATAATGCATTTTCTTTTCCCTCGTCATTTACTTGTGTCAATAATGCTCCAAGGGAATTATTCAATGCCGCGGTGAAAAGGATTAGAGGTCTTCCTACTACAGGGGCTGCTAAAACAGGAGGGGTTGTCAGGTATTGTTTTATGCTGAGCTGCGCATAGTGTGGCACCTAAGCACCAAACCCGGCGCCTAGGCGCCCGTGACGACAAGAAAACGGCGCCTAGGCGCCAGAAACAAGGCCTAGGCACCAGAACCCATCTAGGGACGATTATGGACGGTTATGGATGACTTTGGAAGTTATTTTGACGGTGTTAAGTAGTTTTTAGAAATTCTAGAAGACTGTAAGTTACTCCTAATATATAGGACATGTGATACAATGCATCTGGACACATTGGAACAGTTCTAAATGGGAAGAGGTGTGACCCAAAGTGAAGGGGTGCAAAGACTTGGTCACAGGAGTCTGGCGCCTAGGCACCACAGTTAGTTTCTAGAAGATTCAATGAATGTGGATGAATTTTGAAGAGGTGCCTTAAGCATCCCTTGGTCATTTTCAAAAATCTATAAATTGGGACCACCCTGGCGTCAAAGGGCTCTCTCTCTCTCTCTCTCTCTCTCTCTCTCTCCTTCTTCTCCCTTAGTCATTTTAGATTCATTTTAGAGTCATAAGGATGTAGATTTCTACATCTTATATAGAGATTGGGTGCGAGGGATTTTTGACATAATTATGTAAGGGATGTACGAGCTATGATGGATCGGTGGGAGACTTTGGCGGAGAGATATTTTCCTTCGTAGGAAAAAAGTAAGTATTGTGTTCTTCATTCTCTTGTAATTGTTGTAAATACTTTCTAGTGGATTTTCTTTATTTTAAACTGAGTTTTCTGTTGTGATTTATCCATGCTTTATAAGAGATTTTCTTTACTCTTTCTTTTAAATATGAAGTAGTGGCATGTGTAGGAAATTTAATTTTATGATAGAATTATCTATTAGATGCTTCTAGGTGACATATAGTTACATAAATATAATAGAATACTAATGAAATAAGTTCCTTGTTGGCACTTAATTTATTACATAATTCTATTAATTCTTTTACTTCTTGTGCCATTATTTTCATTTACTTTTTGTTTTGTAACGAAATAGATGATTGTATAGGAATTAAGATTTACTTAGATATTATCTTATTAAATTATGATGATGATATTCATACCGGATCTTCATTTACTTTACAAATTGATCACTTCTATTGTTAAAACCTGTTGAAGAATTCTGAGACCTATCCAAAGAAGAGTTCTTAACCAAGAGGATATCACATGAATCCTTGGGTTATCAAAGGCTTTATGCGGGTTATTCCATGCGAAGTGCAAATAAATAGAAAGATATTATTTATCTAGTATAGAATTAATTAGTTTTTAGAGTGACGTACAAAATTCTAATAATTTATTTATAGAAAGGGAACGGTCACTAGTACGGCCAACCATAGCCACCCTTGGACATCTAGAAGTGTGAGCTTCGCATTAACCCATTCTACTAATAATACATCATGAACCGATCTATGATTAGCTAATGTTCTTTATACTATCGACCGAAGGTAAAGAATATGATTGCTTCTATTTGGCACAACTACATAAAATTCTAAGCATCTCTTTCTTACACATTATCTATGTAATTGCAAGAGAAAGGTAGTTTTTAATATCTCGAACATCTCCAAACCAATTTATCCATAAGTTATCTTTTTATTTAAGATCTTTATTTAGGATTAGTTATTAGAAAACCCAATTTAATCAACATTCCAAATTTAGGCCTAATAGAAATAGACTGGAATTAGCCTAAAGAATCTCTTACCTCAGCTCGAGGGATCATCAGTTATAAAAGAAAACCCTATATTACTTAAAATGATACGTATACTCGCGTAGTGTACCTGTGTAACATATTTTCTAAAATTTTACAACATTTTAATTTTATACACTAGCCGCTATTTATAATATGGGTCAAGTTTTTGCCATCTTTTGGAAGTAAAAATTACCGCGTTATTGCGTTCCGGTCAAGTTTTTCCGCGCCGTTGCCGTGGAAGCTTCGTAAGAACTTGTGGAGAATTCTTAGTCGAGATAATTGTGTTTAGACTTAGAAAACCGTAGTATCGTAAAAACTATTTTTGTGTGAAAAGTGTTTTGTTATATGAAAAAGTGTTTGTGAAAAAAAAATTATTTGTGTGAAAAATAAGGTGTTCGTGAAAATGTTTCATACAATATATTTCATTTATTATTCGTTTAATTTTAATGTATTGTTTGTTGTGCTATGTATGTGAAACAAAGGATCCGCAAGACTTGTGCCTTATGTTCTCGAGTTTAAAAAAAATAAAAAATAAAAATACGTAAAAGACCTCGAAAAAACTGGGGAAATTAAATTTAAAACTTTCAAGATAATAAATTCGAAAATCATCATACTTCATCGAGGGATTACGTAAATCCTACGACAAACATGAAATTCACTCAAGTATACAAAACCCCGTCATAGAAGCCGACTCGTTTCGAAATAAATCTTGAGATTATCCAACTGGTGCGTAACACCGCTTGGGGGAACTCCTTCGGAGGATCCCTATTTTACACTTCATTCAATTTTTTGAACTTTGTAAGCATTTCAATATAATTGCATGTCAAACGCATGCCGTTAGCTAAGGCTTCTCCTTCTTTCTCACAAAGGGATAAGTCTAAAATGTGGTTATACTCATTAGCACCTTCAATGACTACTCAACTTTGTGCTACATTTTGTTACAATGACATGTCAAACGATGCTGTTAGGCTAAGGCTTTTACCTTTTTCCTAAAATTCCTAGCTAAGTATTTTCCACTTTCAAGGACTACTTAACTTAGAAATGATATTATCTCATTTTGTCAATATGAAGGAGAATCAATATACGAAGCCTGGGAAAGATTTAAGGAACTCCTAAGAAAGTGTCTACATCATGCTCACTCGATTAGTTAATCATTCAAACTTTTTCTAATGGGTTAGTAGGATCCCTAAGGTCTATAATTGATGCTACTTTAGGTGGTTCATTAATGTCAAAATCATTTAATGAAGCATATGCATTAATTAAAAAAATGGTTACAAATGAATTTCAATGGACCTCCGCAAGGGTAAATCATAAACAACTAGTGTTCGTTGATATAGATGATTACAATTCTTGCATCTTAGGTTGCCCCAATATCAAGGGAAGTTGACAAATTTGGAATGAACCAACGTCAATTTACTTATGCACAGAAAGTTCATTAGGACGTATAATCTCCATTCTAACTTATCATATGACGCTTTAAATACCATAAACAACCCATAATTTAACTTTTTACAACCCGTGTCAGAGAAACCATCCTAAATTTAACCGGAATCATACTACTGATGGTGGAACCAAAAATGAGAAAATAATCATGCGAATCCCAATGGAAGTTGGAATAATAGGAACACAAAACTATAGACCTTCATATCCACCGATCTTAACAATGATCAACAATTTAAGGATAAGAAGATGTTTATGGAAGAAGTGGTGTTGCAAATGGGAAAACCAAATAAAAATCAAAATTCTACGATTAAAAATATAGAGAATCAATCGGGATAAATAAATAATTCACTTAGCAATACCCTAAGGAACACGTCCTACCAACATCGAGATCAACCCTAAAGAGAATAATGCAACAAGTAGAAGCCGTCCAATTAAAAGATGTAAGAGAGATAGAGGATGTGGTTAGAAAAGAGAAAGATGTTGTGAGAAACAAAGGAAACTAAAAGAACTCGAAAAATATGTTTTTAAGGATTTGGAAAAAATTAATTTCTCCAACTAAAATTAGCCTGAAAAGACCACCACCTTCATTTCTAAAGACTTAGACAACATGAGTTGGATAAGAAATTTTCAAAGTTTATAAAAGTACTTAAGAAATTAATGATAAATATTCCTTTCACTGAAGCTTTGGAACCGATGCCAAGTTAAGCAAAGTTTATGAAGGATATATTAAACATGAAAAGGAAATTTGGGGATTACGAGACAATTGCACTAAGTAAGGTGTGCAGCGCTATACTTCAGAAAATTTTTCCTCGGAACTTTAAAGAACCTTGTAGCTTTACAATTCCTTGTGCAATTGGAGAAAGATTATGTGGTAAAGCTTTATGTGATTTAGGAGTGAGCATTAATGTGATGTCTCTATCTATATTTAGAAGGTTAGGTTTAGTCGATATTTCTCCCACTACTATAACCCTTATGTTAGCTAATCGATTTATCATTTATCCAAAAGGAGTTAGAGAAGATGTGCTTGTTAAAGTGGATAAATTTATCTTTCCTTTGGAATTTATTGTATTAGATGGAGGAAGATAAAAGAAATTCCAATTATTTTAGGGAGACCTTTCCTTGTTACTGGACAAGCTATGATAGATGTGCAAAAAGGAGAATATTAATGACTAGAAAGTCACTTTCGATGTATTAAAGACTATGAAATATCTAGCTGAGAGAAAAGATGATGATTGTTTTTGGATAGATGAAATTGATTATCTAAGTAAAGACCATTTCCAAGAAAGTTTTGAGAGTAACTTAATAGATGATATTGAAATGGATTTTCATGATGATTCAAAAGTGTTATTTAAAGAAGATTGTATGTATGTTCAGGAGAGGTACGAAATGATGGATGCTACCAAAAATAGTAAACTTTTAATTCCATCTGTTGAAAAATCTCATGAGCTTAAGATGGATGTACCCCTTACAATTTTAAAGCCTACCTATTTAGGGAAATCATCTACACAACCAGTCTTTATATCTTTAGATGTGACTCAATCATAAGAAAAACTTGAATTGAATGATGAACATGATAAAGTTATTAAACTAAGACTTGGAAGAGAATTCCGTAGGATATATTTCAAAAGAACTTTGAGTTGAGAAAAGAGGATAAGGATATTGGAAGACCATTGGAAGAAATTTCTAAGAAATTAGAAAAACCTATTTCCTCAACTAAGATAGATCCTCTATCATTTAATAATTATAAAGGGGAAGAATTGGAAGATAATTTGAAACAGAAGACTAACATAGAAGAATTTGATTCGAGTCTGAATTATCTAAAGAGAATCTGATCCAAAATTTGGGAGATATTGAAGTATCTTATAAAGATCCATTTCTTATAAATTTCAAGGATGATATTAATATGCAAATTCAGAAAATCAATAGAAGAATATTGGATCTAGAAAGAAATATGAGGAACAATGATATAAATCAACCGAAAATGAAGTGGCCGAATGAAAATTTTAAATTTGAGGATTTTATAGGAATCCCTGGATCTGAAAAAAATGGGTGATTGGTCAAGGATTATTAAAATGGAATTTTGATCCAGGAGGAATCATTTGTCAGGCTGACGATGTTAAACCTAGCACTTTATGGGAGGCAACCCTTAGTTATCGCCTGTCGGCCGATTTACATTAAATCAAGCGCTTCATGGGAGGCAACCCATGATATCTTTGCGTATGTTTATGTGTTGTTTTTTGTTTGTTTTAAAGGTGGATTAGATTATTGTTTGTGAGGTTGTGCCTTGATCTTGACTAAATTTGTATATGACTTCTGGTAGTAGCAGGCTGACGAGTCTATTATAACTCAGTTCTCAACCGGAGCTGAGCATTACATTGAAGCAGGGCAGAGCCTGACTCGGGACTACCCATGTCGCCTCTATTACTTCCTTTATCTAACTTTGTTTTCACAAAGTAAGGTCATGAAACTACTTAATGAACAACATAAGAATGAACTGCACTATTTTTATTTATCAGATTATCATTATTAGTGAAGTTTCATCCGTTAGAAATTGAAAGTAAGGAGGGAAAATGTGAGTAGAAAGGAGATCAAATTAACCTCAATTGATATTTTTTTATGAATCCGCGAGTCTAGATATTTTAGTTTGTATGTTTGTGTTTGTGTTTGTGTTTAAAAAATTTAGAGATTTGAATAACACTTAAATATATATTCCTATGCTGATACATGTCCTGCTTATTTGACCTTTCTTTAGTTTAATTTTATTCTAGCATTTTTAGTTTAGATTTACTTTCTATTGCAAATTTTTATGTCCTGATGAATATTTGTAGATGTTTTTGATAGACATTTGTGGTAGATAGAATTTCTAAATTATTTTCTGTATTGAATGCTATATATGTTAAAAATTAAGTATGGGGTAGGAAGAAAAATATAATTTTAATGTGAAAATAATTCTTTTTAAGTCTAATTTTATTATAAGTAATAATGAAAGCTAGATTTAAATTCTCCCGTTAGCCATTTTATCCCAATTATGCATGTATATGAATTTGATAGGATGTTGTAGTAGTAAGTAGATTCAACCTTTACTTTTCTTCCTGCAACATTTTATGGAATTAATTGTAAAATATTTTAAAATATAAGTGTTGACCTCAATTTTGATGAGGTCTTCTCTTCCCTCTTTAGTGTTTAGGATCTAGCCTTAGGTTCCTTTGACTATCTTAGAGGACTAGAATTGGAACCCATCCCTTAGAAATTTGAACCACTTATTGTCTCCCCGCAAACCCCACAAGCTTGATTGTAGACCCCTAATCACCTAGAGGGTTGAGATCAAATGTGGAGGTTTAAAGGATGAGTTCCATGTGTGACTCTGCCTTAGGATCTACCCCGGGTGGCCCGGTCCGTGAGGGTTGACTACACACTCACTACACTCATACTCTACACTCTCACACACACAATCCAAATCCTAAACCACACCCATACCCAACTTGACTCCTTGATTCATGTAGGCAGTAATTCATATGATGGATTCCAACCCCCTAAGCCCCTGCTAAGAGGGTTAAAGAACAAATACGTTGAATGCCTCCAAATGAGTTATCTCATGGCTCATATAGGCTTAACATGGCTTCATGGCTCAACCAAAGTGCTTCCATTTCACTTCATTTGATCAATCTTCTTTTTTCCAAAATTTCAATTTTTGACCCCGGGGACCCTACACCTCTCAAACCTACCAAAAGCCCTTAAAATTGCCTAAATCCTCCAAAATTTCCAAATCACCCAAAATTCCCAAAAATTAACCTTGAACATTTCCTCACCAATCAAATTGATCATCCATAGCCAAAAATACCAAAAAATTCCAAAAATACCCCCCGAATACCCTCCAAATACCCAAAATGCCCCTCTTAGCCAAAAAATCCAAAACTTCAGAAAATTCCTAGAAATTTCCAAAAAATCCCAAATAGTCCCAATTTCATTTTGTCCAACTACACCATAGACCAATTTTGTCAATTTACCCCACTTATACCAAAACCCCCAATTTAGCCCATTCTTAACCCAAGTGAACCCAATGTCAAACCAAATCTACCCAATTGACCCCACTAATTCAATTCTAAACTTCAATTTAATATCCACAATATCAATCTAGACTAAATCCAAGTCCAATTTGATTGACATTTGAATCCAATTTCACTTTGACTTAAAAGCCCAATTTGACCCAAATTTAGCCCAAACCAAACCAATTCAACTCCAATTGACCCTAAACCTTTTCTAAACCTTCCCTAACATCCCCACAAACAAAAAACTAACATAATTTACCCAAAATTTGGACCCAAACCCCACTCAAATTCAACCCAAAACCAAAAAGCCCAATTTTGACCTAAACCCAAACTTAACCCAAATAAGCCCAAGTCCCAAAACCGAAACCCAACCAAAGTTGAAACCCTTTGAAACACTCCCATAAATATTTCCCAACATTAATTTTACATCAATTTCCAACCCTAGCCCAACATTGGCCCAAATTAGCCTAATTTGACCTACATTGGCCCATGTACCAAATGAACCTAAATCCAACCCAATTCCTAAGCCCAAACCACCTCAAATTTATTTCAAATCACTCATGAAACATCCCTAAACCAAACCCAGCAATTATTTGGCCCAAGCCTTTACCAAACTTTCATCCTAAAATCCATTTTTAAAATCCAAAAGCCCACTTCCCTAAACCATTTTAAAAGCCCATCTTCACTAAATTTCAAAGGCCCAAACTTCATGCTAAAGCCCATATGACATTCTTTTCATCACCCCATTAATTGATATCATCCCTTAAGTCCTAAATCAATCATCAAATAATCCTAACTTATGCCTCATGACAAAATCACCCATAAGTCCCAAAAATTCAAAACCTTCTTTCATGTAAATGACCAAGCTTTGTCCCAAGCCACATGGAGCCATGAGCAAGCCATTTACAAGCCATATGAAGCCATGGAAGGCTCCGACATGTGACCAAGCCATTAATGAAAAAGGAGGGCCCCCTCCCTAATCCTTCATTAAGCCTTTTAACCATAACCATGTCACACACTAAACCAAGTTTAGGCCACCTCACCATGGATGGAGACTTCACCACCTACACAGCCTAACCCAACTCGATCCTGGTCTGTAAATCGACGATGGGAAGGTGAAACTAAGCCCAAATACATGGGTTGACCAAACTGGAACCCAAATGAGCCTCTCCCCATTCCATTTCAATTCAGCTCCTTTACACATGTCAAACTCCAATTGACCGCACCATTGCCAACCCCTGACCCTACCGGTCAAGACGGTGACTCGCACTGCCGGCTGCCCACTGTGCCACAAAAGAAAACACCATGGCCGAGAGCTCCATGTGAGCCAAAAAATTCAATTCTCCCTTGCTGACTTGTCTCAACTCAAAATGGACAAAGATAGCTTCTCTTTCACTCGCAGCAAACTCGATCCCAAATTTCTTCAAACCCCCGGGAAGCCCTCCTTAAATTCATGCCTATTTAAACACCACCACTCTCGGCCATGGAAGTTAAATAACCAAAACTTACCGAAACCCCGCTAAAATCATCCTTAATTACCTCTACACATAGAGAACTTGATCCCCACTCGAAATCCCCCGTCATTTCCTTCCGTGAGCCCACCCCTGTAGCCGAAATCCAAGCTCAAAACCAGGACACTTCACCACAAGGAGTCAATCTCCAAATTGATTGGTCCTAAACCTTCACCGTACCGCAGGAGAAGCTTCCGCCAAAGCCCCCTCACCAAAGCCAGCCATTGCTCCTAGCCTCCAAGCTGTGATCGGCCGTGGTCGAAATCATACCTAGACAATTCACTGTGCCAAGGGACTTCATCTCAGAACCTTGCTTCGACCCAATCGAAGGTGATGGGGACCCCGCATCGAAGCTTCACTTCTTCCGAGCAGCGGTATGGACTCACTCTTCTTCCCGAGCTTACAGAGATTCTCCATTTAATTTGAATCAATTTAATGCATGTTTACCGTATGGATGTGTTCGTCTCTTCAAGAAGAATCCATACAGAGCATAAGAACACACAAAAGTCCGTCAGAATCGAGTGATAAATTAGTGGTTAGAAGGATGACGGTCACGGGTTCACACCTGGCCGTAGACGATGACCCTCGTGAGCCGCTCTGGACGCGCGAGTATCGAACGACGGCCAGGATCTTGCCGACGGAGCAACGGGACATGAACCGCGGGCCGCTCGGCATCCCAAGCCGTATGGCAACACGGGAATCAAGAGACGACGTGTGGAGCTTCGGAGACGCCGAGGTTGACGCGGCGCCGCGTGGATAAGTAGGAAAATACGGATTTTTCTTATTTATTAAATACCCGTAACTTCAAAATTCATAACTTTGTGTACAAAAATCCTAAAAATAAAATAAAATACCTTATTACTCAAGAACGAGGAGAATAATGTGAAAAAGAAATCAAGTAATTTCATTAAGTATTTTATTTTTAATGATTTATTTGTTTCCTCTCGCATTGTTTTAATTCTCCATGCATATGAAATTCACTATGGCATGAGACCATAAAATTTTTACTCTGAACTGGGAACATTCCCCGAATTTTCCAAGGTCGCAGGCCATCCCTATGAAGTTATTGATTTTTCAAGTTCATGTTACCGCTTTGAGTATTTTAATTCCAATAATTAGCATGTCGAGAAATAAATTTAGGAAAATTTAGTGATATTTCTTGTGACCGCAGGGACAAGCTTGAAAGTTAATTCACTTAATAACTCTAATTGCCCAAATACCCAAAATTGAACTTTAATTAATTAGGGTTAACCACACATCAAATTAACTTAAAAACAATTTTCCACTATCCTTTGTGTGATGAGAACACCACATAAAAATTTGAAACCAATCGACTCGATTAACCCCACCAAATGGGCTTCGATTAAGCCTCTTAAGCAATAATTAGTAAAATTAAACTTTAAAAATTCATAACTCACAAAATACTTTTCAAAAATTCACAAAATGGTTTTGGAGCTCGATATCGTAGAACTTAACAAAATTAAAATTATAATTTTCTAAAAAAGTTAATTTTTATCGTTATTTTAATATTTTTAATAATTAAAATACAACATAAAAATATTAAAAATCACAAATGTCACATTTTAAATTCTAATCATTTAGGAACAAACCAAATATTTTTCTTAAGTCCCTAGGGTAAGATATTGAATTCTAAAGGGTTAATGTAATTTTTAATATTAAAAAATGTATTTTGCAACCTTCTCACCAAAATAATTCTACTAAATCAAAGAAAAATCAAAAAAATATAAAATTTATTTCTCTAGACTCCTTGAGGTCGTAGCATTTAAAAAATATAAAATCCATTTTTCAACTTTAATTTTATTTTAAAAATTAATTAATACTCCCAAAAATCAAAATAATTTTAATAAATAAAATATAATTCAAAAATCACCAAAATTAAATTCAAACGCGTCCACTGGTCATTAGGAAACATCCCACAATTTTATTAAGGACTTAAACATTTCCTTGGTCATGTTATTGAATTTTCCTTGAAAACCCCTATTTTCCATTAAAAATAATTACATAAATAAATTAAATACAAAAAAATTACATTTTTGCTTCTAATGTCTTAATTGACATGTAAGTGAGGTCACATAAAAATTTCATGTTCATTTGAGCTTAATTTAGTGAGTTATAGAATTATTAAGCTTGAATGGCAAAATAGTAATTAAAATTTTAACCCTTAATTAAAACTTTAGGCTTAATAAAAGGGGAGGGTAAAATATTTGATTTAAACTGATTTTGGATGATTGAAATTTAAATAATGAAAGGGTAGAGACCCATCAATCACTTTCAAGATTATTTAAAGTAAACCTTAATCAATTAATTAATTAAATTTGGAAGATTAATGGAAAATTGAAATTATTAATGTGGGGATGTTATTTAAGAAGATATTTATTCTTTAATTTAAAAATCCCTAAATAAATCATTTCAATAATACTTAAAAAGAAAATTAAAAGAATAATCTAAATTAAATTAAAATTATAATTAAATTAAAATTAAATTTAAATTAAATTAAATTAAATTAAATTAAATTAAAATTAAATTGAATTAAATTAAAATTAAATTGGAAAAATTAAAATTAAATTGAATTAAATTAAAATTAAATTAAATAACAATTAAAATTAAAATTAAATTAAATTAAATTAAAATGAAGTTAAATTGAATTAAATTAAAACTAAATTGAAATTAAATTAAATTAAACTAAATTAAATTAAATTAAATCAAAAAATTGAATTAAATTGAATTAAATTAAATTAAATCATTTAATAACAAACCTAAATCGTTAAGAGTTAAACCTAAAATAACTCAACACTATTCCAAAACTTAAACTAATTTTTTTATAATTAAGTCAAAATTGAAATTAAATCATTAAGTTTAAATCATCGAAATATTTAATAATTGATTTGTCTTCTTTAAGCTCTTATTATTATAACTCTTAAATGAGGTATCAAATGAAGTGTTATCTCACTATGACATTCAAACATCCTAGTCACGAGCAAAAGAACAAAACTTAAACTCCCGGATGATTAATTCACTTGTATAATTAAATTCTTCGACTCAAACAATCCTAGAAATATTGAAAAGATGTTTAAGACTCGTCTTAAGCACTTCCTCAATATGATAGGATGTTTATGCTAATTAAATCAGAATCTAATTGCTCGATGAAGAACAAGTTCTTAAACCAAAATACAAGAACCTAGACGTCATAAGAGATGATTAGCTACAGGATTAGACTTCGATGACAACCAAACCTTTCCCTTAGCTTTACCTGTGTACTTGTTGATTATTTAAACAACAACATGTGTTTCAAGTGCAAAATTTCTCGGATGACGCAGAAGACCTCTGTGCACGCTTTTACTTTATCGTTAATTTACCTTCTAAAATCTAATTAATCGCATTGCACTTTCTTTTCTTGCATGATAAACAACCGTTGCATGAGAACCAAAACTCTCTTAGATAGTCCCCGAACCGAAATCCAAAACTAAATTAAAAGTCATTACAAGATAAAAAATCACCGCCACAACATTTCAAAATATAAAACAATTCAAAATTTAATCACAAATAACACAAAACTACAATTGCAACTAAACTAAACATCTCGTTGAATGATCGGAAATACCTCTATGATGTAACCCACGTGTTGCTAACGGGATTTCCCACAACAAATGAAGGTGGAACTCATTTAGTCAGTTTAACAAATTCATCCTGGACCAAGTGAATTCGATGAAAAATACCCGTGCCGGGATGACGGAACCGTGACCTAATCGGTTCGTTTAAACAACTTTAAGATTTGTTTTAATTAAAATATTAAATACACTTGGATTTTAAGATTTTCTCTAAACCAAAACACTTCTCTCATCTCCCTACTTATGAATTCTAAAACTAAACCTCTCGCAACAACAAGGAGTTCAGAGCATGGTGTGGCAACATGCCATCGTCATCAAGAAACTCGGATCTACATCAACTAAACATTCTTAGAATTAAACAACCAAGCCATAGGACTTCGAGGTAGTTTGCTTAGTGCTACATAAATCCTCAACTCTTTGTTGTGGCATTCGTACATCACAAATTAAGCCTGGCCTGCTCTTTAGGATTCCGAGGCAGTCGTTCTGCGTACGACATAAAACCCTCACATCTTCTAGCCGATCGTATGATTATGTCATACGAATATAAGTCCTAATTAATTAAAATTGGCAAGATTGAAATATCGGATAATATTAGATTTTCTGAAATCTAAGCCAAACACAAGATAGTTTGGGAAGTTGCCAAGATTTTTCTCGGATCCTCACTTCTCCTACTTCTTCCTTCGATTCTCAAAAACAAATTGTACTAAATTTTGAGCTATCTCTTTTTTGAATTTCCAAAAATCTAATCCTTTGAAAACCTTAAACTTTGAAATTTCGAGAGCAAACCACTCGATTATTATCGAGAGTTTTCTTAAGCGATTTCGTCACTTACGATGCAATTAACTATAAAATTTCGTCTCTTATAGGAATTTTAAGAACCCGCAATATAAACCCCCGCTTGATTCATTTATATTAAGTAGGGAACTGTCAGTCATAAAATTGTTCCAGACTAAATGGATGTTACAAATCTTCTAGTTTATTTAATCGAGCCCCATCGTCACAGCAGGTTCATTCTTCGTATTGGACATACCGCTCATGATGCGGTGCTCGTTTATGTAAACTATTCGATGTGATCAGCTTGATTTCATATCTTAAAACATTCAAATTTAAAATTATTTTCAAAATCAAATACTACTTTCTAAATTATATACATATTTAAATTAAATTTAAAATCTAAAATTCCGCCGACAATTTCCCTCATAGCGACCCTTTTCAAAATAAAATACACACCCCAAAAATATGCCGACAACTTCTCGCGACTTCCGCCGGGGAAAATTTATCTCTCCATTTTAATCTTGATGGCTTTATTGATAAATCTGCAGAGGAGCCCATGCCCCTAGTGGACTCAAACTACCATTCTTCCGTTGGAATACCCCTGCTCATTTCTGCCTAAACCAGTACAGCCAACTCCTCCTCGGCCTAGGGAGCCACCGTTTAGACACTCCCAAACGGAGAGGTTCCGAGATCCCTCTTACCTCTTCTCTCGAGGTGGGTGGGACCCCCAATAGGTGTTAGCTAGAGTGGTCCTTCGAGTCGAGAAGTCTCGCATAAGACTTTCTTCCTTTGCAATTTTGAACGGATTCCTTACCTTCTCTACACCTTTCGAACATTCCTGCTCCTAATAAACAAACCCTCTAATGAATGACTCTTTTAACAAATAACTCCTTTTTATAAATACATGAACAAAAATGTGTTCCGACTCTTTTCATCTTTCTTCGTCCCAAGAGAAGAAGATAACTTGGGACCCATAACTCGAATCTACCTTGCGTACATTGTCCGCCCCAAAGCTCATTTTCTCCTTCACCAATGACCGGACTTCGTTGTTTACAAAGATGAGTCGGCCGACAATGGACTAATCCTATTTGGACAAGGATTCGAGAACACAAATGTCAAGATCACCGACGTTACCCTTTTCACACTTACAAGATAAAGTACCCGAAAACCGAAAGACCTTTGATCAAATTCAACCTCAAGTCAACTCAAGAGTTCCCTCCCGCAAAGGTCTCAAATGGAGAGGAATACTACTATCCATGAGGACCGTTATCTCTACCCCACCGGTCTAGTCGTCTCGCACTCACCTCGGCTTCCGCCTAAACTCGAAGGGGAAGGAAGTTCAAATTTGTAACGCAGCATGTTACCACGCGAGGGTACATTTCCGTGCGAGACCTTCTATTTTCAAATTGGGTCCAAATTTCACGTTCCACCCCACACGGACGCAGAAGAAATGTAGAGGTTGGAATATCGCGAAAGGCCAGAGCTGCCGAAGGTCGCTTTCTTAGAAGAAATCCCCGAGTACACACCACTACTTGAGTACATACCATTGCCCTATACACCGCTTTTGGAAGGAAGTAGACGATCCACTTTCCGCCGTGTACTCGACGAGGAAAATGTCCGCAGGATTGCTTCTACATTACCTCGACCCGCATACTATAGCGACAATCGAAAGAAAAGGGCTAGATTGCACCATTTTCCCGACTACATCGTGATAGAGAAATTAGCAAAGAAAGAGAACAACCCGTATCGCAGATTTTAAGAAGAATAGGCGGGTGCCGCCCAAGTCCCATCTCGGCCGCGAGTAGAACCCGTTATCACCACAGTAAAAGCCGAACAAGAAGATGAAGGCTAGTCCACCTCGTTGTTGTTTCAGGTTTACAACTAGAGGATATACCACCTTCCAAAGATTCACCACGTACCATCCGGTCCCTAGGTCCCGTCGCTAGAAGGACAGGCACCCGCCATCGGCCACCTTAAGACCGAAACAACGAATGAAAGAAAGTCTCGTCGGAGACTCGAGTCCGAAGAGAGCGCCACCGCAATAAAGGTAGGACTCCCAAAAGGAAACTCAACGCCCATCGCTTGATAAATCGTGAAACCGCAATGAAAAGACTATTGGAAGACGCTATGGAAAAGCTAAGAACCGACATTCAACGCATTAGCAAGAGAAAGAGAAGAAAAGTTTGGAGATGAGGCTGGATTCGTCGGAGTTCATGGATGACGAATATGTGGAGATCAACATGGTTGAGACACGAGCATCGTCGCCTGCAAGGTGCCCCTACAGCCGCGGAGAGAGATGAACCGTAAGCATTACATAATAAATTCGAGAAAAGATGATA
The DNA here is from genome assembly GCA_022702705.1 of Papilionanthe hookeriana x Papilionanthe teres. Lineage (NCBI taxonomy): Eukaryota > Viridiplantae > Streptophyta > Magnoliopsida > Asparagales > Orchidaceae > Papilionanthe > Papilionanthe hookeriana x Papilionanthe teres. The sequence continues at coordinate 127,795,039 of CM040421.1, read as the reverse complement.
AAATCTCTCAAATGGCAAAAAGGATGGAGGAGATGGTCATACCAGCCACTCTTTCGACTCGTGCTCAACCCCCAAGAGAAACGCCTCTCCAGGTTATTCATATTGGCGTACGGAGGAAAAGAGATTACATCCATTAATGGAGACGATCGCCGAAGAAAGACTCTACTCGAATATGATTCCGTAGAAGGACATCAAAAACATGGTAGAATGTGCGGGAAGCCTTAAAGACACTCCCCAAGAGCGAAGCATCTATTCAGACGGTAGACCTACTCCCGAAGAATTTGATGCAAGATAATACTCCAAAAGGCTTCGTACCACCTCCGTTCAAGACTTTTGATGGTATCGAAAACCCTCGACAATATGTTGCACATTCGTGCTAGCTATTGCAACGCCAAGGGGAGTGATGCTCACCTTCCGACAATTCGTCAAGAAATGGCCGTGGGATCGCCATCGATTATATGCAGTTACCGAACGGTTCGTAAAGACATTTTCGAATTAGAAAACCTCTTTCGTGAAACAACTTTGTCGTGAGTTCTCGCACCATATCACCATTGGTGACTTAAAGGCAGAAACAAACCGAATGAAACTTTAGTGGACTACATACTTCGATGGAGAAATCTAAGCATGAAGTGTGAGCCACAACCACAAGACAAAGATGCAATAGGTATCTGCTTAAAAGCATTCACGGCCCGATAGCACTTCCCAAGGGATTTTACAATTAAGACTTTCGAGAAGTTGTTAAGCAAGGCCGGAAGTTGTGAAGAGGAAGCGAAACAACTAAGTTTCATCGACAAAACAAACACAAACAAGCCCGTGAAGACATTTGAAAAGAAATCCTGGATCGCCGCTAGCCGATAAGGGCAAACAGCCAATGCAACATACTGAGTACCAAGAAAATTCTGGCCTATCGACAACCTCAAAGAACTACCAACAACCTTAACCCGGTTATCACCAACTCAACAATATGAGCAACCGCCTCTACGACAAACAAGACGTTAAAGGAGCTTATAAATAAAGAATATCCATTCAAGAATGAGACAAGCATAAAGATGTTCCGCAGCTTCGATGAAGACTTCGGATTTTCGACCGCGAACCCGTGAAGCCGAAGAAGTCAATAAGAAAGACCATCCCAACTACCGCCTACCACCGCATGCTCGGGACATAAGATGCAGGATCGCATCACCCCAAAGTCAAGCGAACAATCTCTCCGAAAAAGGGAACATAACGATCCTAAAGGAATACATGAAAGAACCCCAGAAAGGAGGTTCTCACAATGCTATTTCAACGGATCCCATTGTCTCGATGCACTTACACGACCGATGATGGATGGAGTACCGCTTGGACGAAGTCATCGAATAAAATTTTGGATCGCATCCAAACCACTTCAGCACGTGCTTCCATTCAAAGTTTGAAACCTGTCAAGCCGGCGCTATCGCTTGCAAATGAAGAACCGCCCCAGGAAGAAAAGATCATAGAAAAGAAGGAGATCGAAGAAGAAGAAAAGAATGTGGCTCCCAAGGCTAGGCTGGGGGCCGTTTATCCTAGGATGGTTGTTTCCGATTCGGGTGAAAAAATTCCTCGAACCTCCGACTCTCGTATGATTATTTGCTCGCTCCGATGGGATCTTATAATGATAAGAGTTATGGCGTTGGCTACGTTTTCGACTGTTTCTAACGATTACGTAACTAACGACAACCAATTTAATCCGGATCCCGATTTCGATACCAATAACAATTCTCAAATGATACATAACCTCGACAATCACAAAGACAAAGAAGACATTCATCAAGAAGGCTACGGAAGTTCAACAAGCAATGAATCTATTTGTGAATTCCAAGGAACTCCAATCACCATGTAGTTAGAGCTTTCGCATTTCAAAGCGATTCCAACGAAGAACCCGTCATGCCAATTCAAAAGGAGACACCGCAAACTCGCACCAAACTCAAAAGAAATCGCTGCAGAAAGTCAATTTAAGGAGCGAAAGGGTTCTACCTCCGAGAATGGGTCCAAAAGACAAAGGAAAGCAGTGTGGTTGTTCGAGAAGAATCAACCCCAAGAGGAAGAATCGCCCCATTCGAGAAGAAACCGAGACACATGGTAACAGCTTTCGACTATAACGTGCTAGCCCATCTTAGGAAACTACCACCAAACCCATCTACGATGCTCTCATCTTATCAAAAGAGATGAGAGAAGCTCGATCAAGGCCTTACTTGATCCAAGAGATTTGTTTAGCTCCTCGTATGGTCTGAGAATCCTTAGACAAGGTTTGCTCGTTAAAGGAACAACAGGTGTTACCTTCACTATTACGCTACCACTGACAAACATCACAACCGACCGTTGTACACTTGGGCTTACAATCGGAAAATTTATGCTTCCCGTAGTATTGTGATCCAGACATCGATCAACATAATGAATCTTCGGACGCTAGTACTTTGAAATTGACGCTCGCGAGCTTGAAGGCGGACAAGATGTTACTAGGAGGATTCAACCGTAAAGGAGAAAGAGCCCTTGGATCAATAAATATCATTGATGAAGACCGTGCGACTTAGCAGCATAACCGCAAAATTCCACATAATTGACTCCGAGACACTGCTCAACGCTCTACCGGGGCCGCCGTGGATCCATGAAAACCTGGATGGTACCACGGCCTCTCGCATCGCTGCATAAAATACTACGAAGGAGGAGAGAAGTGCATTAAAGGTGATCGGGTAACCTTTCTCCGTACATGAGATTGGAATCCATGAAGATGCAAAACATTTATTACGCACCTCCGAAGAAAACAATCTTCTCCGTAAACACGTGCCAAATGAAGCAAAAGAAATTCAAGACAATGAAGAACCTGAAGTTCTAGTCCAACAATACTCACCACTCCCTTACGGCGAGATGGTGAAGGTTTCTCCGTAACTCGCATCCGAGGTCGAGGCCGGGGGAAGAGGTCGTGGAAGAGACACTCGGGACATTGACGAAAAAGCCGATGATCACCACATTGGGAAAACAGCCCGAGGAAGAAGAGGAAATTAAGAAAGAAGCAAATACAATAAACCGTGAAGAAACCACAATTCAAGATTTCTCTCGAAGATGAGAAGAACAAAGAATAAAAATCGATGTACGAGAAGATTAATCACTATGTACACACTATGACCCCCACCCCCGATCCAAATTTCAATATGATCGAGGGTATGGTGGTCAAAGAAGTACATAGCAGCGATGCAAAGCCAATCAAATTTTACCGTGGCACTTCTTCTTCCAATACTGAAAACGATGTACAATTTGAAGATGTCACTTCTTCCGAATTAATGGAATTACTCGGCGGTACTTCGTGTTCAAAATTCTTAATTCAGTCATGGTGTCTTACCTCCTCGTACAATGGACAAAAAAGGCCGATCACAACACTTCGAAAAATTATGGAATAATGCCCTGGCCGGCCTCCCCCAATTCAAAATATGGTCTCGGATTCGGCACAAGAGGTTCAAATTTCGACGATACGAATTTTGCTTGCTGTCACTTGCGAACCTAATGAGGATCAGTTGAAACTCGAAGAGTTCAAGATCCGCAAATCGGAGACGCTCCACTGTGAGTTCAAAGAAGAGATCAAATCTACAATAAAGAGTTAATGGAAGCAACTGCATCGACGAAAGTCAGACCAACCTTTGTTACCTCCTTACTCAATAAAGAAGATTCCAGGAAATGATCAAGCTATTAATGGAATTTAAGGACTATTTTGCTTGGAGTTACGAAGAAATGTCAGGATTAGCTCCGAAGTCGCAGTTCACAAAGCTAGGAGGATCCTACTTCCGTTGCAACACAAGCTTCCGTAAGAATGCGTTCGGGAAATCGAACAACAAGTCATAACCGAAGTTAAGAAGCTAATAAACACGCTAAATTTATCCGAAGAACGATACCCTACGACAACCTAATGTGGTACCAACAGAAGAAGAATGGTCGTACCGGGACCGCGTGGATTTCGCAGACTTGAACAAAGCATGTCCAAAGGATGAATTTCCACTACTAATTCCAAAGAGTTAATGATCGATACCACGACACATGAAGTATTCTCTTTCGATGGATGGATCTTCAGATACAACCGCATAAAGATGGCACCAAGACGAAGTTTCACGGCATTCGTAACACTACCCTGAGTGTATTGCTACACAAAGAATGCCATTCGCACTAAAGAACTCAGGAGCAACATACTAAAGAGCAATGACAAAGACTTTTTATGATCTCATTCACAAACAAGTCGAGTGCTACGACGATGTGGTCATCAAAAGCAAAACCGAAGGAAGATCACCGTATGATTTGAGAATTGTCTTCGAGCGACTAAGGCAATACAACCTTAAGATGAATCCCTAAAATGCGCCTTTGGCATTACCTCCAGGAAATTCTTAGATTTGCTTCGTCCGACATCGCGAGATTGAAATTGATCCTCGAAAGATTAAAGCTATCTTAGAAATGCCGCCTCCCAAAACCTTAAAACAACAAGATCCTTTCAAGGGAAGTCGGTATATCTTCGACGCTTTATTTCAAACTCGCCGTAGGTGCCGCCCTTCTCGACTTTAGTTAAAAAGGATGCCAAATTCTTGTTTGGGAAGAGAAATGCCAACGGGCTCTCGAGGACATTAAACAATACTTAATGACACCTCCTATCTTAGCAGCCCCTACTCGTGTAGACCGTTGATACTTTATACCACGAAGCTCGTACGACTCCCTTGAGCCTTACTAGCCTGTGTCAATGATGCAGGAAAAGAAATCTCTCAATTACTTGCCGTCGTCTGATTCCGATGGAAGTAAGCACCTCCAACCGAGAAGCATTGTTCGTCCCCGGGCTCCGCCGCACGTAAACTCAAGCATTACATGCTCTACAAGGTCAACCTTATTTCGAAAGTTAATCCATTGCAATATTTGATGACCCGTCCGACACTTTCTCGCAGCTTGCTGTGTGGTCGATGATACTATCGCAACCAACATAACTTTCGTTCCTCTTCGTGTCGTAGCGGGACAAATCCTAAGATATTTCCTTGGGTAAAAGACACCCTTTACCGCAGAATCACCTCTCAACGACGACTAGCCGTACGAGCGTATAATGAGCCTAGAAGACGCCGATGATCGACGTTGGGAACTATACTTCGACGAAGTGTCCTCGGCATAAAAGACAAAGAATCGTTAAAACGATGTTGCCCGGTAAGGCAGGAATCGGACTAATCTTTATAACACCTAGAGTTAAAATATTAAGATACTCCTACCACTTACCGCAGCCGTGTACAATAACGGGTGCGTAATACGAGGCCCTCATAAATGACTAGAACCGACCATTCAAACGGGAATAATCTGGAGTATCAACATCTACTGAGATTCTCAATTAATCATTCAACAAAGTCTCCTGACAATACAGAATTTTAAAACCAAGACTTTACAATACTTTCAAAAGATGCTATGAAATTGTCATTGAACAAATTCCGAATGTAACAATCTACAAGATCCATGGTAAGAGAAATGCTCAATGCGCTAGCCGCCTTGCAAAGAATTTGCCTGGCTTACAAGATGAGTCAGCTTGAAGTGTTAGTTCAAGGACGACAGTCCTATCACAAATTTAGACATGGATATGATACGTAAATCAGAAAAAGAAGAATCATGAAATAATGGATTGAAAACATTTAAGATCAAGGCCAACCGCACACAGATTCACTCGCAAACAGGAACACTTTCAGACGATAAGTCAATAAGACACTCCACCGAAGAAAAGAACTCCGTCTTACGCATTAACAAACAGTACACATGAACAGAAGGTCTTTGATCGATGTGGTTAAGATGCCCGAGTGTCCGAGGCTCGTGAAATCACAAAGAAGTGCATTCAGACTTTGCGGCGCCTATCACGGTCTGAAATGAAATTGAAAATTAAAAAGACTAGGGCATGGTCACTGCCCTCAATGATGACCGACCGTATGAAAGTCGCCAAGAGCCGTCACCAAGGCTAAGTGCATGGAGGGTGGTTTCACACCAACCTCCAAATGTGCTACATCCGACAACTGCGTCGTGTGGGCTACTCGAGTGTCAGCACAAATATAATGGGTCCGATGTAACCGCCTTCTTCAAGAGGACATCGCTTCATCCTTGCAAAGCCTACATCACTTTTCTCTAAACGGCGTGCGCTCCACTCGCAGAAGTAAAGGCACACCACGTGCGTTTCTTTTTTAAAATCAAGTCGTCTACCGTTTCGAGTACCGCACGTAATCATTTCAGATAATGGGTCCACATTCGAAGCACAAAAATCAAATAATTTCGGTCGTAATATTGCGGGATCGATCGGGCGATACTCAACAATCTATTACCCAAGAGCAACCATTGGCCGAAGCTAATAAAACTCTTGTTCAAATTTTAAAGAAACTTTTCGATGACAACAAGGGAAATTGGCACGAGAAGTTGTTAGAAGCTCCATGCGTCTACAGACAACTTCGCACCCTACTCGCCCACGCCTCAATTTTGTACGGGACCGAGGGCAGCTTTACCTTTTCGAGGTCTGGCCTTCCATCACTCGTGATCGGCAGCTTGCAAATAAATTACTATTAAGAGAATGCGATTACGACCGGGAAGAACCGGAAAACTTGAAGGAAAAAGACGGTGCCGCAACAAAATTTGGAACCGTACTCAAGCCAAGATGATCCGTGCCCATGATAAACCGGTCCACCCGAGACTTTCAAAGTCAAGATTAGTTCTTGTTCTTAGAAGACCTATTCTTCGCACATCGCAAGATGTGGCCACCAACCAACTCGAAGGTCAAGCCAGGGCCTTATGCGCCCACTGTGAGGCTCCTACCAATCCGTGAATTACCAAGAGAGCGATAAATGCTTCCAATCAACACTATATTTCAAGAAGTATTACGCAACCCGATGTTTCGAAGGGTGGCCTCTAAAACAGTCTTATCCCTAGAAACACGGGTGAAGCAATCACTTGCGATCGGGTCCGAACCTTAAAAAAATAAAAATGGATAAAAAAATATACGTGCTAAAAATAAAATATGTGAAATCATAATAATAAAGTTTTACCCTTCCTTTCAAATCAAATCTTGTTCCCGATTTTTCTTCATCTTTTCCTACTTTCCTTAAAAATTAAAATTTGAATAAGTGAATAAGAATCTTCAGTGATAAATACTTTCTTAATGTTCGGGTTCTTAGTATAAACTTAATCCTTTCCTTGTTTTCTTCGCAGAAATGTCGAACGGGCGGCCGGTCCTAAACTTTAAAATTGACGTGAGCCTCGCACTCGATGAAAAGAGGGGCGGATGGATGGAGCGTTGATAAGAATTGATTTCCGACTTCACACAAATTGCACCACAAAACATGAAGAAAATGATCGGGATCCCGTGGACCGAGAAGAGCTTCATAGCCGTACGCAATGAAGATGGGTACGGCCACCAATCTAGCAACAAGAAAGAAAGACAAACACCGAAGAAAGCAAGAAAATCAAATCAGCGTAGTTGCCACGCGCAGGTGCCTGCCGCCACGCCAACAGAATTCAAGAAGTGAGGAGAGCCATGCTCATCGCTACTCAAAGAAGGAATAAAAATTGCCGTATCCGCAAGATGCTGACTAAACTTGCAAACACATCAACACGAGGAAACAAACCCACCTTCGTACACACACATTTCAAAGATACCGGTTTGTCAGAACCGTAAAGAAGAAAGTCAACGCCGAGAGAATCAAAACACATCGAAAAGTGCCAAGAAGAACAAGAGATAGAATCGCGTCTCAATGCCGGACAGATACCATATCCGAAGAACCCTTGTTGCATAACCCCGAGGATGTTCGACAGACAATCCCCGAGGAGCCAAGGTATGCAGAAGAACGCGACGGATCGAGCCATACATCCCGCACGTTACTAGGCCTCGTCACTTGCAACATCATCCCGTAATATGAACTAGAAAGAATGCAAAATGTCGAGAAGAAGACTTTAAATACTTTTGAAAGGATTAGAGGCAAGAATCAACATTTGAAGGCCTTTGACACACGGCTGTGTGTATTCTCGTAGTACGAGCAATGCGCATCGTGGATTGCATTCTAGAACTTTAGAAGATGGGTCGAGTAGGTCAGTCTGAGAGAAAAGTCTTATTCGAACCCAGAAATGGATGTCAGGGAAAGGAAGAGTCACAATACAATGCGGATGTTGCTATAACCTTGCAATATTTAAAAGGAAACCCACCAGGGATACTCCATCACGGTGAGGTGGACCGATGCCAAGGATAATTAAAAGAATGGTGAAAAGAATGATAATTCAAGAGGGCATCGCCAACAGAATTCATACCTATACCATTGCATCATCAACATTTATCAGAGGGCGACCGCATACCTCCACACATGCGACCACCATGACTTACGTACCTTCGCACGCTTCGTTTCGTCAACCAATGCAATATCATGTTCGGATCCGACCTCCGATGGTGCCCCGTAAGTTCCGAGGGCCGGTGGAGATACCACTTCCGCAGGTTTCGCCATGATATTACAAGGAAATGGGCGTACGTCGCAAAGCATTGTATATCGGGGGAGTACCAAAGGAGCGGATCTCCGTCACTTTTAGAAGGATGACGAAAGAAAGGCACCATACCACTTCCCAGCCTGCATCCCGAATTGAGGTTCTCCGCCTCATTTAGGCCGTGAGTTACATCAGAAATAGCACACCTCCATTGTACATCCATGCGGCATTCCCCGCGAAGGGTGGCTTGGAAGGTGATGTTATCGACCATGTATCTCATTATTCGCATGGATTTGATGACACTTTTGGATGGATCAACAAGGATCATACATTGTCCGTTTTGAGTCATGGATTGTATGGAGAAATATTTCTCGCATCGAGTCAGATGATGTATCTTCAACAAGATCGAATGAAAGTGACCATTTCACATTTTGCCTTCACCTCTTTTCAGGCAAATTAACCGGGAAACGCTCATTAAAGTCAAATGAACTTCGAACAAAGAACGAAAAGAAAAGGAAAATAAATAAGAACTCTCTTCCATAAAATCAAAACATTAAAAAGAATTTCAAATCCACATGAACATCAAATAAACAAAAAAAAATGAGATAGTTAAAGGACAAACAAAACAAATCTAAAGCTCAAATCAATTCCGCTTACGTCCATCTTTTCAAATCCTCCAATCCTCCTTCAAATCAAGATCTATTCCGTACCTCCTCGAAACCCTTCTGGATGATTTAATCACGAGAATCTTCAATTCGATTCCGGATATCATAGGTTCGTACCCTTCGCCAAGCAATCACGACGATCTCCCGCGGGATATGGAACACTTTCATCTCATTTCAATCAAAGAAATTCTTCATAGTCACAGCATAAATCAAATATCGATAAGACTTTTTCACAACCACCGCATAACCAAGTCTCGCATTCGGATAGGCCTCCTCGCCCTACTCCCATCTCAAAGAATCTCACATTCGGGATAGGCCTCCTCGCGCCTCACTCCCATCTCAGCAATCTCGCATTCGGGACAGTTTCCTCGCCCTACTCCCACCCTACTCCCATCTCAAAGACCCGCATTCGGGATAGGCTTTCGCCCTACCCCATCTCAAAGAATTCAAGAGCTCCGTGATGTGCCTCCGCCCTACTCCCATCTCGCAATCTCGGCCCGGATGTGCCTCCGCCCTACTTCCATCTCAATCTCGCATCTCCGATAGGCTTCCTACCTACTCCCATCTCAAAGAATTCAAAGATTCGGGAGGAAGCCCACCCTACTCCTTATCTCAAAAGAATTTAAAGATTCGGGATAAAGCCTCCGCCCTACTCCCATCTCAAGAAATCTCAAAGATTCAGATAAAGCCCACTCCCATCTCAGCAATCTCAGCATTCGATAGGTCGCCCTACTCCCATCTCAAGACCATTCGAGATAGGCCTCCGCCCTACTCCCATCTCAAGAACGGACGGATAGGCTTCCGCCCTACTCCCATCTCAAGAATTTAGCATCTCTGGATGTAGCTTCCACCCTACTCCCATCTCAGCAATCTCAGCACTGACAGGGCTCGCTCTACCCCTTCTCACACCCCGCACTGACAGTATTACCCTACTCCATTCGCAATCTCAAAATTGACTCCTCTCAAAGAAGAAATTGAAATTAAAAGCACTCGCATTTCTGGATAAAGCTTTTATCCTATTCTTCCTCGCATTTGGGATAGGCTCAGTCCTAATCCTTCTCAAAGATACACATATGGAATATGTCCACTCCCGTTCCTCCTTAGCATACAAATGCTCGGGTAGGCCTCCGCCTACTCTTTTCTCCGCATAAACCAAAATTGAAACTCCCAAATCGAAATTCAAAATGAAAATTAAAACTTGAAATAAAAATGAACGAATTCAAGATCCAATCTCTTAAAATCTTGTGATCTGAAATTCACCTCCTTTTTCCCGCCGAGAGTCTGGAATCTTCGGCCTTGGAGATTTACCCGATACCCTAGCGGAAATTTACTGGCCCCAAGCTCGTCACTGACATCCGTGTTGGTTTTGTTGATCTTCTTGGCCAACACCAATACTCGCGGTGTGCTTGGTTAGCACACCACACCTATCGTGGGTCCATTTGCTGACCACAATTTTGATGAGGTCTTCTCTTCCCTCTTTAGTGTTTAGGATCTAAATTTTCAGTTTCTTCGACTATCTTAGAGACTAGAATTGGAACTCATCCCTTAGAAATTCCGAACCACTTTCGTCTCCCTACAAACCGCACAAGCTTCGATCGTAGAACCCTATCACCTGTGAGGTTGAGATCAAATGTGGAGGTTTAAAGGATGGCTCCTGCGGCACCTTTTCGCCTTAGTGACTACCCCCGGGGCGGCCCGTCCGGTGATGGCCGACTTACACACTCACTACACTCATACTCTACACTCACACACACAATCCAATCCTAAAACCACACCCATACCCAACTCGACTCCTCGATTCATGTAGGTAATTCATATGGATGGACCTTAACCCCTAAGCCCCCGCGGTTAAGAGTGGTTGTGAATAACATAAAATAATGCCTCAAATGAGTCCTCTCATGGCTCATATAAAGCATGGCTTCATGACTCAACCAAAGTGCTTCCATTTCACTCATATTTGATCAATCTTCTTTTTTCCAAAATTTCAATTTTTTGACTTCAGACCCTACACCTATCAAACCTACCAAAAGCCCTTAAAATTGCCCAAATCCTCCAAAATTTCCAAATCACCCAAAATTCCCCAAATTAACTCGAACATTTTCTAACCAATCAAATCGATCATCCATAACAAAAATGCTCAAAAATTCCAAAAATACCCCCCAATACCCTCCAAATACCCAAAATGCCCCTCTTAGCCAAAAAAATCCAAAAAAATCGTAAAATTCCCTTAAAATTCCGTAAAATCCCAAATATTCTCAATTTCATTCTCATTCAATCAGAAAATAAGGGACCATTCTGTCACCAATCTCACTTTTATCAAAACACCAATTTAAACACTTAACTCCAAGTGAACCCAATGTCAAACCAAATCTACCCAATTGACCCCAATTTTGGTCCAATTCAATTCTAAACTTTAATTTAATATCCACAATATCAATCTAGACCAAATCCAAGTCCACCTGATTGACATTCAATCCAATTTCACTTGACCTTAAAGCCCAATTTGGACCCATGCACCCAAATTTAGCCCAAACCAAACCAATTCAACTCCAATTGACCCTAAACCTTTTCTTCTAAACCTTCCCTAACATCCCCACAAACAAAACACTAACATAATTTACCCAAAATTTGGACCCAAACCCCACTCAAATTCAACCCAAAACCAAAAAGCCCACCTTCGACCTAAACCCAAACTTAACCCAAATAAGCCCAAGTCCCAAAAACCGAAACCCAACCAAAGTTGAAACCTCTTTGAAACACTCCCATAAACATTTCCCAACATTAATTTGCACGACTTTCAACCCTAGCCCAACATTGGCTCACAATTAGCCCAATTCACCTACATTTACCCATGTACCAAATGAACCTAAATCCAACCCAATTCAAGCCCAAACCACCTCAAATTTATTTCAAATCACTTATGACACATCCCTAAACCAAACCCAACAATTATTTGGCCCAAGCCTTTACCAAACTTTCATCCAAAAATCCATTTTTAAAATCCAAAAGCCCACTTCCCTAAACCATTTTAAAAGCCCATCTTCACTAAATTTCAAAGGCCCAAACTTCATGCTTTTCATCACCCCATTAATTGATATCATCCCTTAAGTCCTAAATCAATCATCAAATAATCCTAAATTAGGCCTCATGCCAAAATCACCCATAAGTCCCAAAAATTCAAACTTTCTTCATGTAAATGACCAAGCTTTGTCCCAAGCCACATGGGAGCTATGAGCAAGCCATTTACAAGCCATGGCCATGGAAGGTTTCGATATGACCAAGCCATTAATGGAAAAAGGAGGGCCCCTTTCCTAATCCTTCATTAAGCCTTCTTAACCATAACCATGTCACGTACTAAACCAAGTTTAGCCACCTCACCATGGATGGAGGCTTCACTCACTCCATGGCAACCTAACCCAACCGATCCCCCCGGCCCCAAAAATCGTACCACATGGGAAGGTGAACCAAGCCAAAATACATGGGTTGACCAAATTGAACCCAAAATGAGCTTCTCCTCATTCCATTTCAATTAAATTTCCTTTTACATGTCAAACTCCATTTGACCGCACCATTGCCAACCCCCGACCCCACCTGTCAAGATGGTGACTGTTGTCGGCCACCACTGTGCCGCCGGAAAACACTATGGCCGAGAGCTCCATGTGAGCTAAAAATTCAATTCTCCTCGCCGACTTGTCTCAACCCAAATGGACAAGATATGTAGCTCTTCTTCTCCTCACTCGTAGCAAACATCCACCACTTCGAAGCCTCTCCAGCCCATTCCTATTTAAACACCACCTCTCGGCCATGGGAAGGTGTTGAACCAAACTTACCGAAACCCCGCTAAAATCATCTCGTACCACTCTCTACACATAGAGAACTTGATCCCCACCGAAATCCCCCGCCATTTCCTCTCTCGTAAGCTCAATTTCCGCAGTTGAAATCCAAGCTCAAAACCAGGACACTTCACCACAACAGCCAATCTCCAAATTGATTTATCCACACCTTCACCAGACCAAGAGAGAAGTTTCCCGGAAGAAAAGCCCCCTCACCAAAGCCGCCCATTGCTCCCACCTCCAAGCTTTGTGATCGGCGGTGGTCGAAATCATACCTAGACAATTCACCAAAGTAAGGGACTTCATATGGAGCTTGCCGGGACCCAATCGAAGGTGACACAACTCTTAGATCGAAGCCACTTCTCTCGAGCAAAGGTATGGACTCACTCTCTTCTTCCTGAGCTTACAGAGATTCTCCATTTAATTTGAATCAATTTCTTAAATGCATGTTTAATACTGTGATAATGTGTTCGTCTCTTCACACTTAATCCATAGAGCATAAGAACACAAAATCCGTTGAGAATCGAGTGATAAATTGTGGTTAAGGTTGACGGTCACGGGTTCACACCCGCCGTGTGACGATGACCAGAGCCGTCGGATCGCGTGTGGTATCGAGCGGACGGCTGTAGATCGCGCCGGACGGAGCAACGGCGGACATGAACCGCGGGCCGCGTGGCATCCCGCCGCATGGCGGTGCCGAATCAAGAGACGACGTGGAGCCGGGCGACGCCGAGGTCGATGCGGCTAGCCGCCGATAAGAGGGAAAACAGGGATTTTTCTTATTTATTAAATACCCAAATTTTAACTTCAAAAATTCATAACTTTGTGTAGAAAAAATCCTAAAAATAAAATAAAAATATCCTATCGTCGCTGAACAGGAGAATAATGTGGAAAAAAAATCAAGTAATTTCATCAAGTATTTTATTTTTAATGATTTATTTACTCTCTCGCGTTGTTTTAATTCTCCATGCATATAGAAAATTCACCATGTATGAGACCATAGGGCTTTTGAAGCTCATTTTGGAACATTCCCCGAATTTTCCATGGTCAGAGGCCATCCCTATGAGAAGTTATTGATTTTTCAAGTTCATGTTACCGTTTTCGAGTATTTTAATTCCAATAATTAACATGTTGAAATAAATTCTAAGAAAATTTGGTGATGTTTTGTGACTAGAGGGACCTAAGAAAAATAAGTTTTGAGTTAATTCACATTGAATAACCCTAATCGGGCCTGTGTAATTCGAAATTGAAATTTCAATTTATCAGGTTAACCACACATCAAATGAATTTTAAAAACAATTCTCCACTCCGTCCTTTAGGGATAGGAGAACACCACATAAAAATTTGAAACCAATTGGACTTGATTAACCCCACCAAATGGGCGTTGATTAAGCCTCTTAAGTAATAAAGGGTAAAATTAAACTTTAAAAATTCATAACTCACAAAAAACTTTTCAAAAATTCACAAAAATGGTTTTGGAGCTTCTCTGATATGAGAGTAACTTAGGAAAATTAAATTTATAATTTTCTAAAAAAGTTAATTTTATCATTATTTTAATATTTTTAATAATTAAAAAATAATAAAAATCACCAAAATTTCACATTTTGAATTCTAATCATTTAGGAACAAACCAAATATTTTTCTTAAGTCCCTAGGGTAAGATATTGAATTTTAAAGGTTTAATGTAATTTTTAATATTAAAAAATGTATTTTCCAACCTTCTCACCAAAATAATTCTAATAAATCAAAGAAAAATGAGAAAAATATAAAATTTATTTCTCTGCTCTCCTTGAGGTTAGAGAGATTTAAGAAAAATATGAAATCCATTTTTCAACTTTAATTTTATTTTAAAATTAATTAATACTCCAAAACGCAAAATAATTCTAATAAATAAAATATAAATCAAAAAATCACCAAAATCGGTCCAACTCGGTCCTCTACCACAGGAACATCTCATAATTTTATTAAGGATAGAAACATTTCCTTGGTCATGTTATTGAATTTTCTCAAAAACTTCATTTTCCATTAAAAATAATTACATAAATAAATTAAATATTAAAAAAATCACATTTTCTCTTCTAATGTCTTAATCACATCTAAGTGAGGTCACATAAAAATTTCAAGTTCATTCGAACTTAATTTATATTATAGAATTATTAAGCTTCAAGGGCAAAATGGCAATTAAAATTTTAACCCTTAATTAAAACTTTAGACTTAATAAAAAGGAGGGTAAAATATTTGATTTAAACTGATTTTGGATGATTGAAATTTAAATAATTAAAGGGTAGAGACCCATCAATCACTTTCAAGATTATTTAAAGTAAACCTTTAATCAATTAATTAATTAAATTTGGAAGATTAATGGAAAATCAATTATTATAGCGATATTATTAAAAGATATTTATTTTTTAATTTAAAAATCCCTAAATAAATCATTTCAATAATACTTAAAAGAAAATTAAAATAATTTAAATTAAATTAAAATTGAAATTAAATTAAAATTAAATTAAAATTAAATTAAATTAAATTAAATTAAAATAAAATTAAATTGAATTAAAATTGCAAATTAAATTGAATTAAATTAAAATTAAATTAAATTAAATTAAATTAAAATTAAATTAAATTGAATTAAATTAAATTAAATTAAAATGAAGTTAAATTGAATTAAATTAAAAAAACTAAATTGAAATTAAATTAAATTAAATTAAATTAAATTAAATTAAATCAAAAATTGAATTAAATTAAATTAAAATCATTTAATAACAAACCTAAATCGCTAAGAGTTAAACCTAAAATAACTCAACACTATTCCAAACTTAAACTAATTTTTTTTTATAATTAAGTCAAAATTGAAATTAAATCATTAAGTTTAAATCATCGAAATATTTAATAATTTGATTTGCCCTTTTAAGCTCTTATTATTATAACTCTTAAAATGAGGTATCAAATGAAGTAAGAGTCTCACTTATAGATATTTCAAAACATCCTAGTTCACTCGAGCAAAAGAACAAAACTTAAACTCCCGATGATTAATTCACTTGTATAATTAAATTTTCGACTTGAACAATCCTAAAATATTGAAAAGATGTTTAAGCACTGCCTTAAGCAATTCCTCAATATGATAAGATGTTTATAAGAACACCGAATCCTAATTGTTCTTTCGATGAAGAAAATCGTCCTTAAAATACAAGAACCCGTACGTCAGAGATGACTAACTACAGATTTGAAGACTTCGATGTACAACCAAACCTTCCCTTAGCTTTACCTAGGTACTTGTCGAATATTTAAATGCTCTAACATGTGTTTCAAGTGCATTGGGATGACGAGAAGACCCTCTGTGTACGCTTTTACTTTATTGCACTTACCTTCTCGCAATCTAATTAATCGCATTGCACTTTCTTTTCGCATGATAAACAACTCCGTTGCATGAGAACCAAAACATTTAGGATAAATTCCCCGAACCGAAAACCAAACTAAATTAAAAGTCATTACAAGATTAAAATCACCCACAACATTTCAAAATATAAAACAATTCAAAATTTAATCACAAACAAACGAACACAAAACTACAATTGCAACTAAACTAAAACATCAGTTGAATGATCGAGAATACCTCGGATGATGTAACCCACGCTTTGCTAACGGGATTTCCCACGGCCTAAATGAAGGTGTGGAAACCCATTTAGTCGAGTTTAGCAAATTCATCCGGACTAAGTGAATTCGATGAAAATAACGGTGTTGGGATGATTGAACCGTGATCTTAATCGGTTCTCGTTTAAATAACTTCAAGATTTGTTTTAATTAAAATATTAAAAACACTCGGATTTTAAGATTCTCTCTAAACCAAAACACTTCTCTCATTTCCTGATTTATGACTTCGAAACTAAACCTCTCGCAACAACAAGGAGCTCGGAGCATGGTGGGCAGCACGGCCATCGTCATCAAGAAAACTCGATCTACATCAACTAAACTTTCCTAGAATTAAACAACCAAGCCATAGGACTTCGAGGTAGTTTGCTTAAGGCAACATAAATCCTCAACTCTTCGTTAGGCATTTGCATGATCATAAATAAGTAAATTAAGCCCTAACTGGTTTTAGGATTCCGAGGTAATAGTCATTCGGTACGACATAAAACCTCACATCTTCGAGGCCGATCGTATGATTATGTCATACGAATATACATCCTAATTATTTAAAATTGGCAAGATTGAAATATCGGATAATATTAGGATTTTTCTCAAATCTAAGCCAAAACAATAGGATAGTTTGGGAAGTTGCCAAGATTTCTCTTGATCCTCAAACTCTTCTCCTACTTCTCTTCCTTTGGATTCTCAAAAACAAATTGTACCAAATTTTGAGTCATTCTCAATTTCCAAAAATCTAATCCTTTGCAAACCTTATACTTTGAAATTTTTGAGAGCAAAATCACCGATTATTATCGAGAGTTTTCTTAAGTGATTCCCGTCACTTAGGATGTAATTAACTATATGGGATTGCCCTTATAAAGAACTTTAAGAACCTAGGTAATATAAACCCCGCTCGATTCATTTATATTAAGTAGGAACTCGTCGGCCTATAAATTGTTTCAGACCAAACAGCATGTCACAAATCTTCTAGTTTATTTAATCGAGCCTCATCATTGCTGTGTTCATTCTTCTAGATAGATACAAATTTCTAGGCATGCTCGTTTATATAAACTATTCGTGATGTGAGATCAACATTGATTTCATATCTTAAAACATTCAAATTTAAAATTATTTTCAAAATCAAATACTACTTTCTAAATTATATACATATTTAAATTAAATTTAAAATCTAAAATTCGCCGACAATTTCCAGCGACCCCTTTTCAAAAATAAAAATACACAACCCGAAAATATGCCGTCAATAAGCTCAGGGGAAGAAAATTTTTTAAAATGTAAATTTATTTGTCCTCAAGAAGATGTATCTAATTTGATATCACTTTTAAAATGACTTGTGGTATGTGTTGTTACTTCTTTTAGGTTACTATAATTTTAATTTTAGGAATGATAGCAACAACTTACGGAAATCCTTAAGAAGAAACCTGCTCTGTGAGTTAAGATATTTTGTAGGAAACATTGGAAAAATTATTTTTCTTTTTATGGTAGAAAGGACTTGAATATTTGAAAAGCTAAAATTCTTAGATTTATACTTAATGAATATTGAGCCTTTATTGAAAAACCTTTTTTAAACTAATACTTACACTTATAAAAAGTGAGGGAAAGTTTTGAGTTTTGGATTTTAGAGAGAGGATAGTGAAATTCAAAATTATTGAAGGCCTATCTAGATATAGTAATCTTCACATAAAAAAAAGTAAAAAAAAGGAGATTGAAAATGACCCCAAAAAAAATAAGGTAAAGAAAAGAAAATAAGTGAGGAGAAGCTTGAGGAGAAGCCTAATCAAAAATTGGTTTCACTCGAATCATTTTAAATGAAAAGACTTAAAAACAATCCTAAGCTTATTCTTATTTCAAAAGTTATTGGTTAAATTGGTATAAATAAGGTGCTTAAATTCCATTTTTATGCTTTATATGAATCTTTAGTTTTTCAACTTTCAAAAACTTTTGAAGTAAATAGAAAATTAGGATTCCTAAGTCAATACGATATTCTTACACTAAATTTAGTCGATTTGCTAGAATTTCTCCTATGTTATATTATAACATTTCGAGATCAAATTATAGAAACTCTATCAAAACCCACAACCACAAGTCAACATTTTTTTGTTTTTAATATAGTGTTACTCGAGGACAAGTAACATTTAAGCTTGGGAATTGATCTAACTAAAAATTACCTATTTTTAGTGTAGATTTTAAGCTCACTTTATGCACATTTTTTATGATATACACTTTAAAGGAATGTATTTTGCATATTTTTGTCTTCAAGTATAAAAATATATGATTTTAGAGAAATGAGGAAAAAACAATGCAATTAGGAGCCAAAATGAGCAAGGATGAAAATTCTGACCTAGTACATATCAATATATTTTTCTATGCTTAATATATTTTACATTTCTCACATATTTTTGAATGAAATTATACTTTTGAGAAAGGTTATTTTTATGTCTATCTTGTAGGTGAAGATGTTAAGAACGCAACTCAACTGAAATGGGACGAAACAGTAGCCGAAAATGGAGCAAAACAAGCAGCTGCGCACAAGGTGGGGCCTAGGCGCCAGTGATGACGAGAAAACAGCGCCTAGGCACCAGAATCAAGACCTAGGTGCTAGAACTCGTCTAGGGACGATTATAGACGGTTATGTATGACTTTGGAAGTTATTTCGATGATGTTGTGGGAGTAGTTTTTAGACCTCTAAGACTCGAAGTTACTCCTAATATATTAGACATGTGTACAATGCATCCGGACACATTGGAACATTTTTAATCGCGAAGAGGTGCGACCTAAAGTGAAGGGTCATGAAGAATTGGTCACGTGTCCGGCGCGAAGGCGCTACGCTAGTTTTCAGAAGATCAATGAATGTGGACAAATTTCGAAGAGGTGCTCTAAGCAACCCTCGGTCATCTTCAAAAATCTATAAATAGGGACCAATTCTACAAGAAAGGGCACTCTCTCTCTCTCTCTCTCTCTCTCTCTCTCTCTCTCTCTCCCCTTCTTCTCCCTTAGTCATTTGTGAGTCATTTTAGAGCCGCTACAATGTAGATTTCTACATCTTATGGAGAGATTGGTGAGGATTTTGAGATATTTATGTAAGGGGAGTACGAGCGGCGCGTGGATCCGTGGAAGACTTTAAGTGAGATCTTCTTTTTTCCTTCGCAGGAAAAAAGCTAAGTATTGTGTTCTTCATTCTTCATAAATGTTGTAAACACTTAGCTGATTTTTCTTTCGCTTTAAACCGAGTTTTCGTCATGATTTATCCATGCTTCGTAAGTGATTTTCTTTACTCTTTCTTTTAAATATGAAGTAGTGGCATTTGTAGGAAAATTTTTTTTATGATAGAATTATCTATTATATGCTTCTAGGTGACAGATAGTTGCATAAATATAATAGAATACTAATGAAATAAGTTCCTTGTTGGAACTTAATTTATTACATAATTCTATTAATTCTTTTACTTCTTATGCCATTATTATTTTCATTTACTTTTTTTGTTTTGTAATGAAATAGATGATTGCATAGAATTAAGATTTGCTTATGATATTCTCTTATTAAATTGTGGTGATGATATTCATACCTGGATCTTCATTTACTTTACGAATTGATCACTTACATTGTTAAAACCTATTGAAGAATTCTAGACCTATCCCAGAGATGAGTTCTTAACTAGTAGATATCACATGAATCCTCGGTAATCGAAGGCTTTATGCGGGACCTTCAAGGTGAAGAGCAAATAAATAGAAGATATTATTTATCAGCGTAGAATTAATTAGTTTTTAGAGTGACAGACTAAATTCTAATAATTTGGTTTATAGAAAGGGAACGGGTCACTAGTAGGGCCGACCATAGCCACCCTTGGACATCTAGAAGAGTGAGCCTAGATTAACCTATTCTACCAATAATACATCCTAAACCGATCTATAGATTAGCCAATGTTCTTTATACTATCGAGTGAAGGTAAAGAATAGGATTGCATCTATTTAGCACTACTACATAAAATTCTAAGCATCTCTTTCCTACACATTATCTATGTGATTGCAAGAGAAAGGTAGTTTTTAATATCTCAAAATTCTCCAAACCAATTTATCCATAAGTTATCTTTTTATTTAAGATCTTTATTTAGGATTAGTTATTAGAAAACCCAATTTAATCAACATTCCAAATTTAGGCCTTATAGAAATAGACTGGAATTAGCCTAAAGAATTTCTTACCCCGCTTCTCTCGTGGATCGTATACTCGGTTATAAAAGAAAACCCTATATTACCTGAAACGATACGTATACTTGCGTAGTACCCTTAGTGTGTAACATATTTTTAAAAATTTTACAACATTTTAATTTTATACACTAGCTGCTATTTATAAATTGGGTCAAGTTTTTTTCCATCTTTTAGAAGCAAAAATTATTGCGTTATTGCGGGTCGGGTCACTCATCATTAGAAATAGACAAAACGTAATTGGAATAAAAAGTCATTGTATTAACTGCTCCCGAAGAGATAAAGAAAATCATAGAAATTTAATGGATTGAGGGATTTCTTTCCTAAATCTGAGATAACCAATCTAGGAGCATGAGTAGAAGTAGAAGGAATAAAAGTTACGAGGTGAATAGTGCCCCCTATGCTATGAGGGTCTCTAATTCTCTTAGGCTCACATTACTTTTTCTTTTTCTTTTATTTTCTTGAAGGTGGGGGATTTGAAGATGACGCTGAAGCAAGAGTGGTTTGCATCTTGTTAAGGACTTTCTTGGAAGAATTAGTTCACGGCACGTCCCATCCATAGTTCACCGATCGATATCACATTGATTAAACTCTTCTCTGGATCTTTCAAGTATTCCTTCATGAAGACTATGTTCCTTGCATTGAAGTTGTACTCCAACCATTGCTTAAAGTCAAAGTAATAGTTAGGATGATACATTTTATCAACTTCCCCTACCCTCTTGGCTCCACCATTGATCTCTTTTATGCCTATTGTTGAGTTACTTGTTGAAGATACAATCAGAAGAAGCTGTTGTGATATGTTGGTATTTTATTGTTATTTTCCTTGCTCGGGCTGTACGTGCACTGATTGCTTGCCCTTATTCAATGTCAAAAATTTTCTAGATTTCTTTTTAAATGTCTTGAAAGGTCTCAACTTTTCTATTTTTTCTGTTATACTCATTTGTCTGGCTTCTTCTGCAGGCCGATTAAAATTTACCGAGTAATTTTTCAAATATCCTTACTGTTAACCCCTTAAGCATGAATTCTACCTATTTGTAAACACTTTTAATGTTATTCTTAGAGCTATAATTTACACTTAAAACAAAGGCATTTCCACCGATGGATTTAGTCTACGAGAGATTCTCCTGGCTTTTGTCTTTCTATCACCATATCTTCAATTATAATGTGTTGTTGGGCTCGACAAAGCATCGAATGAATAGATCCTCCAAGCTCAAGAAGGTCGTAATGGACTCGTTAAAGGAACCCAAAATACTAGTTGAAAGTGACCCTTGTAAGTTTATTAATGAATTGTTAGAACAAGAGAGCATTGATACTCCTCGCATTGCAATAACTTTCCTGAAATGTGCAGCATGCTAACAAGGGTTTCTAGTATTATCAAACATCTTGAAGTGAGGTAGCACAAAGCTCTTAGGGTATTGGACAGAACCAAACTTCTTCGGGTAAAGTTTAGGCCTTGGAATTAATGATTTGACCCTTACTTGGGCCGTTTTTTACTTTTTTCACTTAACTAGTTGGGTCATATCTTTTTCTGGAATTCCACTCTGGGGGGAATCTTTTTTCTTTTGACTAGTCTTCTCAATCTACGGTGATTCTCTTTTATCACAATATGTGACCGCTCCGTAAAACAATTTCAACTATTGGGCTATCAGGCACATGTGTCAAGCTATACAAAGTTGCCAAAGCAAACATCATCTCTTCAAACTTATCTGGATAGCCTTTAATAATTTTGGACTTCACTATCCCTTCCAAAAGTTCAAAACTTCTTTACATAACTTCACTTAATAATGTGTATTAGTGCAAAAATGATTTTTTCATAGTGTCTTTGATTCTTTTTAAAGTGAAAATCTAAGATTTCCTAGTATTTTAAAAATACAATTTTTCCTTTTTTGACTAGTAAAAGCATATTCTTATACTTCTATACCAAATATCTTAAATCTAGAACTACTTTTATTACTAAATGTTTTTACTTAAGTTTACTATAACATTAATAGAATAAAAAATATAGTTTTCTAAAGTTTAATTTGTTTAAAAGATTATATTACGAAACAAGTATGAAGAGACAAAATTTTAATAGAATTATCTATCACAAGGTTCTAAACATGAAAATAATTTAGGTACAAGAAATAAAAACAGGTGTGTGTAGCTGTAAGTAAATCTTAAAAACAAGTTTAACATGAAAAGTACAAAGTGAAAGACTACTATCAAACGCAAGTAGTATATATATGAATTGATCAAAAGGAAAACATAAGTGGAGTGAAAACAAAAATGTCTAAAAGTCACATCAGCAAAAAACATACATAACATAATGTCCAGTACAATCAAAATAACCAAAAGTCAGAAATAACTAAAGAAAGTAACTACATACATCATAATCACTACTACTCCTCCACATCATCATTATCATCCTGCTCCAAAGCCTTGCGGTGTTCAAATGTTGGATAGTTAGGTTAAGCAGGAAATTCAAAGCTCTGATCTCCATTCAAAAGACTCATTAGGGAAGCATTGAAATTCGCTTATTAATCACTTCTCCACTTTAAATATTATTCTAAATGATTGATATACCTAAAAAATATATAATATTTTTATGCATATTTTTATACCAATTTTTTATGATATTGCATTTTAATGGAAGGTATTTGTGTGTTTTTCTTTCAATTACATTTAAATGGACTAAATATGTCAAAAAGAGTGAAAAAGGATCAAATTTGGAGCAATAATAAAGAATGTGTTAAAATGAACTGGGGCGCCTAAGTGCCCGTATCCGCGCCAGCACCACAGAAAGAAGACCATGCCTAAGCGCCAGAGACCCTGTACTTAAGCGCCAGAAAGTTACTTTGCAATTTTAAAGAATTGTTGGTTAATTTTTAAGAGGTGTTTTAGGCATCCTTTGGTACAAATGTAAGTAACTGATCAAGCGCGCCAAAAGACATTCAAATTTCACTTGAAGGGATGCATCTCTTGAGTAGATTCGTTGAATATGGACACATTTTGAGGAGACACAAAGGCACCTTTTGAAAAAAATATAAAAGGACATGAAGAGAAATTTGTAAGTGTGTGTGTGTAGGAGTGTGTAGAGAGAGTAGAGAGGTTGTTAGAAAGTTAAATAAGTGTGTAAGGAGTTGTAGGATTCTTACTTAGGGAAAACTTTTCTCCTTCCTAGTGAAATAGAAGGTGAGTAGGGATTCCTAAGTAAAAATACATTGTTGTAGAGAGATTTAAACCCTCTTGTGTTGGGCAACTAGTCTAACGGAGTCTTGTAAGAGAAAGGAAAAGATTCAAAGGAACTTCAAGAGTTTGGTGGAGAGGAACTTGAGATAAGTTTTAATCTTTGTATTTCATTTGGTTTTGAATGAGACTTCTTGTGTTTTCTCATGGTTTCTACTTTTAAAAATATTTGTGGTTGTGTTTTCTCCATAGATTCTGAGTAGTCATCTTTATCTTTTTTCTTAAAAAGAAAGTACTTAAGTGTTAGATGAGAGTTGTGGAAGTATTGATCTATAATATTGGAAGAAGTTATGTTGATTCAATCATTGCACTTCATTTACTTTCGATTTTTCCAATCATGATGTTAATATTTGCTGTTATAACATGTAAGATCCTAGTAGTATTGTCATAATCAACAATTGGTAAGAATCCTACACTAGGGGATTGTAATTACGAGAAAGCAATTCATATAATTTGGTAAATAAATAGGAAAATATACTTTGATGGGTGTAGAATTAGGACTTTAGGAAGCATTTAATTAAAGCCCTTAATTTGGTTAATTGTTTTAGGTTTTGAAGCGTGAATTAGCCCCTAGGTGGACGGAAAGGAGGGATCTCTAGAGTGAGAGCTAGTATCTTCCTTACCTAACCCGTCTTCAAAACTATTCAAACTTTAAACTATTCAATGTTCTTTATAGCATCTCTATTAAGGGTAAAGAATAAAATTGCTCCTACTTGGCACAACACATTTTGAATACTTCCACAACATATTCCTTTACTTATTTTTTATTCTTGATAAGGAAAAAAATATTTTCATTTATATTTTTTTGAATCTTACAATAATATTGTTATAGTTAGTAAATTATTCACTTTATTTCATTATTTAAGAAAATACCAAAAAGAATCGTATTTTGAAAATATCTTTTTCTAAATAGAATTTATGATCTAAAAATCTTTTTATCTTCTAAATTTTTGAAAATTTTCCCGAGTGATTGATATTTCGGGGCTTAATCAAAAAGTCTTATATTACTTGGTAACGATACGTATACTTGCGTAGAATCCTTAAGTTAAAGTATCACTGTTGTATTCTTGTTTACATTAGAATCAAATTTTTGGCACTGATGTAAAGAAGAATATTTTATATCAAAAATATAAGTTTAATTGGATTACCACAAGCATAAATTTTATCAATTTTCATCTGGTAGTAAAGAGAATCAGGATCAATGATCCCAATGATTTCATTTTCTTGAAGTTGACATTGTACATGAACTATATCACCTTGTTGTATCTGCAACTGCTCCAGTACATTGTCTAAACTAAAAGGAGGATGAGTTAAAGTACTAGAGGTAGAAGACCTCGAAGCTGAAATAGATGTAATATCAGAATCTCTACCATGAGTTCTTCCATTTAAATCTGCATTAGCCTTAATAAACGACTTTAGTGGCTGTAGTAACTCCTCCTAAGTCTCATATTTAACGCCACACTATTTGCAAATAGTAAAGATAAGAGAAGGTTAGCCTAAACCTACAGTGGTACAAGCTCCGTGGACATGAAAATTGCCTTTTAGATGAGAGAGCCAACATCAATAGGTTTCATCATATGAATATAGTAGTTCAAGGTGGCTCTCTCCCGGGTCACTTCACTTATATGATTTGTAGGAAGCAGTCGTGCCGAAATAAAATAATTTCAGGCTTTAGATGGGGCATTAAGCATGGAAGAGGAGAAATTTACCTTATGCCCATTCTTAGTTTTCCATTCTCCACACCCATCCGTCAGGAATCCAATAATCTCATCAAGCTCTGATACAGCAGAATTGAATATAGAATAGTAGCAATCCAGAACAGAAGGAAACTAATATAAAGCATTAATTCGCACGGGGGAGAACTAAACTCTTTTCTCTCGAATAAACACTTCCTTTACTGGTGCTTCAAGCTGATTAGCATAGAACTCTTGCACCAAATAAATAACTACTAAAGATAAGTAGTAGAAGCTTTCCCAGTGATGAGCAATAATCAAATTCTCTATTGCACCACCAGGTCTTAAAAAAACAACATCCAGCAATAAACTTCTTTGATGACAGAAAATCATTGTAACAATCTTGCGCTTTATGGTTAACAAATTTCTTACTATCAAAGACCAATTTCCCCTTTCCTCTCTATGTTTTTTGAGCCATCACAAAATCTAGTTAAAAACCAAATAAATTCTAAATACAAGTTCTAAAGGATCATACAAGCAATTTCCAAGCAAACAATCTCTTCTACTATTGTTTTTCACTATTTTCTCTAATTATTGGCCTCAACTCAATGTGGAAGAAATCGATGGTGGAATGAGAAAAATTTATATGCCAAAATGTAGATCTTACTTAGAGAAGAAGAAATTCAATTTTTTTTAGTCTAAAATCACCAATATTCGTGGCTATGAGGAGCTTTAAGGAGGTGCCAATGACAAGTTGAGGAAGAAGATGATGCTCGGGCTCAAAAATGATGTTAAACTAGACGGTTTAGTGATTTAAGGGGCTGAACTGAAGATTCAGCTAGTGCACCGCTTAGGCGCAGTTTGGTGCCTAAGCGCACTTCATGCTGAAAAACTAGTGCTGAAGCACCAGATTCTGGTGCTTAGGCGCCAGACCCAAATTTTACAATTTTTTATTTTTTTAATTTTTTTAAAATAAACACAAAGAAACCTATGGCCTTTAAACCCTAATTTACTGATTCAACATCATCATTTTAAAAATCAATTATCTTCTAATCATCCCCCAACTTTCATTTACAAAGTACTATACTCCTAAATACAAAACAATTTGAATGGTGCAAGCATACCAACACCATATATTATACTCACAACTTAAGAGAAATTCATTAACATAAACATAGGTTCAATACAAATGGACATAATATAATGCAACATAGAAAATTAAATAAATACAAACATAGACACCAAATATACAGAACTAGATACACTTAAAGATCAGAGTCGCCACACAACAATTAAACACACCTAAACATCAGATTGCCACACGAACCTTTAACTAATAATAATTATGCACATTGTTGTCTTTCACCTTTTCATTCATTGTAGTTTGGTGCACAGACAAATTATAAAACAGGAAGCGAGGAAAATCATCATAAGACTCTTCCCCAATCCAGTTGTTCTTCAGATAAATCCTCATTTGTGCATGCTAGAAATATGTCATATGATCGAATTGAAGCTTCAACAACCAATCCAAATGTTTGAATTGATAAGAGATTTCATTCAATTTGGTGTGTCGATTCGCAATCTCCTCTTAAACCTTCTTGATTTTCTCAATAATTCCTTTAAGGGTAAGCGCAACGAACCAATTGAAGTATTTCTGGGCGTGCTTGTGCATGAATTTCCATCAATCAGCCTCCCCATTTCTTTTTCTCTCTAATGGTACTAGAAAAATGTGTCTAGCAGTCACTTTCTTCTCTAAATATGCTCTTTCACGCCTAGATTATGAAGTTTAAGGACCCATATACTAGTTTATGATAATTTTTAAAGGAAAGAAGTTGGTTAAAACTGCCAAGGGGCGATTTATCGACATTTTCCCGAACCGTGTCGCTTAGGCACCAGATTTCCAGCGCTTAGACATCGGGCCTACTACAAACTGGTGATTAGCCGTCGTTTTCGGGGCACCTAAATGGGCCAAAGGTTTCCAAATAATCACCATTTTTCCTAGCATCCATTTATCAAGTTCTAACCTCAACTTTGTGCCCCTTACATCTTGTAGGTCACAATACTGTATCAATTCGTCCATATAAGAGCAACAAAAATCAATCTACACAAATAATCATGG
The DNA here is from genome assembly GCA_022702705.1 of Papilionanthe hookeriana x Papilionanthe teres. Taxonomy (NCBI): domain Eukaryota; kingdom Viridiplantae; phylum Streptophyta; class Magnoliopsida; order Asparagales; family Orchidaceae; genus Papilionanthe; species Papilionanthe hookeriana x Papilionanthe teres. The sequence continues at coordinate 127,767,211 of CM040421.1, read as the reverse complement.
GAAGCCTACCATGAAGTACTTGGTTTAACGTTGTTAAATACTGACATATCCAATGTCTGGTTAACCCAACATCAGGACCTCTTCATATAAAGGTTTGTTATCGCTTACGTAAGGTTTCAATATGTATCCATTTACTTTAATTAATCCTTTAGTTTTCGGATGTTTAATATCCACAACATCAAATGAATAGACTTTTATTACAATAAATAACCTCATCCACCTAGACTTAAGTGTTCCGAGAAATAGTTTCAATCTTGTATTATAAAGTAAAACTTATTGTGCATGCTCAAAATATTTTCTTAAAATCTTTCGATCGTTCAAATATTCATCTTTTCCTTATAAATTTTTGCAATCTTATAAAATTCATTTCTAATTTCCTCAAGCTCATTTAATTGCAATAATCATTTCTTGCCATCATCTTCCGGATTATAATTAAATTCCTTTATAGCCCAATAGTCTTTATGTTTCATTATAGCTAGTAAGTGAAAAGTCATTCCAAATATGAGCCTATATGGTGACATTCCTATAAAAGTTTTATAAGAAGTCCTATAGGCCCATAATGAATAATCAAGTCTAGCAAACCAATTGTTGACCTCACTTTTGTGAGGATCATTTTGAAGTCAGTTTGAGATAGGAATTATACCAATATTAGCTTTCTAAATCTCACTGATAATCACAAAACCCTAATGACTATGGTAAAACCCTATAAATCCTTCTTTGACCCAAATTGATTAAATCAATAATAACAAACCCTAATTTAATCAATCATTGACCTAATAGGTTAATTTTTGACCAAAAAGTCAACTTTAGTCAAAATGGTCAATCCTTGACCCAATGACCACCCCATCGATCCAATAAAGTTGCCAATTTTCGACCAAAAAGTCAACTTTAACAAAATGGTCAATCCTTAACCCAAAAACCATTCCATTGACCCAAAGTCAACTTTTGATCCAAAAAGTCAAAAATTGGCCAATCATCAACCTAATACCTAAATACCATTACATTCACCTCATTGGTCACCATTGACCAAAAAGACAATTTTAGTCAAAATGGCTAACCCATGCCCCCCTTGACCACAAATTTGACTTCAAGAACAGACATTGACATGATCAACTTGATAATGATCAAAATGACCAAAAATTAATCCAAAAATCACTAAATTGACCATTGGATTGACTTAAACCCTAAAATTGGCCAACCTTAGTCAATATTTATCAAATTTGGTCAAAATACCCAATTTTGAACCAAAAAATATAAAATTAATTAAATAAATAATTCCAAAATTATTTTTGATTAATTGATTGACTAAAATACAATTTCCAATATTTTTTAATTAATAAAATAATTAACTAAAAAGGGAAAATAATTTAAAGCCATATAATAAGACTATACTTAATTTTGAATTAAAATGATATAAATTAATCAAATAATTAATTTTAAAATTATTTTTAATTTATTGACTAATAATATAATTTTTAATATTTTTGATTAATGACATAATTAATTAAGAATGAAATTATATTCAAAAAGCCACGAAAATTTTTTTTGACTCATGACACCATTTATGACACAATAAATAATTTTCAAAATTCGAAGCTCATTAATGACATCATGGATGGCCTCATATATGTTAAACACAACCCATATGACCCATCAAAAATTAATTAACCCCTTAATAATTTATAATATAATATTTCTAACCATGGTTAAACCCATGATGATATTTTAATCATAAGAAGAAATGAGGTGTCATCCTCTCCCAAACTTAAATTATGAATCATTCCTTTGCATGAGATGATGTGGCTTGTCATTTTAAGTGTGCCATAGACAAACCAATAAGGATGAAACACCACTTAACATCACCTTTATACCATGGTTAAATCACATTATACCTCATCATGACAAAAGTATAAAAATAGAAAAATGAAACAATTACATGGAATCTTCTCATCAAAATTAAAATGACATGTTGAATGGAAGATAGCTTGTCCTCCTTTAGTCACCATGCAGCTCTCTCTCATACAATGGAGAGAAGACATAATTTGAGTTAGCCATTTACCAAAGTTAGACCTAATGATGAAAATGGATGAGTATAAAGCATATGTGTCATCCTCCCCTCACCAATATCAATGATCTATATGAAGGCCGATTCCCGATATTTGACCAATCCATACACCTCCCTTAATCAAACCAATAGGAGAAAGCCAAGATCATGGAGTTAAGCTTCACACCATTGCAAAACACACATGGTTTACCCTTCGAAATTGTAAATTCCATCATACCAACAAACTCGAAATCCTATCTCTAAGCATTAATGAACAAGTTGGAAACTCCCCTAGACAAGCCTAGCTTAGCCCAAGCTAACCCAAGCTTCCATATGGCTATAAATAGAGCTAAACATGAACAAATGATGGAGAGAGGAGAAAATCAGGAAATCCTTCCCCACTTCCTAAATCCAAAAAGTATGAACACCAAAATCCTCCCTTAGGATCTAAGCAATGAAGCCCCACTGAAATTAGCCCCTCTTGCGCACTCATCTTTCCCATTTGAGCCAACCCGAGAAGCTTAAAACCAAGAAAAATGGAAGTGTGAAACCAAACTTTTCAAAACTTCAAATTAACCATCCTAAATCCATTTAGGAACTGTATGAGGACAAGTCCAATCAAAAATTGCCATCCCCATATCCTCTAAGCCACTATTTGAACTTCATCCCTGAAACTGAGGCCCATTTAGTAGAAATCATATAGGCACCCAATTTGACATCAAATTGTGCTGACAGAGAGTCTTTGTAGGACCAAACGAAGCTTCCAAACCAATCAATTTAAAGCCAAACTCACTGAGGCTAAGGTATGGTTCTTCGCACCTAACCCGAGCTCGAGCTTGGTCTAGAGTAGGGTTAGCCAATTCAAAAGCCATACAAATCCGTATGGATATGTTTGTCTCCTCCAGATGAAGCTCTAGAAACAAAAATCACTCAATTTCATCAAGAATCGAGTGAGATCTTGTCTCTAGAACATGGAAGGTGTTGAGGTATAAAACAGATGAAGATGATGAATGGATGTCGTCCATTCCTTATTTTGGAAATGGACAGCTATGATTGATTCTAGCTTCATTCGCTGTTCGTATCCGAGGACACGCGGCGGTCTAAGATTTATTTGGATTTAATAAAATCCAAATAAACCTTAAAAACTTCAAAAATACATATCTTTGCACACAAAAATCACAAATGTAAATAAAAAATATCTCTCGAATTTTTAATTATTGATTTATATTAATTTTTAATTAATTAAATATGCTCTGGAGTATTTAATTATTAAAAATTATTTATAAGTTATAAAAATATGAAAATCAGAATAATTCCTAACACCTTAGGAACAATCTCTGATTTTTCCAAAAACAAAAAAAAACTCTAGGATAACATTTCTTAATTTTCATGAGATTTAGTAGTTATTTTCACACACTTAAAAAATCGTGAAATAGAAAGATTTAATTGAAATTGACTAGAATTTAAGGCAAAAATTTAAACTCTAAAATGACATGTTCTAACCATTCAAAAATTCAAATGACATTTTCTGTTGTGGTTAAAATTCCAAAATTTAAAACCCTAAAAATAACTTTAAAGTTTAATATCCACTTCACTTAACTCGTCTACCATGAGTTAGGTCAAATTTAGTTCAAACATCAAATGAACTCAGCTAGAGAGTATAATTAGGATTAATTTAACATTAACCCTAATTAACCCAATTAATATTTAATTAAATTAGGTAAAACAAAATTAAAACCTAATTAAAGTTTAACCATATTAAATTCCAATTAATTATCCTTTAGCCCTCATTAGGCTTAGGATAATATCAAACCCTAATTAAGTCTAAGAAATCAAATTAGACTTAATTAATTAATTAAACCTTAATTACATTAGGTTTAATACAAAAATTAAATTTTAATTAAGTTTAATGACTTATTAAACTTAATTAATTAAACCTTAATTACATTAGGTTTAATAAAATTAAATTTTAATTAAGTTTAAGGACATATTAAACTTAATTAATTAAACTTTAATAAAAAATCAAATTTTAATTAAGTTTAAGGACATATTAAACTTAATTAATAAACCTTAATTACATTAGGTTTAATATAAACATTAAATTTCAATTAAGTTTAAGGACATATTAAACTTAATTAATTAAACCTTAATTATATTAGGTTTAATATAAAAATTAAATTTTACTTAAGTTTAAGGACATATTAAATTTTATTAATTAAACCTTATTTTAAATCAAATTTTAATTAAGTTTAAGGACATATTAAACTTAATTAATAAAACCTTAATTACATTTGGTTTAATATAAAAAATTAAATTTTAGTTAAGTTTTAGGACATATTAAACTTAATTAATTAAACTCTTACCAAATTAGGTTTAATTAACTCTAAAACAATTAAACTTACCCCTAATTAAGTTTAATTAATCAACGAAACCTTACCCAATTTTTGTTTAATTAACTGTAAAATAATTAAACTTAGCCCTAATTAAGTTTAATTAATCAACTAAACCTTACCCAAATTAGGTTTAATTAAATCTAAAACAATTAGTCTTAACCCAAATTAAGTTTAATTAATCAATTAAACTCTACCCAAATTAGGTTTAATTAACCTTAAATCACTAAGGTTTAAATCCCTAATTAACTACAAACCCTTATCAAACAAAACCTATAACTTAGATTTAACATAACTTGAACCTAAAGATGACCTAAACTAAACTCCAACATAAATTTAATATAAGTTTAAAAACTAAGTTAAGTCTAAATATAAAACTTAAAGACTTAAAGCGACAAAAATTTTAAGTTCAAACCAAATTGAATTTAATTAAACTAAAAGTTAAATCAAACTTAAAACTCAACCCATATTCAATTAACATAAAACCGACCTAAATTAAACTTAACGTAACATAAAAATTATATCAATATAACAAAAATCTTAATAAAATCCAACTCAACATAAATATTTAAAGAAAATCAATCTAAAACCCGAAGTGATATAAACAACAATAAAATTTTCAACAAACATAAAAAAAATTTAACAACGAATCTCAAAAATAAATAAAATCAAACACGTACCGACATTTAAAACCAACATTAAAACATAAATTAGTAAAAAAAAAATTAACTAAATTTGGACATCTCACAAATTCTGAAACGACGACCTGCCATTGTTTTCTCGACACAATTTACTTTGCAGTCAAAGCAAAACCTCGCTTAGATTTTCTTTGCATGTTATAGGGTGTATTAACTCGTTCTCGCAGACGATGATGGCAAAATAATGACATTAAAACAAAATAAACAAAATGACATGACATAAAACAAGCAAAAAACAATTTAACCTAAAAACCTCATTTAGATTTTCTCATGATGTTATAGGGTGTGCTAATCCCTTTTCGATTTGTAGAACGTCGACAACAAAATAATAATAAAAGACATTAAAATTAAACAAAATCTACTAAATGACATCAAAATAGTACTAAACAAAACAACAAGATATGATAAAACAAAACAACAAAAGTAAAGATAAGGAAATGTTGACATGACAATTGACAAACAAATAATATCATCTTCGACATTATAAGATACCTCATGACATAAATAATTAACACAATATTTCATGACAAAAAAAGATAAACATTAGGAATAAAACATTTGTATGTTTATTTTTCTAAAAGTTTTCGTAAAACGAGTTTTTAACATTAATCAAGAGTTTTCATAGCAAAACTAAAATCGTCTAGGATGTAATTAATTTAGAAGCTTCGTTCTCTAGGAGAAGTAAAAAAAGAACTCGTACGATGATAGATACCTAAAAAAATCTCTCGTCGCAGTTGTGATTTTCCAAATAGGATAAGAACAACTGGAGTTCTCCCTATAAAGATATCACATTACCTTTCCTTACTAGTTCATTTCGTCTCTCTTTTCCTTTTTCTTTACCCTTTTCAAAAAGGGAATAAAAAGATTTGGGCAATATAAATAGACTGGCGACCTGACATTTGACACGACGCCCAAGAATTGGCGATGATCGAGGCCCGATGAGTTTCAATACGACACCAATCTTTCATGTTAGGATTTAAAGTCTTTTCTAATATTCTTTAATTTCACCGTCCGAGGATGATATGATATGACAATTTGATGTTTAATTCTATATTTCCTTACTAATGTGCCACCTCTAGGTTTTTAAAAATGACTTCTATCCGTAACATTCCAAATCTAGTACAAATATTTTTCTTAAAAAGTTTGCAATGCTTTCAGCATCACAACAAGGTAAAGCAGCCACTTCAATCTATTTAAAAATATAATCTACAATTAATAAAATAAATTTTTTCCAAAAGATGGTACAAATCATTCCATAAAATCTAAACACTAAACATTAAAAATTTCAACTTCCAAAGTAAAATTTAGGGGCATTTCATTCTTTTGAGAAATATTGTCTACTTCCTCTCGACATCATCACATATTTTACATAAAAATTGTTACTCCTATAAAAAGTATACCAATAGAATTTAGATCAAGAATTTTAAATGCAAACTTTATCCGCCCAAAATGTCCCCCAAAAATTAAATTCATGACATTTTTTAATGATTTTTGGGTTTCTTCAAATGGTACACATCTTTGGATAACTTGATCCATAAATTTCTTATATAAGTAAGGGTCATCCTAGAAGTAAAATCTTGCATCATGTATGAACTCTTCTTTTGAAGCATGTTAATTCGTTGAGTAAAATATTACTAACAATTTAGTTAACTATATCAGCATAGCACAGAATATGCCACTGTAACAACATATAATTATTCATAAAAAATTTTCATTTATTTCACTCGTCATAATCACCATTTTTTTGTTATGCCCTTTAATAAATAATCGTTACTACATTATATGTTACTTTCCTATTCACTACTTGAAATAAAAACTCTTGCACCAAAGGGACCTATCCGATTAATCTTGGTTTTGCATCCTTCTTAAGCATCGGATATTTTATAACAGAATGATCAAGATGTGCACAATACATTTAGCTCCAACTAGATAAATTCTATATTATCAAATGCATATACTATCGTCAATAACTCTTTCAAAAGAGTAGTATACCTTGGTGTCGAGCTTCATTAATAATGCACGGCACAACATATAACTTTAAAAAATGAGATCATATTTTTGCCCAATATCGTCCTTACCTTAATCACTCGCATCATACATTATTTCAAAAGGGTGAAACATTGATCAAAAGTTGATTAATTTTTTCCCTTTAAAAATTGATGTCATTTAGGCATTCCTCATAAAATCAAATATCGCATATGAAAAAAGCTTGGAAATATTAGAAAAGTCTTTAATATAATGCCTATGACCTTCTAGCACGTCCTAGAAAATCTTAACTCCTCTCATCAAAAGAGGACAGTTCAGCAATAAGTTAAATCTTTCGCCGGATCTACATCCATGCCGCCGTTTTTAGTAATTTTATGTCTTAAAATAATTTCTCCAAATGTATCATAAAATCGACATTTTTCCTAATCGAGAACTAAATTTTCTCTTCACAGCATTTTAGAACCTTAGCTAAATGATCTAAGCATGAATCAAAGGAGGTTCCAAAAACTAAGAAGTCTTCCATGAAAACTTGAATTCCCTTCTCAATTAAATCGCAAAATAAGCTTCATGCACTAAAAGTCATGGTGTATTACATAAACCAAAGACATCATTCTAATAGCAAAAGTCCCATGACTTGTAAAGGTTACCTTTTCTGATCCTTAAGAGCCATAGGATTTGGCAGATTCAGAATATTCATTCAAAAGTAGAAATATCGATGTCTAGCTAGCTCATCCAAATATCTGGATTAGAAAAGGTAGGAAAGTAGATCTTTTCTGCTGGTGAGATTAATTTTGCATCATTATATTCACCACCTTAGCTGACTTTATCTTGTTGAATTAATTCATTTCATGGTTTACAACTACAAATCACCCTCCTTCTCAAGAATGCGGTGGAATTATAACTCACACCAAACGTAAATATGATAAATTATTCTAACATCCAAATCACTTTTAAAATTTCTTCTTAACAACTTCTTTTTCATGATGTAATCAATCTCCTTCGAGGATCTCGCCCAATTTATGATTATTTTCTATTAAAATTATGTGCATATAGATTGAAGGAATGATATCTTTAATATATGCTAACGTCCATCCAAAGGCTTTCTTAGAATTTCTTAATGTCTTCATTAATTTTTTCTTTCTAATCTTTAGTTAAGTCTGAGGATATTATAGCGGGTAATGTTAATGATTTCCCGAGAAAAGCATACTTTAATGCGTAGGGAGCACCTTCATCTTAACTTCAGGAGATTTTTCAATTGAATGATGTTATTTTTACTATTTTCAAAATAGTGTCTAGAATCTCAAATTTTTCTGCGAATATAATTTGAATCAAAGGATTATCTCTATAGATACATCTTAAAAATCAATTTTATTCTCATAATCTAGTTCTTTTAGTCCTTCCTTAATGTTACAACTTTCTTTGAAATGGTTATCAATTAAATAATCAATAGTCTTCATTCTGTAACATTCATCATATTTTCCTTTCGTTGGATGCTTCATTGATTTTAACACATTGAATGTAACTTCCTGGTCATTAACTCTCATGGTTAGCTCTCCTTTCTGAACATCTATCATAGCTCGTCTAGTAGCAAGGAGATGTCTCTCTAAAATGATAGGTATTTCTTTATCTTCCTTCATATCTAAAATAACAAAATCTGTAAGGAAGATAAACTTATCAACCATCACTAATACATCTTCTATAATCCCTTAGGATAGGTGATAGATCGAATAGCTAACTGAAGGGTTATAGTAGTGGGATAAATCTCTCCTAAGACTAATCTATTGAATATCGATAATGACATGAGGTTAATGCCAACTACTAAATCACATAAATCATTTCCATAATATCTTTCTCCTATCACACAAGGAATAGTGAAGCTACCATGATCTTTGAGTTTTTTAGGAAGCTTTTCGGAATTATGAAGACTCCGTTGTTGGACTTCTGACTTTTGGTTGAGGTCTAGTCTCTCTTTAAAATAGCTTTTGTGTGGTCTGGCACGAACATAAGATTCTCTTGGTGAATTTTCTTAGAAGAATAGTTTTGGAACCTCTCCCTTTGAAATTCAAACCCTACTCACTTCACTGAGCGTTTTTTAGGAAGCTTTTTCTGAATTATAGCACTGTTGTTGACCTCACGTTTGGTTGAGGTCTAGTCTCTCTTTAGAATAGCCTAGGGTCTAGCCATAAGACTTTCCTAGTGACTTTCTTAGAAAACTAGTTTTGGAACCCTCCCCCTTTGAAAATCAAACCCTACTCATTTCACTGGGAGTTTTTATATGCTTAAGGCCTAACCTCCAACTTTTAGGAGGAAGAGACCAAGCATAAGGAAGCCCAGAGGAGATCTCCTACAGTGGTCGCACTCAGATTTACTCTCAAAGTATGGAGCTTACACAATACACATAATTTACTCACATAACCCAAAACAAAGCACATCTAACCTTGAGCCCCTAGCTCTTTGGAAACTCATGTGTGTGGTTTTCCTAAGCTCTTAGCCTCGAGATAAAGGTTTAGATAGTACCAACACATAGAGGATCAAATAAGGCTTTTCTTTGGTCCATGGCTCAATCTAAACAATTTCATACTATTCACCCCTCATCAACCTAAATTTTTCCAAAATTTCAATTTTTGACCCCCTTCCCCTAAATTTACCCAAAATACCTCTAAACCCTAAATCTACCCAAATTTTCTAAAATAATCTAAATTGCCTATTTTTCTCCAAAAACTATTTCAAAATCCTCCCTACCACTCAAATTGGCCAAATTACCCAAATTTGCCAAAATACCAAAAATAGTCCTCAAATCCCTAAAAATTACCAAAATACCCCTCCCAACGCAAAAATCCAAAATTTCTAAAAATCCCCAAAAATTTTCAAAACCTCCTAAATATTCCCAATTTCATTTCTCTCAACTACCACATTACCCAAATTTCGAACAATTTAGCCCAATTTAACCAAAAGCCCCAATTTGACTCAGCCCATTTAACCAAAAAATCCCAAATTAAACCCAATTGACCCCAATCTTGCCAAATTTCAGTTCTAAACCAAAATTAAACATCCTAGTACCAATCTAAACCAAAACCAAGTCCAATTTGATTCACATTTGAGCCCAATTTCAACCCAAATTCAAAAGCCCCAATTCTGCCATATCACCTTAGCTTCACCCCAAATCGACTCAAATGTTAATCAATTTCACCCCAATTTAAATTCTAAACTTCTCATGACACTCTTCTAGGACAAATGAAACATTCAATTGCCCCCAATTTGAGCTCAATTCTCACCCAAGTCCAACTTAACCAAAATCCCTAATTTTGGTCTCAAATCGGACACACGACCAAATCACACCAAATTGAATGTCACAATCCAAAAATTGCCACCCAATTAATGTTGGGAACTCTTCACCACATCCCCTTAGACCATTTGAACAAACAATTGAGCCTAAACCCCACTCTAGCCCAACCTAGACTCAAGCTAACTGAACTTACCCAAAATTGACCAAAATCCCAAAATAAGCTAAATTGAACCCCTAAACCTATTCAAAACCACTCCAATCTCCTTCCAATCACTTTATGACAATCATACACACCAAATTGCTCAACCAATTGGGTCTAACCCAAGCTCAAACCAAACCTAGCCCAACCTAAACCCAAAATGACCTAAATTGAAACCATGAACTAATGTTACTTAAATTGAACCAAATTGACCAAAATGGCTCCACCACAGCCCACCTTAGGATATCAAGGACTAGCCAAGACCCACTAGACCCAAGTACATTGAGCCATGCACCAAAGTTCCTTCACTTAGGTCAACTCTCCCTCACCTTTTGGCTTAACCCATTACGCCAAGCAAGCCACCCATCATGACAGGTAATTAACCCCATTAATGCTTCCCTGACTTCCCCTTGCCCTGCCAAACACCTTCCCTGACCTTCTCAGACAAACTAACCGTCGGAAATGAATAAATATAATCGCCACTCTACTCCTTTAAAACAAAAATTGGGCCTTATCTATGTGGCATCCCCTCAATAATTACTTGTGCCTTACTACCTTCCACCTAAGGAGCAAATCCCACCCAAGGCCAAGCCCTGAGCTCAACCAATTGGTCATGGCTATAAAAGCCACCCTTCAATAAATTAAAAGAGAGAAATAAATTTTTCAAGGAAACCCCGCCATATCATTTCAAAGCTTCCCTGAGACCTCCTGAGTGCAAGCCCACCATCCTTAGCCATTGAATCCCACTATCCAAAGCCAATTTTCCCATTGAAATTCTAGTCAAAACCAGGACACAATTCACTACAGCTCCACACCAAATTCAAATTAATTGCACCCACACCTTCACAGCACTGAAAGAAGAAGATCCCATATCAAAGCCCCGTCACAGAGAGCCTTTGCACCAGACTTTGATCAACAACTAAAATCATCCTTGGTCGAATTCAGGTCTAGACATTTCACCAGGGCAAAAGGCTCCATCTAGAGGTTCGTTGCAACCAACCAAAGTTGCCACAAACATCTGATTGAGGCGACCTCCCCTCTCAAAAAAATTTATTGAACCTCACCTTCCTCCCAAGCTTATTTTGATTCTCCATACATGTTGGGTCAACTTCAGGCTACGTTATCCATATAGATAAAGTTCTATGCCAGATGAAGCTCTAGGAACAAACCCCATGCGATTTGGTTGAGTCTAGTTTGAGTTCTTAACTTGAAGATGAAAGTTCCATGATAACCAGTGGGAAGATGGGACAGACAGCTGGACTGCCTGCATGTGTATCAAATGGAGGGTTGGGATTGCGTTGAACAAAAGATCTTAACATAAAGCGTGGCCGCGTGGGAGTTAATTCAGAAGGCAGTGTCAAATGGCAGCGACGCATGGGCCGTCGGAGTTGTCGAGGTTGAGGTGGTGCCGCATGGTTTAAGTAGGAAATTAGGGGTATTTTTATTTATTTAAATCAGTTCAACTTCAAAAATCCATAACTTAGTGTAGAAAATTCATAAAAATAAAAGAAAAATATTGTAGTGCTCAGTGAACAGAGGAGAATAATGTGGTAATGATTTGAAGTTTATATGATGCATGTTTTATTTTTAATTAATTAAATAGATTCTGAAGTATTTTAATTCTCCATGCACTTAGACATTTTTCCATAGCTTTATATTTTGGTATGTTTTTGCCTCTGTCTTAGGGGATCTTCCTTAATTTTTTTTAAGTCAGAGGAGACCTCTAGACAGTGATCTCTATTTTTCAAGTTATTTTGTCTGTTTTGGTAAAATAATTATAATAATTAGAATATTAATTATAAAAATGTAAGATAAATTTTGGTAGATTACTTGTGACAAGTGGACCCTAGAAAAATTTTGAATTCAGCTAATTCTTAGAGAATGCACCTAATTGGCATTTTAACTTAAAACTAAAGAGGAATTAATTTGAACAAACTAAAAATATAAATGACCTAAAAAATCATTCTCCACTATAATTTAAGGTCAGAGAGACTCCTCATCAAAATTCCAATTCAATTGGAGTTAATTTAAATACTTAAATGAATTTTTTAAGTTAAATCACATTTTTGGCAATTAAATAATTATAATAATTAAAATACACTTCAAAAATTTATGAAATTAATTTTGGGAGTTCTCTAAGATTAGAGGACTCTCTAGAAAATAAAATTGTAATTAAAACAAAATTTCATTTTTAAGCATTATTTTAATATTAAATAATTAAAAATTTAGAAAAATAATAAAATTAATAAAATCATTGGAAATGTTCTAAATACCTTTAAGCATTTAGGAACAATTGAGATATTTTTTCAATTTTCTATGAAGATATTAATTTTTAAAGCTTAAAATTGATTTTCTAAAGGCTAAAATGGAAATTCCTCAATTTCTCACTGTAATAATCAAAAAAATTAAATTCAAAATCAGCTGTGTTCCCTGACCTCAAAGAGATTTAAGAAAAAAACTAAACTCAACTTTCAACTTAAATAATATTTTATATATAATTAATACTCTAAAAATTAAAATAATTATGATAATTAAATTAAAAATTCAAAAAATCATGAAATTTTCGTCATTAATTCCTCTCCGTTTCATGTGAACCTCTAATAATTTTCTTAAGCACAAAAACTTTCAGGTTAACTAAGTTATTAAATTTTCATTGAAAATCCATATTTTTACATTAAAATAAATATAAAAATTAAATTAAAATTTAAAAAATCAAATTTTCTCCTTTGATGTTTTAATTGTCCCATGAGTAGAATCATAAAAAAATTTAAAAGTCATTTGATTTAAACTTAATGAATTATGAAGTGATAAAGGCAGTTAGGGGCAAAAGTGTAATTTTGAAGAAGTTAACCTTAATCAATACATAGGCTTAAAGTGGGAAATGGGCAATGAATGATCTTAATTATTATGCTTGAATGATTGAAATATAAAGAGATAAATGGTAGAAACCCATCTTATTTTTGTCACATTAAAGGATGAAATTTATGATTTAATTAATCATCATAATTTGGTGGAAAATTAAATTAAATGATCCTTAAGGTTAGGAGTTGATTTTGGAAGTTGATGTTCCACTAATTTAATACTCTTATTTGATGTTCAAATAGTAATTCAATATTTTGATGAGAATCATAATCATAAAAGTCAACTTAACTTGTTTTTCTTAAAATATAAATATACCCACTAAAGTCTTAAGGGCTTAGTAGTGAGCTAGGCTTAATTGAAAATTTGACTAATGAGAAATATAGAAGGAAATATAATTGATCTTAAACCACTTCTAAACACTACATGACCATAGAAATTAATTAAATTCTTTCATAAATTAATTTTTCCTTTAAGGCCCCACTTACAAAATTTCTAAGTTGAATATTAAGTGATGTCTTACCCCACTTATTGGGATAATCAAAACATTAGTGCACTAAGCATAAGAGTATGAAACAAATGAATCATTTAGTAATTATGATAAGTCCAAAATGAACTCAAGGAAGCTCAATAGAATTGTGAAATGTCTGTGCATTCTCAAATTCCTTCACAAATCTTCTAGACACCTTGTAGGACAACTGAACCTATAGGACCCACCAAGTTAGGACATAGAGTTTGGTAGGCCTGTGACGAACTCATCGATAAGATTTTACTTTCCTGCAAACTATAAATGTTTATTGCAAAGATACTAAAGTTTCAGGTGGAGGAATGAGAATACTCGCCAAGTACACTTTTATACTTTATAGCGCTTTCTTTGCCTACACATTCTTTACTTTTCTTGCTTACAAGCTTGCATGTCAAACAACAATGTCACCCAGCATGAAAACAAAAACTTTTAGGATAGCCACAAAACCAAAACCAAAATTAAAATTAAAAATCAAAACAAGAAAAAATTCATTGCCACAACAATCAAAATATAAGATAACTCAAAATTTAATCACAAACAAAACAAATCATAATTGCAACTAAATTAAAACGTCTCTATCGGATGATCGGGAATACCTCAGAGGATATAACCTATGGTTGTTAATGAAATTTCTCACGGTCTGAATGAAGGTATGAAACTCATTAAGTTGAGTTTAGTAAATTCATCCGGACTAAGTAAATCTGAAGAAAATAGTAGTGTCGGGATGATGGAACCGTGGGATCTTAACTGGTTCCGCTTAATCAACTTAAAGATTGTCCCTTTATAAAACATTAAGACACCTTAATTTAAAATTTTTCAAAACACGATACTTCTCTTATCTCTTCGATTTAACACTTAAAATCTAAACCTGCTACGATAAGGAGCTGGAGACAGCAAAGCAGCAACACGATCATCTTCGGGGCGAGTTAAAACTCCGTAGAAATTAAGCAAAACTCCATAAGACTTCGAGGTAGTTTGCCTAGTGCAGCATAAACCCTCCCTTTATTTCTTTAGGCTATTTTACTTCGTGCAATATAAGCCCTAACTCGTCTTAGGTTCTGAGGTTGTCATAGGGTATGACATAAACCCTCCTATCTTTTAGGCCATTCACATGATCAGTATCAGGTGAATATAAGTCTTAAATAATAAAATCGGCAGGATGAAATATTGAATAAATGTCTTAAAGTAGAGCCAAACAATAAGGTAGTTTAGGAAGACACTGATATTTTCTCAGAACCCTGCCTTTCCCCTAAAGATTCTTCTCCCTTGGATTCCTACAATAAATGTTCTGAAATTTAGTCATTCACCTATTTGAAATTCTTATTACCATGTTTTCTCAAGAAAACCTACCATTTGGAATTCATATTAAGCAATTTTTCTTGATCTTTATCAAGAGTTTTCTTAATTGACTTCGGTTATCTAAGATGTAATTAACTATGCAAGCTTGCCCTTATAGAAAACTTAAAGTCCCCAGATTAATATAAACCCTATCTTATTCCTTTATATTAGATAGGAAATTGTCGATCAACACAAAGATTTCGTACCAACGAATGTCATGAATTCTTTAGTTTATTTGATCAAGCCTCATTATTAAGCAATGTATCGAGATAGATACGTGTCTTCAGAATGAAGTGCTTGATTATTTATAAGTGATCAGCTTGATTTCATTAAAAATGGTATTTTCAAAACTATATATATATATATATATATATATATATATATATATATATATATATATATATATATATATATATATATATATATAGACACACACACTCACACACACATACATACATATATACATATATAAAATTAAATTATCTTTTAAACCATACTAGTTAAAATTTAATGGCCGACAACTGCATTCTTCGCTTAGTGCCATAATATCATAATCACTAAACTTCCTCTTCTTATTTAAGATATCTTTCATAAACTTGACATAACTGGCATTTTCTTCAGTGCTTTAGCAAAAGGAATATTGATCGTAAGCTTCTTAAATATCTCGCATAAATTTTAAAAATTATAGATCCAAACACTGCTATTGTCTAAGTCTCTAAGAAAATGGACGTTGTGTCTTTTCTAAATTGATCTTTGTTGGAGAGATAGGTTTTTCGATATGTTTAAGAACATTTTCTTCATGTTTTACAAATTTCTTCATCAATTTACCTCTCAACTTCTCTATTTCTTTTTGCACTTGAGTCTCTTCTACTTTAACTTCTTCTTTATTTTTATCTTTAGGATTAACTTCAGTGTTACTATGAAGTGTCACCTGAGGCCTATTGCTAAGTGAGTAGTAATTTGTTCCAGATGATTCTCAATATTTATAATTACGACACTTTGACTTTATAATTGATTACTCATCTGTAACACCACCTCTTTTATAGACAACTTCTTCTCCTTAATTTGTTAGTTATTGGTAAAGCTAGGGAGATCAGAAGGTCAATAGTTAATACTACCCTACTTGTTGCAGTTTCCCAATGGGTTCGCTTGATTGTTCCCCATTGCTGATTTCCACCACCATAATTATTATTCTAGCTAAAGTTGTGGTGGTTCTTCCAACATGGGTTGCAATAGTTAGAATAGGGGTTATTGGGCCTATTATTAATTGCATTTGAAGTCTCAAATGATGGTTGAGAATTAATCATATGTACTAATGAGTTTTCTTCAATCACATGAGGTGTTTGAGGTAAATTCATTTTATATTGATCTAACTTCCAATATATCACAGTAGCTTGAGATGTCAAAATAGAAATATACTGGCTACTTTCTTAGGATTTACCCTTTTAGAGAGCCATTGAAAGTTGTTATAAGCCATTTCTTTTATTAATTCATATGCTTCATCGATTGGTTTTGACATTAATGAACCTCCAACAACAACATCAGTAATAGATCTAAGGGATACTTACCCATTATAAATTGTTCGAATACCAATCGGGCCTGGCAAAGCTTGTTGTGATACCTTCGTGGAATTATTTAAATCATCCCAAAGCTTTGTACACTGACTCATCTTCATATTGAGTAAATAAGGTTATATCATTTCTAAGCTATCAGCTTTTAAGGTAAAAATACTTAGCTAAGAATTTATGTGCTAAATCTCCCAAGTTCTAATTGATCCAGAGCTAATAATTTTAACCACAATTTATCCATTAAAGAAAAGTGAAAAAGTATAAGTCTAACAGCATCGTTTGATACGCCGCTGTACTTAAATGTAGCACATAGTTCTCAAAAACTAGCTATTGTAAATTTGGATCTTCAGATGGTGTTCCCCCAAATTGATTTTTTTGTATAATTTGGATTATAACAGGTTTAAGTTCAAACAAGTTCGCCACTACAATAGGTGTTTGTATATTACATAGTCCCTTAATGGGCTTTGTACATTATGATATTCATTTTCAGCTGTTTAATTATCAATAATATTAAGCGTGTATTCAGAATTTCTTCAAATTGTGAAGTTCTTTTCATTTTTGTATTTCTCTTATGGTTCGTTATAACTCAAAATCATAAGGTACTGATCCTTCAGATCCTAAACTATGCAAACAAATAAAAAATTTAGAAATTAAAATTTTAAAAGTCAAAGCACTAAAACATAATATAAAAATTTTTAATAATTCAATTTTTTTATTTTTTTAGTTTTTAAATTTTTTGGTTTTTTTTTTAATTATTTTTACCGTAATAAGCAAGCACTTATATATTTAAACATCACTACGAATTTCCTAAAACAAGTCTTCAATTCAAATACATTTTTCTAATTCAAATGATCCGTTACATCGTTCCTTCCTTACCCAGCAACAGTGTTAAAAGCTTGACCCGACCCATAATTACATAATTATTTACTTTCCGAAAGATGGCCAAAAAGTTGATCCAATTTATATTTAGCGCTAGTGTCTATAAATAATATGTTATAGTATTTAAAATTTGATTAATGTTTTTATGTCAGTAGGTACTACACGAGTATACATATCGTTTCAAGTAACATAGAATTTTTTTTTGTTTAAAAACCTAGTTTCAATCCCAATGGGAAGGTGTAGCTCTTTTTATTGACTAAGAAAACTCAATTTAAACTATAAACAATTATTTAGGATATATGGTAGCAATTTTATGTGTAAAAAGAAGTTACTAAATTTTTTTATTAATTCTAATTCAATGCTTAAATTAAATGAAGTGTTTCTAAAACTAGTTTTATGAAGAAGTGTTCAAATTATGTGAAAGTTCATTACCCCCCGCAATGAGATAATCGTTGTAGGAATCAAATGTTTAAAGGTTTAAATATAGTTTTTTAACTAATAGAAGTATATATATATTCTTTACCCTCTCTCCGAGCTAATAAAGAATACTAATGTAAAGTTAAGTTCCAAAATCTTAGGTTATACCTTCTAGCCTCTCACTTCCATATTAACATGCTGCCCCTCTATATGAATAATAGGTCCTAAAGTTCTAAACTTTAGATCAAATTGGTTAAGGTTCTAGCCTGTCACCCTAGAATAACCAATTTATGCCTATCAAAACTTATGTCCCTATCTATTTGCACTAAACCATGAATTACCTTCTCACCCATGAAATTAATGTGATTTTTACTAGTTAAGGAACACATAGCCCTCCCGGGTGATGCTCGACTTTATATTTTGCAAGAATTTATGAACTCAGATTTATAGATTTATAATAATTTTGTTAAGTCCAAGCATTCAATGCAAGTATACGTATCATATCAAGTAATACAAAATGGCTCTAATGGAATCCCGGATATCGATCCTGACAGGAAATATTGAAGTTTTAAGAAATCGTTACAATGTGTAATAAGCACTAAAGTTAGAGTTTACTACTTACTACTACTATGCAAGAAACAAACCTAGTTAACAACAAAAGAGTAACAATTAACTAACTACAATTACTTCTAACTACTTTAAGAACAAAAGATTAACTAACGTACACACTACAAACTAAGTATTTAAAAGGTTTTTATATATGAGAAAAGTATCTTTCCCTTCGTAACGGTATCATTTACGTGTGATTGAGCATGAATAATTATATATTTTATCAGGCTAAATATATATTACGATTCTTACCCTTAAAAGAGTACCCCCTCTTCTAAGTAAGAAAAGAACATTGACATATTCTACATTTAGCTACTAACTCTAAGGCTGGCTGGGAGGATACCTGCTCTCACTTCAGAGCTCCCACTCACCCTTCACCCAAAGGCTAAACTTTGATATTAATTACTAATCTTAGAACCAATTTGGGGATTTCAGTCTGTCACCGTAAAATCTCCACATTGAAGTCCATCAAAAACATATTTTCCTATTTATTTGCACTCAATTCCCATGAATACGCAATTCATCCATAGAAATTGAATGGATATTTCATTATTATTGTAGGACATTAAATCCTTTCAAACTTAATGTTCAACAATATATTTTAACTTTTCATTTGACCAAATCGAAAGTAAATTAAGTTCTAAACGAAAAACTATCACAATTTCTTCATTACATTAAAAGCACATCAAATCCACATAAATTCATCATCTCATCTCTATGCAAGAAGAAAGATAAGGGAGACTACTCAGAATTCATGGAGAAGATACAATAAAACATGGCTTTTATATATATAAGAAAAGTCATACAAACCACAAAAGAAAATACAACTTATCTCTTTCTCTTCCCCAATGCAATTCCCTTGAAGTTCTTTTGAATCCTCTTCTCTCTTCTTTACAACACTTGATTCTGTCTTTAGAATGGAAAGGAAGAAATTTAGTAACTCAGGTCAACACTACAGGTATAAGAATATTCAGCAATCAGGTCTAAGAGTTCTAGTTTTCTATTTATTTCAAGATGAACCATAATTTGTCACATTAAGAGTGCCTCAAAAGATTATGTGAAAATGGAGTTCATGTAAACTTCATTAGAATGTAGGTCAGTACTTAAAACATAAATTCAGAAATGAAATCCAGCTCTCCCTTTAGGGTGATTCAAGCGAAGCCAATTTTTGATTAGGCATCTCCTCAAACATCTCCTCATAAACATTTTTCTTTTTTTTTATTTTTCTCTCTTTTTTAGAGATTGTTTTTCAATCCTTTTTTCCTTTTCTTTTCTTTTTTTATTGAGGATTACTATATCTAGACAGCCCTTTAATGATTTTGAACTTCAATTTCCTCTTTCTAAAGTTCAAACTTGAAACATCTCCTTACTTTATAGTTAAGTATAAGCTTTATTATTCATCACAAAGTTACAATATCTTCTTAACACACATTACTTTAAGTCCCTTAACATTTCAAAAATACAATTTTCTTTACTTTAAATAGTTGACTATAATCAAATCCTTTCATACCAAATATCTTACTTCTATAAAATTAACCTTTATCACTAAAAATTTTCATCCTATCCTTCTTTAATATTCAATTGAAATAAAAAGTTTTAGTTATCTTATAATGAGGTTCAACTGCCAGAAGTTATGCCAATAATTTTTGAAACTATAATAATTGAGAACAAATAAAAGTTAGTATTTCTCTACCCCTAAATTTTTCAGTAAATTTAAAACAGTTCAGAGTAGAAGAAAACTAACCTCTCTGTGCTGGGATCTTGAAATCTTCAACAGCTATCTGGTATTAATTAAAATTTACAACTAGCAGGCATGAAACAATTAATAGCAGTGATATAACAAATTTTTAAATATTTGCATGGGTAAAGAGAAATTAGCATTAAACATCTAAACATTCAATAACACACTATAACATGAAACAAACTATCACACTACTAACAGTGCAACTAACAATTTTAATGTTTCAGCACAACATAACAATACACCAACAGAGTTACACAACATATGAAAAACAAATAACTACATCACAACAGTACAACACAGGGTTACACATCACATGAAAAGTAAATATGCACTATATCACATCAGTACAACACAACAGACTAAGAACAACAAAAATAAAATAAACAATCTACCAGTCTCCATCACCAGGATAAGTAGCAGGGTCATCAGTAGGGTCTCAGCAGGGTCATGTCTAGGTGTATAGCTGGGGCAAGTAGGTAATATCACATTGGACTCCCCCTCATAAATCTGACCTGAGCATCATAATAAGCAATTTTGAACTCAACTCTCCTCTGTAGATAATCTTCATTCACATCACTCCTCGCCTCAAATACATCCATCTGACAATGGAGTCTATCCATACTAGAACTCTGCAGTCTCAGCTGCTCCATAATATCATATAAGTTAGGCGGCTCGGAAGTAGATGGAACATCATAACTAGTAGTAGGAATATCAGTACTCTTATGCTCAGCTCTGGCTCTTACATGAGACTCATAAGTACGGATAATATTCTTTGTAATAGGTCTCAATGGTATAACCACTTCCTCAGAACTACTGAACTCCAGTCCAGACTGAACACAGAGGGCATGAACTAAAGCAGGATGTCCTAATCCTCCGGTGGTCTCGCCTCTAGCAATAGTCTGAATATTCTTGTAAATAATAGCTCCAATATCAATCTTTTTCATCTTCTGAATACAGTAGTTCAGAATCGCTCTATCTCTAGTAACTTCACTGTGGTGATAAGATGGTAATAGTCTTGCAGAAATGAAATAATGCCAAACTTTTGAAGCAACGTTCAAAGGGAGGCGGGGAAATTTATCAACTGTTTTTTACCTACTTTCCATTCTCCTCACCCGTCAGTCAGAAAAGCAATAACTTCTCTCATATTCTCCCTCCCAGTGTCAAAGTTTTCGTATTCACACACGAATGGTTCCCGAGTCTGATAGAAAGCATTGATAGGCTGAGGAGTAAACTCAACCATCTTCCTTCTAACAAGCACATACTCAGTCTCAGTCCAGGGTATGTTAGAATAGAATTCTCTAACAACTCCCACAACAGCATTCGCAGTGAAATAACAAAATCCCTCCCAGTTTCGCTCCGCAAATAATTGTTTTACAGATCCACCAGAACTATCAAAAGCTCGATCCTGGATACATTTCTTATTGTAAAGGATAGAGTTATAGTGAAATTGGGCTTTGACATTAACAATCCTCTCCTCATCAAAATCTAATTTCCTCTTCCCTCTTGGAGCCATGTGAATTTATAAAATTTGCAAGAAAATTCCAATAAATCCCAAATTCACAATGTAACAAACTCCAAACACTATTCTAAACAAGTAAGAGCAAATTTCATCATGGAAATCTCAAATCTCTTTAAAACTCCAAAAATTCCACCATAAGCAATGTGAGAGATTTCCATGGTGAAAATCTAAAAATTTTAACTTAAAGTGAAGCCCTTACCAAGAGAAGTGCAAATACAGTGTCGAAAAGCCTTGAAATCTCCTTAAATCGGAGATCTAGCAAGCCCTAGATCCTCAAAATCGTGAAAATGGAGGAGGAAGATGAAGGAAATGGAAAAATTTGTGGATCCCAGTGCAAAAATCACGAAATCGAGGGTTTTAGGCCTTTTTCTAGGTTTGGGCGGCGCTCTATTTAAAAATATTAGCCAACTCTCTAGATTTGGGCGCCGTCGGCGCCAGTCTAAAATATTTTGATCGTTTCGACGTCAACAATGATGTTTAACACTTTAATAGGCATTTACATCATCCCATAAGCAATAATTAACACAATTTTTTACATAAACAGTACACAACAATCCTATACATATAAAATCTAAGTTACATCATAGACACTAAATATGTTCATTCAAACTAACTATTCTTAGATGTTTAGTGCAGCAAGTACTCTATGATAAGAAAGCACTAAGATCTAAGCACACAATGAAAGTAAACACATCCAAATCCAAGTTCAAATCTCAAAGCAAATACTACACAAACCAAACATATCTAAGCAAAGAAAACTAAACATGCAACAAACATAAGTGTAATCCAATAATTACTCCACATCAGTTTCAGAACTATCCTCTCCTCTAATGTCTCCAATTGATTGTTGATGCACAAACAAGTTATAGAATGGATGAAATGGAAATTCGTCAGATGATTCTTTAGCAATCACTGCGTTCTTCTTCATAAGATTGATCAAGCCCATCTCAATTCGACCAGTGTGATTGAATTATTCTTTCATTATCAAATCTATATGATCGAATAAATCAGAAATGTTATTGATCGCATTTATAACATTTCGTACCTCTTTCTCTAATTGTTTGATCCTCTTCAATATCATTCTCGAACCTTCAGCAAAATAGGGTTGAATCGGCTGTGAAGTCTGTCTTGGTTGATCTGCAAGCAAATTCATGCATCTTCAACTCCAACTATCTGGTAGTCGTAGCGATTAGTTGGATCAATAGGCCTCCATGGAAGAAGAACCATTTCCCAACTTTCATAAGGAACCTGTGACTGACTACATAACAGAAATATGGTGGACGGCTGTCCAAGCCCATATTTAGAGTCATGCATAATTAATCCAAGTATTGACTTCACAATAATATTATCAATATCAACCGGCCTCCCAGTTTGAATACAGAAATTCAAAATGGCAATTTCCTTGGTTACCTTGCTAATCTTCAATGTCAGAAATAACTTTGTCGTAATAAAGTAATGCCACTACTTCGATATTGGATTGAGATATGCAGATGGGAAACTCATGTATCCTTTCTCTCTAACTTCTCATTCTTCATTCTCATCCGTCAGATATCGATAAACATCATTTATATTATCCCTCGTGGCATTGAAATTAGAATAATGGGAAATAGGTACGTTCTCAATCATAAAGAGATCATTGATTCGTGCAGGAGTGAATTGAACAAATCTACCACGCACAAATACGAACCCTTGGTTGATCCCATGAAGATTTGCATAAACTCTATCACGACGGGAACAACAACAGCAGTGGTAGTGTAGCAAAGCACTTCCCAACGTCTTTCTTTAATAATTTCTTCAATTCTAGAAGTAGGATTATCCATACCTCGATTTATGAAGCCTCTTTCCTTGATAATCCTTCTTTTCATCATCACTTTGTTGAACAAACAATGCGCTTCAAAACTTATAAACTTCCTTCAGTTGAAAACACGAAATCAAGGGGTTTCAATAGAAAAGGAATCCATAGGATACGAATTGGGATAGGTGGGTTTCGTTTTTCTGGAGTTAAGAAGTAAAAAATGGAGTTTAGGGAGTTATAAGGATGAAGATCCCGCCAAAAACTGCCAAAACTCGTTTTTTGAAACATAAAAACCGTCAAGCAGATTTTGGGTGTTGATGACGCTCAAACAGTCAAGTTCAGTGTAGGAAAACGATAGGGCGCCGACGGCGCCTATTCTGCCGGTCAAAAATTCTCACCGAACTTTGTTTGGTCCAAAATATTCCAATATCTCGATTCGATCCATCATTTATCAATTTGTAAAGTATTTAAGAGTAATTAGGATTTAAAAACAACTATCTAAAAAGCACAACTACAATAAATAAGCAAACACACCACAAAGATACATATGGGTTACCTCTCATAATGTGCTTAGTTTAACGTCGTCAGCCCGACAAGCCATTCACTTAATCGAGATGATTCAACATTAAAGCCTCTTTGAAGTCAGCTTGAAACCCGTCAAAGTAAGGCTTTAATCGATGTCCATTAACTTTGAAAATGTTTCCAATATCAGAATCTTTAATGTCAACGACTCCAAAAGAATGAACTTTTACAACTGTAAAAGGTCCTAACCATCTAGACTTGAGCTTTCCAGGAAATAACTTCAATCTTGCGTTGTATAATAAAACTTTTCATCAATTTCCAAGTTCTTTTTCAATATCTTCCGATCATGCCATAATTTCCTTTTCTCTTTATAGATCATATCATTGTGATAAGATGCATTTATAATCTCCTCCAATTCATTCAATTGCATAAATGTTTTCTCTCCAGCATTTTTCAAATTAAAATTTAACTCTTTTATTGCCCAATAAGCTTTATGCTCCAATTCAACAGTAAATGGCAAGTATTACCAAACACTAGTCGATAAGGAGACATTCCAATAGGGGTTTTAAAAGCAGTTCTACAAGCCCATGAAGCAATATCTAATCAAGTAGACTAATCTAATTTATGATATTCACAGTTTTCTCCAAATTCTTTTAATTTCAAGATTAGACACTTCTGCTAAACCACTAGTCTGGGGATGATAGGCAGTAGAGATTCTATGAATGATATTATATTTCTTAATTAATCTCTTAATTTGATTATTACTGAAATGGGATTCACTATCAATTACGATTACTCTCGGCATTCCATATCTTGTAAATATGTTTTTCTTTAAAAATTTTGAAACACTCCGAGAATCACATCTGGGTAAAGCAATAGCTTCAATCCATTTCGAGACATAATCAACAACAACCAAAATATATAAATTTCCAATTGAAGGAGTAAATGGTCCCATAAAATCTAATCCCCATACATCAAAAATTTCAACTTCCAAATTATAATTTAGAGGCATTTCATTTCTTCTAGAGATATTACCTACTCTCTGACACCGATCACATGATTTAATATATCTATAAACATCTCTAAAAAGAGTAGGCCAATAAAACCCAAATTGTAAAATCTTAAAAGCAGTTTTATCAACACCAAAATGACCTCCAAATTCAGAATCATGACATTGTTGAATAATCAAATTGTTTCTTCTTTTGGCACATATTTCCTAATTATTAGATCTTTACACTGTTTATATAGATAGGGCTCATCCCAAAACTAGAATTTTGCATCATATTGAAACTTCTTTTGTTGTTGTTTTGTTAAATCAGGTGGTACAATATCACTTATAATATAATTCACAATATCAGCATACTAAGGCAAATTATTTCCCATAATAGTAAAGAGTTGCTCATCAGAAAAAATTTCAGTAATTTCTTTTTCAAATTCAGATAATTTATCATAGTCTATTCTGGATATATCAGCTATTTGATTATCAGCTCTCTTCCTATCAACTATCATAAAATCAAATTCTTGCAGAAGAAGTATCCATCTAATGAGTCTAGGTCTCGCATCCTTCTTTTGCATTAGATATTTGATACCCGAATGGTCTGTATGCACGATACTTTTAGCTCCAATTAAATAAGGTCTAAATTTTTCAAAAGCAAACACTATAGCTAATAATTCTCTTTCAGTTGTGGTATAATTAATTTGAGCCACATTAAGAGTCTTACTAGCATAGTAAATGACTTTGAATACTTTATCATGCCTTTGCCCCAATGCTACTTTGATTGCGTAATCACTAGCATCACACATAAGTTCAAATAGTTTCTCCCAATTGAGTGAAACAATTATAGGTGCAGTGATTAATTTTTCTTTTAATAATTTGAAAGCTCTTAAGCATTCATCATTAAAATCAAACTTTTTATCATTTTCTAAAAGTCGGCACAAATGTTTGGTAATTTTTAAAAAATCTTTAATACATCGCCTGTAAAATCCAGCATGTCCTAAGAAACTCCTAACCTCTCTCACAGTAGTGGGTGGCGGTAATCTCTCAATCACTCTAATTTTAGAAGGGTCAACCTCCATACCATGTTCAGAAATTTTATGCCCAAGCACAATTCCTCCTACAACCATAAATTGACATTTCTCCCAATTCAGAACTAGATTTATTTTCTCACAAAGCTCCAAAACTTTTGCTAAGTTTTCCAGACAAATTTCAAATGAAGTCCCGAATACAGAGAAATCATACATAAAAACTTATATTCCATTCATACTACTGAAGATAGACATTATACATCTCTAAAATGTTGCATGTGTGTTACACAGTCCAAAAGGTATTCTTTGAAAAGCAAAGGTTCCATAAGGGCAAGTAAATGTTGCCTTTTCTTGATCCTTAGGAGTAATAGGTATTTGATGGTAACCAGTATATCCATCTAGAAAATAGTAGTACTTGTGTCCAGCAAGTCTATCTAGCATTTGATCGAGAAAATGAAGAGGAAAGTGATCTTTTCTGGTGGCGGCATTAAATTTCCTATAATCAATACAAATTTGCCATCCATTAATTTGTCTCGTGGATATAATTTCATTACATTCATTCACTTCAACAGTCACTCCTCCCTTTTTCGGTACATAATGTATTGGACTTACCTAAGCACTATCCGAAATAGGATAAATAATTCCAGCATCCAGCCATTTTAAAATCTCTTTCTTAACTACTTCTTTCATTATAGGATTCAATCTCCTTTGTGGATCAACTCTCGGTTTATGTTCTTTATCTAATAAAATTTTGTGCATACAAATAGAAGGAATAATTCCTTTAATATCTATCAAAGTCCATCCAAAAGCTTTCTTGTATGTTTTTAAAGTTTCCAACAACTTCTGTTCTTGGTATTTGTTTAGCTCCAAAGATACAATAACAGGCAAAGTAGATGATTCTCCTAAAAACATATACTTTAAATGATTAGGAAGAATTTTCATTTCAAGTTCAAGAGATTTTATGATAGATGGATTAAGCTTTTATCTCCACCTTCCATAGTGTCTAATATTTCGAATCTCTCCTGAACATACTCCAAATCTTCATTCTTCTCATTATCTGAATTTTCTTCATCTTCACTTTCTTCTTCAAACATATTTTTATATTCTTCTTTTTTTTCAAATATATCTTCAAAATGATCGTTTCTCAAGTAATCATAGACCTCCATTCTAAAACATTCATTATCTTTTTCCATTGAGGGATACTTCATAGATTATAAAATATTAAAGGTTACCTCTTGATCATTAACTCTCATAGTTAATTCTCCTTTTTGAACATCAATTACCACTCTTCCAGTATCAAGGAATGGTCTTCCCAAAATGATTGGAATTTCTTTATCTTCCTCCATATCAAGAATAATAAAATCCACAGGAAAGATAAATTTATCCACTTTCACTAACACATCTTCCACCACTCCTTTAGGCTAAGTAATGGAATGATCGACCAACTGAAGAGTCACAGATGTAGGAGAAATTTCTCCTATTCCCAACCTTTTGAAAGTTGATAAAGGCATAAGATTAATACTCACTCCCATATCACATAAAGCTTTTCCGAAAAAATTTTCACCTATAGCACACGTAATAGTGAAACTACCAGGATCTTTAAGTTTTTCTAAAAGCTTCTTCTGAATAATTGTACTACACTCTCCGCTAAGTGCAACAGTTTCATGGTCTGTAAACTTTCTTTTCTTTCTCAGAATATCCTTCATAAACTTAGCATAGTTAGGCATCTGTTCTAATGCTTCAACAAAAGGAATGTTACTAGTTAATTTCTTAAGGATCTCCAAAAATTTTCACCTTATTTTCTTTTTTTTTATTTTCAGATTTTATATTTGTTAACATTTTTCGTTTAATTTCAAAATTTGAGTGAAAGGTACGAAAGTAGAAGTTTGGTTTAAATTGCCGACAACAAATCAAACCTGAGAGACACTGAGCAAAAGTGAAATTTAGGACCCAGTCCTAGGCTGAATTCACAACGCACATTGCCCAAGTGGAATCAATCCACCAACACACTTATTGGGGGTTTGACCCCACCTCTTTAGAGAGGTAATAAAAGGAGGATTTCGGAACCTCTCTATTTAGGGGTGTCTAAACAGTGGCTCTAAAATGTAATGAAAGTTCATCATACCTGTTTAAGATAGAAATGAACAAGATATGTCAACAGAAGAATGGTAGTTTGATCCACTAGGGGCATGGATTTACTGCCGATTTACGAAAGCAAAACCATCTGATCAAGATGGAGAGAGCAACTGTTCCCCAGCGGAGTCGCCAGAAGCTGTCGGCATATTTTTAGATTTTAAATTTAATTTAAGTATATATATATATATATAAATTGGAAAGTAGCATTAGATTTTTGAAAATAACTTTAAGTTTGAAAATTTTAAGATATGAAATCAAACTGATCTCACATCCCAAATAGTTTATATAAATGAGCACCGCACCACAAACTGTGTATCTATCCCGAGGAATAGTCACACTGCTTGACGATGGGGCTCGATTAAATAAACTAAAAGATTTGTAACATCCGTTTGGTCTGCGAACCAATTTTAAAAGCCGACAGGTTCCCCTGATTAATATAAAGGAATTAAGCAGGGTTTATATTACCTGGGTTCTTAAAGTTCCCTATAAGGGCAAACCAATATATTTAATTACATCCTAAATGACGGGAATCATTTAAGAAAACGCTTGATAATGATCAGTGATTTTGCTCTCAAGAATTTCAAAGTTTAATGTTTTCAAAGGATTGAATTTTGGAATTTCAATAGGGAATAGATCAAATTTGGAACAGTTTATTTTAAGAGTCCAATATAAGAGAAGTAGGAGAAGCTGAAGATCCAAGAAGAATCTTGGCAACTTCCCAAACTGTCCTTTTGTTTGGCTTTAATTTAAGAGTTTATTTAATGTTTCATCCTGTCTGTTTTAATTAATTAGGACTTATATTTGTATGACACAATCATACAAACAGCCTTGAAGATGTGAGGGCTTATGTCGTACCGAACGACTACCTTGGAGTCCAAAGACCGGTTAGGGCTTAATTTACATAAGACAATTATGCAAATGCCTAACAAAAAGTTGAGGATTTATGTTGCACTAGGCAAACTACCTCGAAATCCTATGGCTAGTTGTTTATTTATAAGAAAAGAGAGTTTCTATTGAATCCACTGTTTGCTCTTTTGAACATGTCCTTCTGCATCCTTGATCGTGCTGCCCTTCGGTGTATTGCCTCGAGCTCCTTGTTGTTGCAGAGGTTTAGTTTTAGAAAGTGAAAATCAGGAGATAAGAGAAGTGTTTTGGTTTAGAGAAATCTTAAAATCCAAGTGTTTTTTAATGTTTTAATTAAAACAAATCTTAAAGTTGATTAAACAGAACCGATTAAGATCCCACGGTTCCGTCATCCTGTCACCGTTATTTTCATCGGATGCACTTAATCCAGATGAATTTGCTAAACTCAATTGAATGAGTTCCATACTTTCATTTAGACCGTGGGAAATCCCGTTAGCAACACGTGGGTTACATCATCCGAGGTATTCCCGATCATCCAACGAGACGTTTTAATTTACTTATAGTTGTAGTTTTTTTTGTTATGTTTGTGATTAAATTTTGAGTTGTCTTATATTTTGAATGTTGTGGCGGTGAATTTTATCTTGTATGACTTTTAATTTAGTTTTGGGTTTCAGTTTTGTGGCTATCCTAAAGGTTTCAGTTTTCATGCAACAATCTTATTTATCATGCAAGAAAAGTAAAACGCAGTGCAGGTAACAAAATTGCAATAAAGTAAATTGCAATAAAGTAAAAGCGTACCTTGAGGGTCTTCTCGTCATTCCCAGCTGAAACTTTAGTATTGCATTGCATATACGTGTTTATAATTTTGCAGAAATTAAAGCATGCCAGAAAACATGAAGAAGTAGAACTAACAAGAAGTAACTACTCAATCATATGATGTCTATGTTAAGATCCTGGTTGTCTACCAAGTCCTATGATGTCTATGTGAATTCCTATGTTGTGTTTCAATAAACTTTGTTTAATTTAATTGAGGATGGTTTCGTTAAGCAGACATATTAAGTTTAATAGACCTCAGAGGTATCCAAACAGTCAAAGAAGGATGCAGATCCATGCTTCCCTCTCACATCCTGATGAAAAGTCTCAGGCTCGTTTAGACTTATTATGTTGCTTAAAAATTCACCCCACCTATACCCTTATGCTTAATAAACACATTTGTTCGGGGTTGGTTGGGGCAAATGGGTTTTAGGTGTGATTTGAGTTTGTATTTGGTGGTAACTGGTAGTTTGGTTTGGACTTATGGGAATGCTATGAAGAGTTTATGGTTTTTAATTGAGTTTAATTTTAGTTTAGGGATTGGAGGATTTGAATTTAGTTTCTGTTTGTATTTGGTTTGGGTTTGAACTAGGTTTGGTTTGGGTTTTGGTTTTGGTTTTGGTTTTGGTTTGGTTAGAGTTTTGGTTTTGGTTTGGTTTGAGTTTTATCTTGGTTTTGGTTAGTGCTGGGATTTGAAATTAGGGATTTTGAGTTTGGAATATGAATTGGGAAGATTATGTGGACATCGGGTAAAAATTTGGGTTACTTTATGCATTCACTAAGCATAAGGGTATTCTTTTTATGTTTTCTACACCAAGTTGTGATTTCCTAAGGGACTTTATAAATGGGAAAATAGGTCATGCCTCAGGGGGCCTATCCTAGGTTTGATTGTTATCGTGTTGGTATCGTATTATGATCAGGACTGTTGTTGTGTGTTGTGATTGTTGTTGTGTTATTTATATATTATCATTTTATTATGTTATTATTGTTTATGTTGTTATGTGTTATTATTCTTTGTTATTGTTTATTATTTATGTGTTGTTCTGTTATTTAAAAATTATTATCTTTTATGTGTAATTAAAATTATTATTATCTTTATGGTTTATTTAATTTATTATTTATTATCTTATGTGATTTATTTACTTTATCATTATTTATTTATTTAATTAATTGTTATTTATTTATTTTATTTTACTTTAACTTGATATTTATTTATTTAAATTATTATTTTATTTTTAAATTATTTTATTTTGTTATTTAATTTAATTTAATTTAATTTAATTTCTTATTATTTACAATTATTATTAATTTAATTTAATTTATTTCTTTAATTTAATGTAAAGTATTATTGTTTAATTTAATGAAATTTAATTTAATCTGTTTTATTTTATTTAATTTAAATAATTTAATTTGCTTAGTTTAATTTAATTTATTATTTATTTTCATTATTGTTTAATTTTAATTTAATATTCGGTTTTCATTAATTTATTTAACTTAATTCAATTTATTTAATTTATTTAATTTATTAAATTTAATTTAAATTACTTATTTATTTACATTATCATTTAATTTAATATAATTTTGATTTATTTAATTTAATTAATTTATTTAATTTATTTAATTTAATTTAAACTATTATTTATTTAATTATTTTTGGTTTACTTAATTAATTATTATTTAATGTAATTTATTTAATTTAATTATTATTTAATTTAATTTATTTTATTTAATTACTATTTAATTTTTTAAATTTAATTCATTATTCATTTATATTATTTAAATTATTTTCATTTTATATATATATGTATTATTTATTTTTATTATCCCTTATATGTTATTTTATTTTAATTAATTATATGTACATTTTTATTACTCAAATATTATTGATTTATTATTATTAATTTATATTATTACTTTACATTATTTATTATTATCATTTTTATTATTATTTATTTATTTATAAAGTTTTTAAATTTTCTCTCTCTTAAATTATTCTTTTCTTTATTTTAAGTTATTACCCTTTATTTAAAGCTTTTACAATTATTATTTATTTATATATTTACATTTATATTATTTTTTAAAAAAAGAATGACATTTTTATTTACCTATTTTTTTTATTTATTTATATTTACAATTATTATTTTAGTTATTATTATTATCATTTTTCTTCTATTTTCATTATCTATTTATTTTATTCTTAGCACATTTTTTTATTATTATTTACATATTGTTATTATTCATATATTATTACTTATTTGGTGATTTATATTTTAGTAGTATTTATTTAAATATAGTGTAGTTTTATTATTTAAATTTAGTGTAGTAGTTTTTTTTTATTTAGTAAAGTTATTAAATTTAGTATGGTTACATTATTCACATTTAGTATAGTTATTTTAATATAGTTATTTTAAATTTAATATAGTTGTTTTATTTACAATTTAGTAAAGATATTATTTAATTTATTTAAATCTATAATTATATCACTTATGTTTTTATTTTTTATTTTTATTTCATTTTCTTTTATTTTATTTTTATTTTATCCTTATGTTCATTCCTCTTTTCTATTTTATTTTTATTTCCTTTATGTTATATTATCTCTTTTAAATTTTAAAATTTATTTTTCAAATTAATAAAAATTTGGTGGTAGATTTGTAAATATTTAAACTAGTAAAATTAAATATCTAAATAACTTTGCATAAAAGAAGAATTCATAAGCCTAAACAAGGATAAAATG
The DNA here is from genome assembly GCA_022702705.1 of Papilionanthe hookeriana x Papilionanthe teres. Classification (NCBI taxonomy): domain Eukaryota; kingdom Viridiplantae; phylum Streptophyta; class Magnoliopsida; order Asparagales; family Orchidaceae; genus Papilionanthe; species Papilionanthe hookeriana x Papilionanthe teres. The sequence continues at coordinate 127,734,260 of CM040421.1, read as the reverse complement.
AAGATTTGTAAAAGAAATAATCTACACATGATTTTTTATTTTTAAATAGCTTGCATGAAAACAAAATCCCTAAGGCCAAGCAAGGAAGAGTTTAACACATAATTTTTTGTAAACCTATGTAGAGGAAGAGGAGCTTTAAAGAAAATACATGTATATGTGGGGTCTTAGGCTAAGCATGAGAGGGGTGAAACATTTCTTTGAAGCTTAAATGTTCATAAGATAAAAGAGAGGGGGAGAAGCTTACCTTGCTTTGGAGGAGTTGATGGAAGAACCCTTGAAGAAGCCTTGTTGAAGCTCACGGCTAGAAGGGGATTTGGGTGGGTGTGGCTTGCTTGGAAGAAGAAGAAAGAGAGGAGGGAGGCTCACGGCTAGGAGAAGGATTTGGGAGGTGAAGTGAGTGAAGTGAGTGAAGTGTGTGTAAGAGAGTGTGTAAGTGAGATTATGGGGGGATTTATGGAGAGAGGGTCACAGCTAAGAGTGAATGGGGGAGTGAGGATGAGGTGAGGAGGAGGTGTGGTGAAGGTGTAGTGAAGGTGAGGAGAGTAGGGTGAGGTGGCGAGTAGGGTGAGGGAGAGGTGAGGGAGAGTGAGGGAGAAGTGAGGAAAAAAAAAAATTTTTTGTTATTTGTTTTTCTTTTTCTTTGTTTTTCCGTGAGATATGAGAGGGGGAGAATGTGGGTGTGTGTGTGAGTGTATTTTAGTTTGGTGAGTTTTGGATTTTGGGTCCATTTTAAGAACATTGAGCTAACTTGAGTTTAGATTGGGCTAGAGCTCGAATGAAGCCCAAGTTCCTTGATCTATATTGTCCACATGATTGTAATGAAGATCTTTAATGAAGTCACAAACTGGTTTTGAGCTCATTTGGAGGTTCAATTTTGGCATGGATCGAATTTTTTAATAATTTTGGAACATGTTGGGTTCGGGTCAAGTTATCTTGAGTTTGAGTGGGACTGGGGTTCAGAGGTCTTCAACAATAATGTAGATATGGTTGTATAGAAGAATTTTCATGAAGACATAAAATGTTTTTGACAAGGTTTAGAGGGTCAATTTGGTGGATTTAAAACATGTTTTCAGCTTGGGTCAAAATTGGGGTTTCTTTGGTCTAAAATGGATTTGGGGAAGACCTGAGCTCAAATTATGGGAAATTTATGATCGAATTCAATTTAAGGTGTTATAAAGAGTTTGACATTGAAATTTGGGAGGAATTGATTGACATTGGGTCACTTTAGGAGTTTTGGGCTATTTAGGCAGAATTGGGGATTTTGGATTTCAAGTGGAATTGGATTCAAATGTGGGTCACATTGGACTTAAATTTGGTCTAATTTGATATTGGGGATGTTGGATTTTGGTTTATAATTGAATTTGATGAAAATTGGGGTCAATTGGGTCAAGATTGGGTTTGGTTTAGGCACCTTTAGGTTAAATGGGCCAAGTTGGGATTTTGGATTGAAAGTGTATTAATTTGGAAAAATTGACCCATAGTGTAGTTGAACAAAATGAAATTGGGGATTTTTAGGATTTTCTGGAATTTTTTGAGAATTTTTTGGATTTTTGGGCAAAAAGGGTATTTTGGGTATTTTGAGGGTATTGGGGGGTATTTTTGGAAATTTTGGAATTTTTTGTCATGAATGGTCAATTTGAGTGGTAAAGAGTATCTTGGAATGATTTTTGGGGGATTTTTGTGAATTTGGGTAATTTTGGAAATTTTGGGTATTTTGGGTAGTTCAGGGTTATTTAGGGGGCAAAGGGGCCAAAAATTGAAATTTTGGAAATTTGAAGGTGGCTTCAAGGTGAGCAGGATGTAATGATCAAGGGTCACTTACGTTTGGTCCTCTATGTGTTGGTCCCTACCACTTATTCATAAACTTAGGGCTGGGCTATCCACATGAGTTTCCAAAGAGTTCAGGGTTGAAATTAGAATGTGTAGTGTGTGTATGTTGTGAATGTGAAGTGTATGAGTGGTGATCTCCAGACCTCCCTCAGGGCAAATCCTAAGGTTTGACCACATATAGGAGACTTCCCCTAGGATTCCTTATGCTTGCCTTTTTCCTACCAAAAGGTGGAGGTTAGGCCTTAAGCATATGAAAAACCTCCTAGTGAAGCAAGAAGAGTTTTGAATTTCTATGGGGAGGGTTCCATGACTAGTCCTCTAAGAAAGTCACCAGGAGAGTCCTATGGCTAGACCCTAGGCTATTCTAAAGAGAGACTAGACCTCAACCAAAAGTGAGGTCAACAAATAGACCCCCAATAAGTGTGGTGTGTCGGACAGGCACACCGCGCATATTGGTGTTGACCGAAGAAGATCAACAAACCAACACAAAGTCGCCTAAGTAAAATACTTAGGGCAAAACACAGAATTGAGAGAGAGTTGTTTCCGCTTGGGAAACAAGAGGAGGAATTTTCAATTTAAGAGTTGCAACTTTAATTTTCAGATTTCAAATTTCAAATTTGGATTTGATTTACCTTGCTTTTCTTTCAACTTTAATTTCAATTTGATCTTGATTTCGGTTTTAATTTCAATTTCAATTTTGGTTTTATGCAGAGAAAAGAGTAGGTCTAAGGCCCACCCGAATGCATTCATATGCTAAGAAGGAAGCAGGACTGAGCCTATTCCAAAATGCAGAGTGCTTCAATTTCAATTGCAAATTCAATTGTAATTTTTTGTTGGGAAAGGAATGGGGAAAAGGACTACCCCGAATGCAGAGAATATGCAGAGAAGGGAGTAGGGCAAAAGCCTATCCCAAATGCTAAGAATGTTTTGATTTCAATTTCAATTTCAATTTTGTGCTGAGAGAGTTGAATGTTGAGATTGCTGAGAAAAGAGTAGGACTGTGCCTATCCTAATGCAGAGAACTGCTGAGGAGGGAGTAGGGCGGAAGCCTATCCCGAGTGCTGAGAACTGCAGAGAATATGCTGAGATGGGAGTACGGCGAAAGCCTATCCCGAATGCTGAGATTGCTGAGAATGCTGAAAATGCTGAGAATATGCTGAGAAATGCTGAGAATTGCTGAAAATATGCTTGGATTGCTGAGAATTGCTAAGAATTACTGAGAATTGCTGAGAATTGTTGAGAACTGCTGAGAATTGCTGAGAATTGCTGATATTGCTGAGAGTTGCTGAGTGCTGAGAATTGCTGAGAATTGCTGAGTGCTGAGAATTGCTGAGATTTTACGGATGCATAGACCGTGAAGAATTTTGTTGAGATGTATTTATGCAGAGATTCAAAAAGATTTCATTGATATTTGGGAATGCAGATGTTTATGAATGCAGAGACTGAACATGTTGCTGAGATTTATGAATGCAGAGATTGTGAAAACATATTGTAAAGTGCAGAGAATTTTTGTAGAAGTTTATGCAGTGCTTAATTTTATTGAAATGTCTGTGAAGAGATTTTTTTCTTTTTAAAAAATTTACAATGTGCAGATTTATCTTATTTTATTCAAATGTTGACTTTTATTTTGTTTGATGTAGAGTTTTATTTAGTTACATTTGTTTTAGGATTTGGACCCAGTTTTAGACAAGTGCGGCATCAGTGCTTCGTAGAACAAGACTCTGTCTTTGAAACGTTGCAATGTACAGAACTTCTTGAGGTATTGTTCACTGACTAAGGACCAGTGCTAGAAAATAACTCACTCTTTAAGGTGTTATCAGAATTATATTCTTTCAAGTACCTATAAAGGTGTGTTATCTCTAAGGACGTCACCGCTTAAGAGGACGGAACTTCGTAGCTTCGTTTGTAGTAGTTTTCATTCGATTTGTTGTAGATTCTGTGAAGGTTGTTGAAGTTGTCTTCGAAAAATCTTTCTGACGTTCTTCGAGTTGAAGTTGGAGTTGTATTTGCTGGACACTGAAAGATACGACTTCAGGGTCAAATTTCCATTAATTGCCAACAACGTGACCCTTACTTTAATTCTTCCATCCCAGGCCTAAGTAGAATACAAAATTTATGTTCATGTGACTAAAATATTTTTCACTGTTCAAAGATATTTCTGAGCCAATTAATAACGGACCAAAATGCATGAAATCACTTGACTCTTTTCAAAGCATAATATCGGAGGAAACTTTTTAAGGTAGTCTTTCAAGTTTTATTAATCAGGGGAGGATTAAGACACCAATTTTTTATTATATGCTTGCCTCAAGCTTCTTCTCAGGGAGTCTTTTTTTTCCTTTTTTTTCATCCATTTTTTTATTGAGGATTACTATATCTGGTGGAGCACATGTTAAAGATTTTGAATGCCTCAATTGGGGCACCAATTTTTGATTTTGCGCCCACCTCAAGTTTCTCCTCAGGAACACTCATTTTTTTTCTTTCTTTTTTCTTTCTTTTTTTTTGCTCCTTTTGTTTTTTGAAAATTACTATATCTGGTAGTGCATATTTCTGTTAAAGATTTTGAATGTTGAAACTCCCCTAATTAATAATTCTGAAATGTTCTTTAACGTGAATCTTGGAATATTATAACTTTTTCGAAAGTCCGGACCCAGTCACATGGCAAGAAATTAAAAGGCTCGTGATATCCCGAATCAATTACTAGTATTTCAATCACACTACTTCATTTTGAAATCAACTTAGGACCTAGTCCAAATTCCTCAAAGTGAAGGACCCAGTCATTAGGGCATTAATTTCATTCTTTCCTGAATCCGAAGTCATAGCAAAATATCCGATTTTGAGCTTTCCAAATATTAAGCAATTCTGGACAAAAACAAACTCCTTTCATTCATTACGATAGAAGAGATGGTACAGCTTAATATTGATTATGCTGAGCAACAAAAGTAGTACAATAGTAATCAAAAAGTGTCCCGTCCGTTGTCAGCTACGTAGGAATCAATTGAAGCAAACAAATCACCGAAATTATATTGATAGAACCTCTTCAAGTTCTTTTCAAATATTCATCGGGGATTGTTACGCTTCCATTATTAAAGTTCTTTTCCAACCATTCTTTGAAACTGATACAGCCTTCAATGGTGTGCCCAAGCATTCTGTGATATGGGCAATAATTGGGATGATTCTTCTTGTTAACCTCCGCCGGCTTCTTTGCCTCAGGCAATCTGAACTCGGGCTTCTTAATCAAATTCTGGAACATCTGTGCTACTGCTTCATCATTGAAGGGATATACTTTGTTCAACAAATCGGTCATAGACCGACCCTGCCTTCCATCCGTCCGGAGTGGCCTCTGCTGGGATGACTGTTGACTGTGTTGCTGATTGTACCGCTGATCGTACTGTTGGACATGTTGAATATACTGCGGTGGGCTCTGGTGGCTGAACATACTGCTGTGGGTGTGGAACATACCACTGAGGCGGCTGACTGAACTGAGGAAGCGACTGACTGTACTGCTGTGAAAACTGACCGTACTGAGGCCGCTGGTGCTGCTGACTGTATGTAACTGCTCGGTTTGTATCGGTTGCTTTCCCTTGTCGACTGTTGCCATTGTCTCTGATCTCTTTTTAGATATCTTTGTTCGCTTCACCCTGTCCTCTTTCTCGATGAATTCAGTTTGTTTGACCTCCTCTTGCAAGCTTGCGGCTTTACTAAGTAGTTTCTCAAACGACTTGATGGTGAGTCCTTTAAGCATGAAAGCTATCGACCCATGGATGATCTTGAGTAAGAACTCAATCGCATGTTGCTCCTGCAATTGGGGCTCGCACTTCATGCTTAAGTTTCTTCACCGTAGAATGTACTCCATCAAAGTTTCATTTGGCTTATGCTTCTCTTCTACAAGACTGCTTATAGTGACGTGGTGTTGAACCAAGGCAAAACGCTTGACAAAAAGATTCTCCATTTATGCGAAAGTCTTCATTGAACTGTTCAATAAGTCTGTGTACCAGTCGAAGGCGATTCCTGAAAGGCTGCTCACAAACTGTCGGAGCAGTAGCGCATCACTACCCCCCGCATTGTAGCAACTTGCTCGAAAGTGTGCAACGTGTTGCCGAGGGTTTCTAGTCCCGTCGAAAGTACTAAACAAAGGTGGTACAAAACCCTTGGGGTATTGGATGGTATCAAACTCCTCCAGGTTACCTTTCGGAATTGATGTCCCTCTTTTTGATTGATCCAGGGTTTCTCTCACCTGTTGTTCAACAATTCTCTTAATGTCTTTTTCTGGCACCATATTCTGAGTTGAATCTTTCTTTGGCGGCTCATCTCGGTTTGCAGAAGCAACCTCCCATCTTTCGTCGGTAATATGGACCATCTCTGGCCGGTTCATCTCTGGGGTTGCCACCTGCTGTGAGTGCGACTGTCCTTGCAATATAGCCATAGCTGTCGTTATTTCTTCAATTTTCTTCTCGAGACGGCTGATATGTTCATCTCTTTGTTGAACGGCCCTCTGCCACTCATCCACGGCGTTCTCCTCACAAAGAGGAGTGTCGCTCGCAGCTAACATGGCTTGGGTCTCGATGACGTTGATTTCGGTGAATTTACCTTCCGAGTAATCTGTTAGGTTGTAATCTTCCTCTTCAAAGTCTTCTTTCTGACCTTTAGACAGTCGTGCAATGTCAGCTCGGAGCTTTTCCACAGCGTACTTAATTGACTTTCATTTGAGAACTTTAAGGTCAATTAGAGGTTCTTGAGAAACATCACTTATTTCCTTGGGCAGCAATGTCGTTGTGCAGAAGTTAATCGAATCACACGAAATCATATTTATAGAACCCTTTCCAAGTTCTTTTAAATACTCATTCGGGATCGTTAAATTTCCGCTCCTGAAATTCTTCTCAAGCCAATCCTTGAAGTTGAAGCAGTTTTCTATGGTGTGACCGAGCAACCGGTGGTATGGACAGTACTGGAGATGATCTTTCTTGCCGGCCTCCTCTGGCTTCTTTGGCTCCGGTAGTCTGAATTTTGGCCTCTTTATCAAGTAACAGAATATCTGCGACACTGACTCCTCTTTGAACGGGTATACCTTGTTTAATCGTTGATTCATTGTTGGACCCTATCTCCCACCTATCTGGTGTGGTCTCAACTGGAATGATTGTTCTTCAGACCGTTGCTGCTGCTTAATCTTCAGAATTCCTTGATTGTGTTTCCTTTCCCGTGCCTTTGTCATTTGTACGGACATTGAATCAGACTCAATCTTGAACTTAGTAGACGGTAGAACACAAGCATCGACCTACTCTTCCTCATGTACAATATCCTTTTCTTTAGTTCGCAGAGTGACTGGTACAGCGGTAATGAATCCGGTGGTAAGAGCAGAAATAGTCTCAGGAGCAGTCCCAATGGCATCTGAGTTCTTTTCAGTCCAACCCTTCTTTGGTATGGGGAGTTCCTAAACAGACTTCAGGTTGAACATTACAATAAGCTTAACGGACTTGCTCATTTCAGACTTTAACACTGCAACAGCCACATCCCCGAACTTGGATTCAACATCATCGAATCCTTGTCCGAATTAGATGACTGCCAGATCAGGTAGCTCATCTCTATTGACGGCGAACTCTACTCCGGAGGCGAAAGAAAAGATCAACTTTGGCGAAGACATCTTTCCTGGTATTTAAAGAATTTCTGGAAGTCAGTAACGTCCGTGCTTTGTAGTTTCAACAGAAGTACTCAAGCTACCGCACTCGTGCTATAAACTGGGCAATTTTCTTATTTTGCTCAGTGTTTTCACCTTATTTTATTTTTTTTATTTTTGGCTTTTATATTTGTTAACATTGTTTGTTTAATTTCAAAATTTGAGTGAAAGGTACGAAAGTAGAAGTTTGGTTTAATTTTTCGACAATAAATCAAACCTGAGAGACACGGAGCAAAAGTGAAATTCAGGACCCAGTCCTAGGCTGAATTCACAATGTACATTGCCCAACTGGAATCAATCCACCAACACACCTATTGGGGGTCCGACCCCACCTATTTAGAGAGGTAATAAAAGGAGGATTTCGGAACCTTTCTATTTAGGGGTGTCTAAACAGTGGCTCCAAAATCTAATGAAAGTTGATCATACCTGTTTAAGATAGAAATGAACAAGATATGTCAACAGAAGAATGGTAGTTTAATCCACTAGGGGCATGGATTTACTACCGATTTATGAAAGCAAAACCATCTGATCAAGATGGAGAGAGCAACTGTTCCCCAGCGGAGTCGCCAGAAGCTGTCGGCATATTTTTAGATTTTAAATTTAATTTAAGTATATATATATATATATATATATATATATATATATATATATATATATATATATATATATATATATATAATTTGGAAAGTAGCATTTGATTTTTGAAAATAACATTAAGTTTGAAAATTTTAAGATATGAAATCAAACTGATCTCACCTCCCAAATAGTTTATATAAACGAGCACCGCACCACAAAATGTGTATCTATCCCGAGGAATAGTCACACTGCTTGATAATGGAGCTCGATTAAAAAAACTAAAAGATTTGTGACATCCGTTTGGTCTGCGAACCAATTTTATAAGCCGACAGGTTCCCCTAATTAATAAAAAGGAATTAAGCAGGGTTTCTATTACCTGGGTTCTTAAAGTTCCCTATAAGGGCAAGCCCCTATAGTTAATTACATCCTAAATGACGGGAATCATTTAAGAAAACTCTCGATAATGATCAGTGATTTTGTTCTCAAGAATTTCAAAGTTTAATTTTTTCAAACGATTGAATTTTGGAATTTCAATAGGGAATAGATCAAATTTGGAAAAGTTTATTTTAAGAGTCAAATAGAAGAGAAGTAGGAGAAGCTGAAGATCCAAGAAGAATCTTGGCAACTTCCCAAACTATCCTTTTGTTTGGCTTCAATTTAAGAGTTTATTTAATGTTTCATCCTGCCTGTTTTAATTAATTAGGACGTATATTTGTATGACACAATCATACAAACAGCCTTGAAGATGTGAGGGCTTATGTCGTACCAAACGACTACCTCGGAGTCCTAAGACCGATTAGGGCTTAATTTACATAAGACAATTATGCAAATGCCTAACAAAAAGTTGAGGATTTATGTTGCACTAGGCAAACTACCTCGAAATCCTATGGCTAGTTGTTTATTTATAAGAAAAGAGAGTTGCTGTTGAAGATCCACTGTTTGCTCTTTTGAACATGTCCTTCCGCATCCTTGATCGTGCTGCCCTTCGGTGTATTGCCTCGAGCTCCTTGTTGTGCAGAGGTTTAGTTTTAGAAAGTGAAAAACAGGAGATAAGAGAAGTGTTTTGGTTTAGAGAAATCTTAAAATCCAAGTGTTTTTTCAATTTTTTATTTAAAACAAATCTTAATGTTGACTAAACAGAACCGACTAAGATCCCATGGTTCCGTCATCCTGTCATCATTATTTTCATTGGATTCACTTAGTCCAGATGAATTTGCTAAACTCAACTGAATGAGTTCCACACTTTCATTTAGACCGTGGGAAATCCCGTTAGCAACACGTGGGTTACATCATCCGAGGTATTCCCGATCATCCAACGAGACGTTTTAATTTACTTATAGTTGTAGTTTTTTTTGTTATGTTTGTGATTAAATTTTGAGTTGTCTTATATTTTGAATGTTATGGCGGTGAATTTTATCTTGTATGACTTTTAATTTAGTTTTGGGTTTCATTTTTGTGGCTATCCTAAAGGTTTCAGTTTTCATGCAACAATCTTATTTATCATGCAAGAAAAGTAAAATGCAGTGCAGGTAAATAAATTGCAATAAAGTAAATTGCAATAAAGTAAAAGCGTACCTTGAGGGTCTTCTCGTCATTCCCAGCTGAAACTTTAGTATTGTATTGCATATAGGTGTTTATAATTTTGCAGAAATTAAAGCATGCCAGAAAATAGGAAGAAGTAGAACTAACAAGAAGTAACTAGTTAATCCTATGATGTCTATGTTAAGATCCTGGTTGTCTACCAAGTCCTATGATGTCTATGTGAATTCTTATGTTGTGCTTCAATAAACTTTGTTTAATTTAATTGAGGATGGTTTCGTTAAGCAGACATATTAAGTTTAATAGACCTCAGAGGTATCCAAACAGTCAAAGAAGGATGCAGATCCATGCTTCCCTCTCACATCCTGATGAAAACTCTCGGGCTCGTTTAGACTTATTATGTTGCTTAACAATTCACCCCACCTATACCCTTATGCTTAATAAACACATTTGTTCGGGGTAGGTTGGGGCAAATGGGTTTTAGGTGTGATTTAAGTTTGTATTTGGTGGTAACTGGTAGTTTGGTTTGGACTTATGGGAATGCTATGAAGAGTTTATAGTTTTTAATTGAGTTTGATTTTAGTTTGGGGATTGGAGGATTTGAATTTGGTTTGTGTTTGTATTTGGTTTGGGTTTGAACTAGGTTTGGTTTGGGTTTTGGTTTTGGTTTTGGTTTTGGTTTGGTTTGGGTTTTGGTTTTGGTTTGGTTTGAGTTTTATCTTGGTTTTGGTTTGTGCTGGGATTTGATACTAGGGATTTTGAGTTTGGAATATGAATTGGGAAGATTATGTGGACATCGGGTAAAAATTTTGGTTACTCCATCAAGTTGTGATTTCCTATGGGACTTTATAAATGGGAAAATAGGTCATGCCTCAGGGGGCCTATCCTAGGTTTGATTGTTATCGTGTTGGTATCGTATTATGATCGTGGATCGTTGTTGTGTGTTGTGATTGTTGTTGTGTTATTTATATATTATCATTTTATTATGTTATTATTGTTTATGTTGTTATGTGTTATTATTCTTTGTTATTGTTTATTATTTATGTGTTGTTATGTTATTTAAAAATTATTATCTTTTATGTGTAATTAAAATTATTATTATCTTTATGGTTTATTTAATTTATTATTTATTATCTTATGTGATTTATTTACTTTATCATTATTTATTTATTTAATTAATAGTTATTTATTTATTTTATTTTACTTTAACTTGATATTTATTTATTTAAATTAATATTTTAGTTTTAATTTATTTTATTTTATTATTTAATTTAATTTAATTTAATTTAATTTATTATTATTTACAATTATTATTAATTTAATTTAATTTAATTTATTTCTTTTAATATAAAGTATTATTGTTTAATTTAATGAAATTTAATTTAATTTGTTTTATTTAATTTAATTTAATTAGTTTAGTTTAATTTAATTTATTATTTATTTACATTATTGTTTAATTTTAATTTAATATTTGGTTTTCATTAATTTATTTAACTTAATTCAATTTATTTAATTAATTTAATTTAATTTAAATTACTTATTTATTTACATTATCATTTAATTTAATATAATTTTGATTTATTTAATTTAATTAATTTATTTATTTAATTTAATTTAATTTAAACTATTATTTATTTAATTGTTTTTGGTTTACTTAATTAATTGTTATTTAATGTAATTTATTTAATTTAATTATTATTTAATTTAATTTATTTAATTTAATTACTATTTAATTTTTTAAATTTAATTCATTATTCATTTATATTATTTAAATTATTTTCAATTTATATATATATTTATTATTTATTTTTATTATCCCTTATAAGTTATTTTATTTTAATTAATTATATGAACATTTTTATCACTCAAATATTATTGATTTATTATTATTACTTTACATTATTTATTTTTATCAATTTTATTATTATTTATTTATTTATAAAGCTTTTAAATTTTCTCTCTCTTAAATTATTCTTTTCTTTATTTTAAGTTATTACCCTTTATTTAAAGCTTTTACAATTATTATTTATTTATATATTTACATTTATATTATTTTTAAAAAAATCACATTTTTATTTACTTATTTTTGTTATTTATTTATATTTACAATTATTATTTTAGTTATTATTATTATCATTTTTCTTATATTTTCATTATCTATTTATTTTATTCTTATCACATTTTTTTATTATTATTTACATATTGTTATTATTCATATATTATTACTTATTTGGTGATTTATATTTTAGTAGTATTTATTTAAATATAGTGTAGTTTTATTATTTAAATTTTGTGTAGTAGTTTTTTTTTTTTTAGTAAAGTTATTAAATTTAGTATGGTTACATTATTCGCATTTAGTATAGTTATTTTAATATAGTTATTTTAAATTTAATATAGTTGTTTTATTTACAATTTACTAAAGATATTATTTAATTTATTTAAATCTATAATTATATCACTTATGTTTTTATTTTTGATTTTTATTTCATTTTCTTTTATTTTATTTTTATTTTATCCTTATGTTCATTCCTCTTTTCTATTTTATTTTTATTTCCTTTATGTTATATTATCTCTTTTAAATTTTAAAATTTATTTTTCAAATCAATAAAAATTTGGTGGTAGAGTTGTAAATATTTAAACTAGTAAAATTAAATAGCTAAATAACTTTGCATAAAAGAAGAATTCCTAAGCCTAAACATGGATAAAATGAAGATTTGTAAAAGAAATAATCTACACATGATTTTTTTTTTTAAATAGCTTGCATGAAAAGAAAATACCTAAGGCCAAGCATGGAAGAGTTTAACACATATATTTTTGTAAACCTATGTAGAGGAAGAGGAGCTTTAAAGAAAATACATGTATATGTGGGGTCTTAGGCTAAGCATGAGAGGGGTGAAACATTTCTTTGAAGCTTAAATGTTCATAAGATAAAAGAGAGGGGGAAGAAGCTTACCTTGCTTTGGAGGAGTTGATGGAAGAACCCTTGAAGAAGCCTTGTTGAAGCTCACGGCTAGAAGGGGATTTGGGTGGGTGTGGCTTGCTTGGAAGAAGAAGAAAGAGAGGAGGGAGGCTCACGGCTAGGAGAAGGATTTGGGAGGTGAAGTGAGTGAAGTGAGTAAGTGTGTGTAAGAGAGTGTGTAAGTGAGATTATGGGGGGATTTATGGAGAGAGGCTCACGGCTAAGAGTGAATGGGGGAGTGAGGATGAGGTGAGGAGGAGGTATGGTGAAGGTGTGGTGAAGGTGAGGAGAGTAGGGTGAGGTGGCGGGTTGGGTGAGGGAGAGGTGAGGGAGAGTGAGGGAGAAGTGAGGAAAATTTTTTTTTTTTGTTATTTGTTTTTTTTTTCTTTGTTTTGCCGTGAGATATGAGAGGGGGAGAATGTGGGTGTGTGTGTGTGAGTGTATTTTAGTTTGGTGAGTTTTGGATTTTGGGTCCATTTTAAGAACATTGAGCTAACTTGAGTTTAGATTGGGCAAGATCTCGAATGAAGCCCAAGTGCCTTGATCTATATTGTCCACATGATTGTAATGAAGATCTTTCATTAAGACACAAAGTGGTTTTGAGCTCATTTGGATCTTCAATTTTGGCATGGATCGAATTTTTGATTATTTTGGAACATGTTGGGTTCAGATCAAGTTAGCTTGAGTTTGAGTGGGAATGGGGTTCAGAGGTCTTCAACAATAATGTAGATATGGTTTTCTAGAATAATTTTTATGAAGACATAAAATGGTTTTGACAAGATTTAGAGGGTCAATTTGGTGGATTTAAAACATGTTTTCAGCTTGGGTCGAAATTGGGGTTTCTTTGGTCCAAAATGGATTTGGGTAAGACCTGAGCTCAAATTTTGGGCAATTGATGATCCAATTTAGTTTAAGGAGGTGTTATAAAGAGTTTTTCATTGAAATTTGGGAGGAATTGATTGACATTGGGTCACTTTAGGAGTTTTGGGTTATGTAGGCAGAATTGGGGATTTTGGATTTCAAGTGGAATTGGATTCAAATGTGGGTCTCATTGGACTTGAATTTGGTCTAAGTTGATATTGGGGATGTTGAATATTGGTTTAGAATTGAATTTGATGAAAATTGGGGTCAATTGGGTCAAGATTGGGTTTGGTTTAGGCACCTTCAGGTTAAATGGGCAAAGTTGGGATTTTGGATTGAAAGTGTATTAATTTGGCAAAATTGACCCATAGTGTAGTTGAAATAATGAAATTGGGGATTTTTAGGACTTTCTGGAATTTTTTGAGAATTTTTTGGAATTTTTGGATTTTTGGGCAAAAAGGGTATTTTGGGTATTTTGAGGGTATTGGGGGGTATTTTTGGAAATTTTGGAATTTTTGGTCAATAATGGTCAATTTGAGTGGTAAAGAGTATCTTGGAATGATTTTTGGGGGATTTTGGTGAATTTGGGTAATTTTGGAATTTTTGGGTATTTTGGATAGTTCAGGGTTATTTAGGGGGCAAAGGGGCCAAAAATTGAAATTTTGGAAATTTGAAGGTGGCTTCAAGGTGAGCAGGATGTAATGACCAAGGGTCACTTACATTTGGTCCTCTATGTGTTAGTCCATACCACTTAGTCATAGACTGAGGGTTGGGCTATCCACATGAGTTTCCAAAGAGTTCAAGGTTGAAATTAGAATGTGCAGAGTGTGTATGTTGTGAATGTGAAGTGTATGAGTGGTGATCTCCAGACCTCCCTCGGGGCAAATCCTAAGGTCTGACCACCTATAGGAGACTTCCCCTAGGATTCCTTATGCTTGCCTTTTTCCTACCAAAAGGTGGAGGTTAGGCCTTAAGCATATGAAAAACCCCCTAGTGAAGTAAGAAGAGTTTTGAATTTCTATGGGGAGGGTTCCATGACTAGTCCTCTAAGAAAGTCACCAGGAGAGTCATATGGCTAGACCCTAGGCTATTCTAAAAAGAGACTAGACCTCAACCAAAAGTGAGGTCAACATATCCCTGTTTTTTTTTCTTTAAACTTTGAGGAAATTGAGGTGGTGGCTATTCAATAGTTATCTTCATTGGTTCATGAGGATAATCCAAGTCTGGATAAATCTCGTTTGAACCTTTTTCAATTTCCACCTTCTCCCTTTCTATTTAAACTTCTTTTTGCTCTCCAGTTTCCAATTCTTTTCCACTCCTTAATTGAATAGCCTTAAGTTGTTCTTTGTTTCGAACTTTTGGATTGATCTTCACATTACTTGGAAGTGTTCCCGAAGGTCTATTATTAACTGCAGTGAAAATATGTCCTAATTGATTTTCAATATTCTTCATAGCAACACCTTGAGCCTGTAATTGATTTCTCATATTCAGAATCATTTCTTCAGTAGACAACTTCTTATCCTTAAATTGTGGGTTACTATTATATCTAAGGGGATAAGATGGTCTAAATTTAGAATTTCCTTGATTGTTTGAATTTCAATTGGATTCACAGAATTGTTAGCCCAATGCGGGTTAACATTAGCATTATTGTTATTCTAATTGAATTTTGGGTGATTCTTCCAACCAAGATTATAATAATTTGAATAAGGATTGTTAGGTCTATTAATAGCATTTAAGGTCTCATAAGGTGTTTGAGATTCTGTTTTCTATCCAAATGAATTTTCCTCTAACAGTGGACGTGGTTGAGAATAATTCATTCCATATTGATCTATTTTCTTTGAAAGGGCTGCAATTTGAGAAACTACCATAGTCATCATATCTAAATCATGAACACTAGCTACTCTCTTAAGATTTACCCGTTCAAAGGGCCATTGGAAATTATTAGTAGCCATTTCTTCAATTAATGCATATGATTCATCAAAAAGTTTTGACATTAATGATCAACCAGCAGCAGCATCTATAATAGATCTTAATGATCTCACTAATCCATTATAAAATGTTTGAATTATTAACCAATCTAGTAAAACGTGATGTGGGCACTTCCTAAGAAGATCTTTAAATCTCTCCCAAGCTTCATATGTTGACTCTCCTTCAAACTGAAAAAAAATGTAATATCATTTCTTAGTTTAGCAGTCTTTGATGGAGGGAAATATTTTTATAGAAACTTTTGAGATAATTTTTCCTAAGTTCTAATAGATCCAGGTGCTAATGAATTTAACCACGCCTTAGCCTTATCCCTTAATGAAAAAGGAAAAAGTCTAAGTCTGACAGCGTCACTAGACACTCCATCTTTTTTAAAAGTAGCACACAGTTCTTAAAAACCAGCGAGATGTAAATTTGGATCCTCATTAGGTGTTCCAGCGAATTGATTGTTTTGTACCATTTGGATAATAGTAGGTTTAAGTTCAAATGAATTAGTAGCAACATCAGGATTTTTAATAGTTATATGAATTTCATCTGCTATTGGGTTAGCATAATCTCTTAAAGTTCTTGGCAAATTTCTAATTTATTTCATTGATTATCTTGAATATTTGCCATTTTGAAAGGATTTTCAATTTGTTTTTGTTGTTTTCTAATTTTTCTGACAGTATGCTCTAACTCTGAATCGTAAGGCACTAAACCTATAGATCTGCTACTACGCATATACAATCACAAATACTTTAATAAAGGTAAATAAACACAATTACACACTACAAAATAAAGGTTTTTTATATTATTGATAAATACCTTCCTACTTACTTTCTTAACTCCATTAATTTTCACGGCAAAGGAGCCAAAAACTTGATGCTCGACTTTATATTTTGTAAGAATTTATGAACTCAGATTTATAGATTTATAATAATTTTGTTAAGTCCAAGCATTCAATGCAAGTATACCTACCGTATCAAGTAATACAGGGCTCTAATGGAGTCCTGGATATCGATCCCACGGGGAAAAATTAAAGTTTTATAAAATCGTTACACAATGTGTAATAAGCACTAAAGTTAAAGTTTACTACTTACTACTACTATGCAGGAAACAATAAGAATAACGAAACAGTAACAATTAACTAACTACAATTACATCTAACAACTTTAAGAACATGATTAACTAACATACACACTAAACTAAGTATTTGAAAGGCTTTTGATATTTGAGAAAAGTATCTTTCCTCTTGCAATGAGAATATGATATGTGGATTGATATGGAATAATTATCTATTTTATTATGCCAAATAGGAGCATAGATGATTCTTTACCCTTAAAAGAGTACCCCCTCTTCTAAGTAAGAAAATAACATTGACATATTCTAAGTTTAGTCACTAACTCTAAGGCTAGGCTGGGAGGATACCGGCTCTCACTTCGAAGCTCCCACTCACCCTTCACCCGAAGGCTAACCTTTGATATTAATTACTAATCTTAGAACCAATTTGGGGATTTTAGCCTGTCACCCTAAAATCTCCACATTGAAGTCCATCAAAACATATTTCCTTATTTATTTGCACTCAATTCCCATAAACTACGCAACTCATCCATAGAAATTGAATGGATCTTTCATTATTGTTGTAGGACATTAAATCCTTTCAAACTTACTGTTCAACAACATATTTTAACATTTTAATTGGCCAAATTGAAAGTAAATTAAGTTCTAAATAAAAAACTGTCACAATTTCTTCATGACATAAAAGCACATCAAATCCATATCAATTCATCATCACATCTCTATGCAAGAAGAAAGACGAGGGAGACTACTTAGAATTCATGGAGAAGATACAATATAATATGGATTTTATATATAAAAGAAAAGTCATACAAACCACAAAAGAAAATACAAATTATCTCTTTCTCTTCCCCAATGTAATTCCCTTGAAGTTCCTTTGAATCCTCTTCTCTCCTCTTTACAACACTTGATTCTGTCTTTAGAATGGAAAGGAAGAAGCAACTGTCACGTTACCTCTTCTCCTCCCCTCCTTAGAGAAGAATTCCCCTCAAATTCTCACTCTACACTCACTTCTCCTAAACCCTAACACACTAAGACACTAAGACAAACAAAAAGAAAGCAAGAGACACCACCAAAACTCTATTTTTTTCGTCCAAAAACAGTTACTTATAAGATAAAGACGAAATACCAAGATTTTTCATGGGCATCCATTCAAAAAGTCACCAAAACTCTTCAAATTTCAACTCCACCGACTTCGGGCGCCGGCGGCGCCCGATAGGGCACCGGTGAAGCTCAATCATGCCATTTAATTGCTGTGCTCTTTGGATTTGGGCACAGGCAGCGCTAGAACACTTTTTCACCATTCTTCTCCTTTTTGCTCCTTTTTGCTCTGGATCATTCTTTTCACTCAATTCACCTTAAATCATCATACCTGTAGCAAATCATAAAAAATACCTTTCTTTAAAGTGCAATATCACCAATAATGGGTAAATTTAGATAGCAACAATTGTATATATTTTTAGTGCATCACCAGGTCATTATAGATTCACAACAAATGTTAATAATCTCATTGGCCAGATTGAATATGTAAATTAAGTACGAAGTAATGAATCATCACAAGTATGTAATAAGAGAAATCTTAAATAGTTCTAATAATGCACACTTATGGCAATGAGAAAGATAAAGAAAATTATTCAGATTTCATGGGGATAACACAACAAAACATGATTTATATGAAAATCAAGTTTACAAAATAACACAAAACTAAAAGTAAAATACAAAGTATGTATATGAGACTTCTCCCCAAGCAAAACCTTTGAAGTTCCTTTGATGACTTCTTACTCCAATAGACACACCAAACACTAAAAAGACTCTCACTCACACACACACGCCAAATGAAGCCCTCTCCTCCTCTTCTTATTCTCTTTCAACAAGTAAATGGAATCTTTAAATAAAGCTCTAAAAATCATCAAGAGTCACTTCAAGAACCCCTTCAAAATTCATCCAATTTCATTGCACAAGAAGATAAAATCATTTCTAGCGCCTAGACGCCAACCTTCTAGAAGCCTCAAATAACTACATGGGGTCTAGGCTCCAGTTCACTTTTCTTTTCTTCTTTGCTCCATTTGACCCCCATTTTGCTCTGTTTTTACTCCTTTTGCTCTTAAACTCCATCTCTTATACTTTAAATGAAAAAAACACAAATATCATCCATTAAAGTGAAATATCCGTAAAAATAACATAAAATACATATTTAAAAATAGAACATGTTAAGGTGTGTCAGTTAGACTTAGGGTTTAGGTTCAATTTGGGTATAACCTAAAGATTTGATTAAGTCTAATGTAAGTTATACTTATTAGGTTCTATTTGGATAGAACCTAAAAATTTTAGGATTAGGTTCAAGTTAGGTTGAACTAAGGGTTAGGTTCAATTTGGGTTGAAACAAAGGATTAGGGTTAGGTCCAAATTGATTTTAACCTAGGGTCCTAAGGATTTAGGGTTAAGTTCAAGTTGGTTTGAACCTAGGGTTAGGTTCAATTTTGGTTTAACCTAAGATATAGAGTTAGGTTCAAGTTGCTTTGAACCTAGGGTTAGGTTCAATTTTGGTTAAACTTAAGAATTTGGGTTAGGTTCAAGTTGGTTTGAACCTAGGGTTAGGTTAAATTTGGGTTGAAAATAATGATTTAGGGTTATGTTCAAGCTCGTTTAAGCCTAGGGTTAGGTTCAATTGTGGTTGAATCTAAGAGTTTAGGGTTATGTTTGGTTTGAACCTAGGGTTAGGTTCAATTTTGGTTGAACCTAAGATTTAATGTTAGGTTTAAGTTCGTTTGAACCTAGGTTTAGGTTCAATTTGAGTTGAACCTAAGGCTTTAGGGTTAGATTCAAGTTGGTTTGAACCTATGGTTAGGTTCAATTTGGGTTGAACCTAAAGAAGTAGGTTGTCTTATAGTATAGACTTAGGGCTTAGGTTTAATGTTGGTTGAACCTATGAGTTGAGGTTAGGTTCAAATTAGGTTGAACCTAAAAATTGACTAAGTTTAATGTTGGTTTGACTTAAGGTTTAGGTTCAATGTGGGTTGAACCTAAGAGTTGTGGTTAGGTTTAAGTTAGGTTGAACCTAGGATTAGGGTTAGGTTTAATTTTGGGTTGAATCTAAGATCGGGTTCAATTTGGGTTGAACTTAAGTTTAGGTTTAAGTTCAATTTAGAATGGGACTAAGGTTAGATTCAAGCTGAGTTGATCCTAGGATTTAGGTTATGTTCAATTTGGGTTGAACATAGGAGTTTGGTTTAGGTTCACTTTGGGTTGAACCAATATTTTAGGGTTATGTTAAATTTGGGTTGAACGTAAGGTTATGTTCAATTTATGTTGAACTTAAGGTTAGGTTCAATTTTGTTTGCACCTAAGTTTTAGGGTTAAGATTAGTTGGACCTAGAATTCGCTAGGTCCAATTTGGGTTTGACCTAAGGTTATGGGTTTAGGGCTACGATGAGTTAGACCTAAAATTCATGTTAGGTCCAATTTGGGTTAGACCTATATTAAGTTCAATTTGAGTTTGAATTTTAAATTAGACCTGATTAGGCCTTAGATTTAAGCCTGATCAGATTAAGTCCAATTATGAACCTATTTGGTAAGGTTTAAGTTAGGTTAAGTCTACATCAATTTTAGGTTCAAATAGGAGTAAACCTAGGCTATTAGGGGTAGCCTCATGGTTAAAAGGGCTAACTATGTTGTTGATCCCCTAAAACCATGGTTTAGGGTTAGCTTAATGTTTAAAACTACATTTGGGAACAATTTGGGCTAAAATTTACAATTTTACAATTTTACGATTTTGCCATGCATTCTGAGTTTGAAAATTTGTGTTACTTTTCCCATGCATTCTGAGTAGTTTCCTTAGTCATTCTCCTTGTTATCGAGATTTCGTGAAATGATGAATTAAAGTAGTTGTGTTTAAAAATATAAAAATAAAAATTGTGCTAATCTTTTACTTAAATATTAATTTACTTTCAATCTGGCCAATTGATTTGTTAACATATGTTGAATTATCAACTATAATAAAGATTACATCCAAGATTCAGGGAAGTCAAAAGCCTTGGAAGGAGGGTGCATAGGGAAATATTAACTATCGGGCGTAGAATTGGACATTTTAGTGTGACAGACTAAAATATTCAATTTGGTCTTATTGGTTGAGAGCTGAAGTGTAGATGTTAGCCCTCAGACGAGGGGAACTTGGGGCTCTGATGTGGCAGTCGGTATCCTCCCAGCCTAGCCGCAGATTCAGTTATCAAACATAAGACTAGTCAATGTTCTTTGCACCTGGACCAAAGGGTAAAGAATAGGAATACTCCTATTTGGCACAATACAATTAAAAACTCATTTAATTCTTCATTCACTTAATTCTCTAAAACAAGGAGAAAGATACTTTTCTAAAATCTTATATTCAACCTTTAAGCATTAGTTTATTTTAGTCTAAGTGTTCTTAATTTCTGTATACTAGATTAGTAAGTTTACTTTAATTTTTCTTTGAAATTTTCTAACTTCCCTGTGGGATCGATATATAGGACTCCATTAGAGCCCTATATTACTTGATAACGATACGTATACTTCCGTAGTATCCACACTATAAATCATAAAATCCATAATATAATCATCAGTATCTATACATATTAAGTGCGGGATCAAGTTTTTGGTGTCGTTGCTAACTTTTCATATCATAGTTGTAAGTATAAATATCGAAAAGTGGATCAAGTTTTTGGCGCCGTTGTTGGGGAAGTGAAGTAAAGTAATTATTAAGATAATTAATAGAATTATTAAAATAATTACTAGAGTAACGGACTATTTTAAATATTACTTAAAAATTGTATGCGTAAATTTGGAAACGAAAATTTAATACCTTACGATTCAGAATTAGAGCGCACAATTAAAAGAATTAGAAAACAAAAGAGAGAAATTATAAATTTAACACAAATGGCGAATAATCCAGAAATTGAAAATAAAAATCAACAAAGACCATTAAGAGATTATGCCGACCCTACATTAGATGAAATTCACCTAACTATTCAAAACCACGATGTAGCTGCTAACTCATTTGAACTTAAACATCGCAATTATCCAAATGGTACAGAATAATCAATTTAGTGGTTCACCAAATGAAGATCCTAATTTACATCTTGCTAGTTTTTTGGAACTATGTGCTAGTTTTAAATATGAAGGAGTATCTAATGATGTTATTAGACTTAGGCTTTTTCCTTTTTCTTTAAGGGATAAGGCTAAGATGTGGTTAAATTCATTAGCACCTGAATCTATTAAAACTTGGGGAGAATTATCATAAAAATTTCTATCCAAGTATTTTCCTCCTTCAAAAACTGCAAAACTTAGAAATGATATAACATCTTTTAGTCAGTTTGATGGAGAATCCATATTTGAAGCTTGGGAGAGATTTAAAGAACTTCTTAGGAAATGCCCACATCATGCATTACCAGATTGGTTAACTATACAAACTTTTTACAATGGATAAGTAAGATCTCGTAGATCAATCATTGATGTTGTTGCTGGAGGTTCATTAATGTCAAAACCATTTGATGAAGCCTATGCGTTAATCGAAGAAATGGCTACTAACAATTTTCAATGGCCTGCTGAAAGAATAAATCCTAAAAAGATAGCTAGTGTTCATGAAAATGATGCAATATCTATGTTAGCTTCTCAAATTGTTCGTTATATCAAAGAAATTAGATCATTTTGGAATGGATTACTCTCCTACTATATTAGAAGAAAACTCATCCGGACAAATTACTGATTCTCAATCTCCTTATGAAACTATAAATGCTATTAATAATAGACCCAATAATCCTTATGCGAATTATTATAATCCTGGTTAGAAGAATCATCCAAATTTTAATTGGAATAAAAATACGACTAATCAACAGATGGATGATCAACTCCATAGGAAATCCACCTAATCAAGGAAATACAAATTATAAACCATCTTATCCACTCGGATTTAATAACAATCCATTTAAAGATAAGAAGTTATCTATAGAAGAATTAATATTAAGTATGGGTCAGCACTTGCAAAATCAAGGAAATCAATTACAAATTCAAGGAAATAAATTACAAAATCAAGGAACAGTAATTAAAAATATTGAAACTCAACTTGGACATATCGCTATCGCACTTAACAATAGAATTCCTGAAACTTTTCCTAGTAATGTGGAAATAAATCCTAAAGACCAAGGAAAAGAACAAATTAAAGCGATACAATTAAGAAGTGGAAAAGAGTTAGAAACTAAAATTCAGAAAGAAACAGAAAGTAAAAATGAGGAAGTGGAAATAGAAAAAGAAAAGGATCAGCAAGATCAAAACTTAGAATATCCATTGATCCCTATGAAAATATATATAGAAAAACCACCACCACCATTTCCTCAACGACTAAAACATCATAAAAAAGATAAACAATTTGTTAAATTCCTTAAAATTTTGAAGAAATTAACGGTAAATATTCCTTTTGTAGAAGCATTAGAACAAATGCCTAATTATGTAAAATTTATGAAAGAAATTTTAAATAAAAAATGAAAATTTACAGATAATGAAACTATTGCACTTAGCGAAGAGTGTAGTGCAATTATTCAGAAAAAGCTTCCTCAAAATTAAAAGATCCTGGTAGTTTCACTATACCTTGCGCTATTAGAGAAAAATTTTATGGAAAAGCTTTGTGTGACTTAGGAGCAAGCATAAATCTAATGCCTCTATCAATTTTCAAAAGATTAGAATTAGGAGAAATTTCACCTACTTCAGTAAATCTGCAGTTAGCTGATCGTTCTGTGACTTATCCTAAGGGAGTTATTGAAGATGTGTTAGTAAAAGTGGATAAATTTATCTTCCCGGTAGATTTTATTATTCTAGATATGGAAGAAGGCAAAGAAATTCCCATAATATTAGGAAGACCCTTTTTAGCCACTGGAAAAGCTATGATTGATGTTCAGAAAGGACAATTGACTATGAGAGTAAACGATCAAAAAGTAACTTTTAACATAGCAAAATCAATGAAATATCTCGCTTTAGAAAAAGGCTGATGAATGTTTTCGAATGGAAATACTTGAACATTTGCAAAATGAACATTTTAAAGAATATTATGAAGAAAAATTAGAAAAAGAAAATACTTAATTAATTGAAGAAGCAGATATTGAAAAACTGTATTATATACAGGAAAAATTTTAAATGTTGGATAATACTGAAAACGCTGAAAAGAAATAGTTCCGTCAATTATTAGATCTCCTGAACTCGAATTAAAAATTTTACCTAATCATTTAAAATATGCTTACTTAGGTAACCATTTAACCCTACCAGTTATTATATCAGCTGAATTGAATGAATCACAAGAACAAAAACTATTAGACATAATAAAAAAATATAAGAAAACTTTTGGTTGGACTTTAGCAGATATTAAAGGAATTAATCATTCAATCTGTATGCACAGAATTATTTTAGATAATGAACATAAGCCAAGAGTAGATCCTCAAAGGAGATTAAACCCAAAAATGAAAAAAGTAGTCAAGAAAGAAATATTAAAATTGTTAGATAATGGTATTATATATTCTATTTCGGACAGTGCTTGGGTAAGCCCAATTCACTGTGTTCCTAAGAAAGGAGGAGTGACCGTTAAAGCTAATGAAAATAATTATTTAATACCTATAAGACAAGTTTACTGGATGGCGTATATGTATTGACTATAAAAAATTAAATGCAGCCACTAGGAAAGATCACTTCCCATTACCATTTCTAGACCAAATGTTGGATAGATTAGCCGGACATAAATATTTTTATTTTTTAGATGGATATACCGGTTATCATCAGATACATCTTGCTCCTAAGGATCAAGAGAAAACTACATTTACTAGTCCTTATGGAACATTTGCTTTTAGAAGAATGCCTTTTGGATTATGTAATGCACCTGCAACATTCCAGAGATGTATAATGTATATATTTAGTAAATTAATTGATGATGGAATAGAAGTATTTATGGATGATTTCTTTGTATTTGGAACATCATTTGACGCATGCTTGAATCATCTTGAAAAAGTATTAGAAGTATGTGAGAAAACTAACTTAGTTCTAAATTGGGAAATGTCAATTTATGGTTGCAGGAGGAATTGTATTAGGGCATAAAATTTCAGAAAGTGGTGAAAAAATTCAAGTTATAGCTAAATTACCACCTCCAACTACAGTAAAAGGGGTAAGAAGTTTTCTTGCACATGCTGGATTCTACAGACGCTACATAAAAGATTTTTCAAAAATTACTAAACCTCTATGCCAACTTTTAGAAAAGGACAAGAAATTTGAATTCACAACCGAATGCCTAAATGCTTTTGAATTATTAAAAGATAAATTAATCACAGCACCTATAATAATTTCACCTGATTGGGAGAAACCATTTGAACTTATGTGTGATGCTAGTGATTATGCTATAGGAGCAGTACTTGGGCAAAGATATGATAAAATTTTGAAAGTTATATACTATGCTAGTAAAACTCTTAATAAGGCTGAATTGAATTATATAGTTACTGAAAAAGAGCTATTAGCAATTGTTTATGCTTTTGATAAATTTAGGCCTTACCTAATTGGAAATAAAAGTATTATGCATACTAATCACTCTGCTATTAAATATCTAATGCAAAAGAGAGATTCCAAACCAAGATTAATTAGATGGATATTACTAATGCAAGAATTTAATTTTGAATTCATTAACAAAAATGGAACTAATAATCAAATTGCAGATCATTTATCAAGGCTAGAATATAATGAATTATCTGATAATGAAATTACTGACATTTTTTCTGATGAACAATTATATAATATAAATGATTGGAAAATACCATGGTATGCTGACATAGTAAATTATATTATAAGTGATACTTTACCACCTATGTTAACTTTGCAACAACAGAAAAAACTCATTCATGATGCTAAAACATATTTTTGGGATAAACCATATTTATAAGCAATGTAAGGATCTTATAATTAGATGATGCGTGCCTTATGAAGAAACAGAACAAATCATTCAGAAATGTCATTATTCGGATTTTGGAGGACATTTTGGAACAGATAAAACTACTTATTAAATTTTACAATCTGGATTTTATTGGCTTACTCTTTTTAGAGATGTTTATAGATATATCAGAACTTGCGATAGATGCCAACGAGTAGGTAATATATCTAGAAGAAATGAATTGCCTCTAAATTTTATATTAGAAGTTGAGATTTTTGATGTTTGGGGATTAGATTTTATGGGACCAATTGTTCCTTCATTTGGAAACTCATATATATTAGTTGATGTTGATTATGTTTTCAAATGGATTAAAGCACAAGCTTTACCTAGATGTGACGCTAAGAGTGTTTCAAAGTTTCTAATGAAAAATATTTTTACTAGATTTGTAATGCCAAGAGTGATTATCACTGACGGAGGTTCTCATTTTAGAAATAAATATATTCACAAACTAGTAGAAAAATTTAACACTATTCATAAGATATAAACTGCTTATCATCCACAAACCAGTGGATTAGCTGAAGTTTCTAATCGAGAAATTAAACATATTTTAGAAAAGACTGTAAACCCTAATAGATTGGATTGGTCTATAAGACTAGACAATCGCATTATGGGCATACATGATCGCTTATAAAACTACGATTGGAATGACTCCTTACGAGCTTATTTATGGAAGAACTTGTCACTTACCGGTTGAATTAGAACATAAAGCTTATTGGGCGATTAAAGAATTTAATTACAATGCGAAAGAAGCTGGTGAGAAGAGATTATTGCAATTGAATGAATTAGATGAATTAAGAAATGAATCTTATCATAATGATAGAATTTATAAAGAAAAAATGAAATTATGGCATGATCGGAAGATTAACCTGAAGAATTTTGAGCCAGGACAAGAAGTTTTACTTTGTAAAAGATTGAAATTATTTCTTGGGAAATTGAAATCTCGATGGTTAGGGCCTTTCATAATAACTCAAATATTTTCATGCGGAACTATAGAAATTGAAGATCCAAAAACTGGGCATAGATTTAAAGTAAAAGGACACAGATTAAAACCTTATTTTGAAGGGAGAAGACAAAATTTTAAAGAAGTTTTGATGCTCAGTCAACCTGATTACTAATTAAATTAGGGTGGGCTGATGATGTTAAACCAAGCGCTTTATGGGAGGCAACCCATAGTAATTATTAATTATGATTTATTTATTAAAGTTATTGAAAAATTAAAATATAGAATAAAATCTACTCATTTTACTTTTTAGAATCATCACAAATTTGAATATATACGAAGAAATCAGAAAATATTCGGACCAGAGCGAAAATTGGGCAATTTACCTAATCTCACCGACAGCGAGATCGATTCCGCTGACAGCGAGATTGGCGCGCCCAAATTCAGTTTAAATTTATTAACTATCTCGCCGACGGCGAGATCGTTACCGCTGATGGCGAGACAGTTAAAAAGTAGTTTTTGTGAGTTATTTTGCAGTTTTGGACGGTTCTTAGGCCATTTCTCTATATAAAACGTTTAAAACTTCATTTTTACACTATCTTCTTCCTTAGATACGATTAGAGTCCCTCCAAAACAATCTATTATGGCCTCCAAACAACTTGAAACCACTAAATCCGGAGTTTTTAACCGATGAAAGTTCGTCAGTTCGGCTCAGCGACTATTCAACAAGGTTTTGATGAAGATGCGACTGATTAAAGAAATAGGATTCGTAAACAGAGGAGCAGAGAATTCAACAACAACAATTGAAGAAATGATTGTTCAGCGACGTTGGGAGGTATTCTACTATACCATATCTGCTGTAGTCATTCCAGTAGTCAAGGAATTCTACTCTAATCTGCATGTGATCCATAATGGAAGTGTTTACGTAAGAGTCAGATGGGTAACTTTCACTCCTTCTCGAATAAATGAATTATACTCGATTGAAAATACCCCTGTTTGCCACTATTCAAATTTTGTTCCTACAAGATACAACATGAATGAGATCTACGGATATCTGACCGACGAACCTGACGATTGGGAATTACGAGAAGACGGGTACGTTAGTTTTTATGCATCACTTCTTAACCCCGTCTCAAAGCATTGGCATTTCTTTATTTCATCAAAGCTATTACCCACTATGAGGGTAAACAAAGTTTCAAAGGAATGCGCAATCTTAAATTACTGTATTCAATCTGGATTGCCTGTTGATGTTGGATCTATCATTGTGATGTCTGCATTAGGATTAATTGTGCATGGGTCAATTCAGGGACTTGGACACCCATCAATTATATTTGCTTTATGTAGTCAGTACCAAGTTTCCTACGAAGCTTGGGAAAAAGTGTTATTGCCTTGGAAACCACTAGATTCGACAGATATATTTCCTACTTTGGATAACAATGATGAAACAGTAATTATTTCTGATCAAGCATCCCAAAATAAACCTGTAGTTAAGCCCCTGACTGATAGAAAAAACCTCATTTTACGGAAACTTAAAGGATTGGAGAAGGAACTACAGAATGTGATGAATTCTATTGATAATATCTCTAATTTATTCGATCACATCGATTGGAGAATGAAGGAGCACTTTGACCATACAGGACATCTGGAAGCAAGTTTTATACGATTATTGAGATAGAAAGGGTGGATTGAAGAAGATTCTACTGCAGAATTCCCTTTCAGGCCTTTCTATAATTTGTTTGTGCGCCTGCATTCTATTGGAAACATCAGAGAAGATATCAGTACAGATTCTGATGAGTATTAGAAATTTCTATTCATATTATATGTATGTGAGTTGATTTGAATTTAGTTTTTGATATAATTTGAACTTTACGTAGATAATCCAGTTTATATGAGATTATATGTTGTTTGTTTAGTCTCAGCATTTAGAGTGTCGTGGTGTGGATTGCAATGCTGAGTTAGATGTGTTTGGGTTAATTTGATAAGTCAATTGATAGTTTTGTGGTATTTGAAGTTTGTAAGTTCATGGATTTCATTTATAAAGTTATAATGTTTGTGTTGTGTGAATTTATGTGTTAATATAGTATCTAATCTTTAAAAAATATATCAAATTTAGTGACCGGAACAATGGACAAGGCTTAATCTAGAATGAAAACATTATAAATATTAAAAATATTAAAAATTTGGAAACCCCGTCGACAGCGAGAAAATCTCGCCGACGGCGAGGAAAAATCCGCTTACAGTGAAAATGATCCCGCTAACGGCGAGATTTTCCCGAAACTTTGGCCTTGATGAATTAATTTGCTCGCCAACGGCGAGAAATTTCTCGCCGACAGAAAGATCGCGAAATGTACTATATTTTGACCGGTCAACCGATACTATTCATCGTCCCCTTCCTCAAAACTTCGAAAAAATGATCTAGGGCTTGTGGAATCTTGGATTTGAAGCGATTTCAACACATTTTGACGCCGGATTTCATCTTCCCTTGGTAAGAGCTTCACTCCTATGTACAAATTTTGGATTTTTACCATGAATTTCTTCTACATTGATGAATTTCTTCTCGCCGACAGAAAGATCGCGAAATGTACTATATTTTGACCGGTCAACCGACACTATTCATCGTCCCCTTCCTCAAAACTTCGAAAAAATGACCTAGGGCTTGTGGAATCTTGGATTTGAAGCGATTTCAACACATTTTGACGCCGGATTTCATCTTCCCTTGGTAAGAGCTTCACTCCTATGTAAAAATTTTGGATTTTTACCATGAATTTCTTCTACATTGAGGAATTTTGGAAAAATTTGAAGTGTGAAGAAAAGACTTGGAAGAAATTCATGGAACTTGATTTAGAATAATTTTAGTAACTATTGGAAGCCATCTTAGTAATATTTAGAAGTTTAATTAAGATTTTTGTGAATTTCACAGATCGAAAAATGGCTCCACGTCAAAA
This sequence comes from Papilionanthe hookeriana x Papilionanthe teres, assembly GCA_022702705.1. Lineage (NCBI taxonomy): Eukaryota > Viridiplantae > Streptophyta > Magnoliopsida > Asparagales > Orchidaceae > Papilionanthe > Papilionanthe hookeriana x Papilionanthe teres. The sequence goes on along the minus strand of CM040421.1, from coordinate 127,704,914 downwards.
GAGAAGAATGGATTACGATGAAACTCATTTTGTGAATGCAAGGGCACAATCAAGATATTTTCACAATATTCAAGCTAGAAAATGCATTCAGGATCGAGTTTTCAAAAATCAAGGAGGTGAAGCAGAGCGAATAATTAAAGAAAGAGGATGGGAAAACTTCTGTTACATAACCAACAGAGCCGCTGTAGAAGTGGTAAAAGAATTATATGCCAACCTGACCGCGATCGAAGATGCACCAATCAAGGTGAGAGGATTTTTGGTAGATTTTAGTGCTGCAAGGATTAATTCATTTTACGAAGTACGAGATGTATACACCAGTGAGTACGATACCTTTGGAACTATGGAAGGACCACTTGGAAGAAGTGATCAACTTTCTCATCGACGGGAAAGGATTTTAGAAGCTTAAGCAGCGTGAAAGGGTAAACTTTCCTCTCTCAATGTTGAATGCATCATCTAAAGCCTGGAATTATTTTATTTATTCTACCTTGTTACCCACTTACCACCATAGTGAGGTAACAAGAGATAGAGCAGTTCTGAATTTTTGTATTCAGAACCAAAGAAGTATTAATGTGGGAAATATAATTTATAAGAATATATTAGCCACTACAAGAAGTGAAAGTGGAGGAGGACTAGGACACCCTGGTCTGATTTATGCACTCTGTCAATTATCTGGGGTAGAGGCAAGAGATGATGAGGAATGGGTGGAGCCTATGAAACCCATTACTCCAGCTAATATTAAGAAATATGAATCCCACGAAGGATGGAGATCTGGGACTAGGAGCAATATACCTTCTTCAAGTAGAGATATTCCCTCTACTAGTTATGACCCTCCTCCCTATAGTACTCCTACCCTTCAGGATTTGATGAATGAGATGACTCTACAGCGGAAAAGTTTTGAGAAAATAGAAGAAAAACTGGAGCATATTGATCAGAGAATTGGAGGCTTAGAGAGAAGACATGATTATAATAGCGAGTATCTCCAGAGACATTCAGAGTATGAGATAGCCTATTATGATGCTGAGAATCGTTTAGGAGAGGAGAGCTCGATGTTGTATTTCCTGAGTGCCCCTGATATACTCATTACCAGCCTAATCCACCCACTGCTCAAGGAAATGACGATATAGTTTGGGACATTGATGATGAAGATTAGAAGCTATGTTTATTTGTTTAGTTTTAGACTCTGATGTTGTGATTGTTTGTTTGTTGTTTTACATTTTAGTATTGATGTTTTAGTTTATGAACTTGATTATGATGTAGTGTAGATTGTTTTAATATTGTTGTTAAAGTTATATAGTTTTTAAATTTTAATGTTTTCGATTGCTTATTGTAACCTTGGATTGAATTAGTAAATGTATGTGGATGTAGTATAATATGTTAGTATAAAATGTGGTAGTATTGTGTTAAACTTCTTTACCAAGCACTTTCTTTAATATTTTGTGTGTAGAAAAATACTAACAGTACAGGTTAATTAAGTAATGGAAAAAGCCTGCAGAACTTCAAAAAGAAGAAATACCTAAAGCTCGAAGGTATGATTTAAATATTACATTTTATTTCCTTTTCACTCTATATAGATAGATATAAAAATTTAAGTTTGGGGGAGGGAAAAATACAAATTTAGTTATTAAATTGTTCTCAATTTACATTTTCAAAATTATTATAAAAATGAATTTTTGTAGTAATTTTAATTCAATAACTAGAATTAATTTATCTAATTATTATAAAAGTCGAATAAAATATTTCTAGTAATTAAACTAATTTAATAGATTAAGAAATTTAGTTTAAAAGCATAAGAATATAGTTAACTATTTAAAGTAAGGAAAACTATATTTTCAAATATGAAATTCTTGAGTATTTAGCTGAGAAAGAAAAGATTGAAACTCAATGAAGTAAAAGCTTTGAAATATATATTAAGTAAGGGAATGTTACCAGTTTTAAATTTAGGAAGAGGAAAATGAAGTTCAAAATTATTAACAGGCTAACCAAAAATAGTGATCCTCACTTAAAAAGGTAAAGAAAAAGGGATTAAAAATCAATCCAGAGAAAAAAAAGAGAAAAAAAAAGAAAAAGAAAATATATATATATATATATAAAGTGAGGATAAGCTTGAGGAGATGCCTTATCAAAAATTGTTAAGCACCTCTTCGAAAAGCGTCCGGGTTTAATATAAATAGAGATGAATTTTAGTCAGTTGTGTGTCAGTTTTGTGTCATTTGTGTGGATGTTAAGTGTAATTTAAGAGTCATTTGAGTGAGTAGATAAAGTGTTTAGAGTTTTGGTGTGCTGTACTGGAAGGAAGAGTCAAAGGAACTTCAAGGAGTCTGCTTGAGGAGAAGAATTGAGATAAGTCTATTTGTTATTTGTTTGTTAACTTTAATGAAATCCATGCTTTGTGTTACTTTTCCCATGCATTCTGAGCAGTTTCCTTAGTCTTTCTCCTTGTTGTCGAGATTTCGTGAAATGATGAATTAAAGTAGTTATGCCTAAAAATATAAAAATAGAAATTGTGCTAATCTTTTACTTAAATCTTAATTTACTTTCAATCTGGCCAATTGATTTGTTAACGTATGTTGAATTATCAACTATAGTAAAGATTACATCCAAGATTCAGGGAAGTCAAAAGCCTTGGAAGGAGGGTGCAAATAAATAGAGAAATATTAACTATTGGGCGTAGAATTAGACATTTTAGTGTGACAAACTAAAATATTCAATTTGGTCTTATTGTTTGAGAGATGAAGTGTAGATGTTAGCCCTCAGGCGAGGGGAATGTGGGAGCTCTGAAGTGGCAGTCGGTATCCTCCCAGCCTAGCTGCAGATTCAGTAATCAAACATAAGATTAGTCAATGCTCTTTGCACCTGGACCAAAGGGTAAAGAATAGGAATGCTCCTATTTGGCACAATACAATTAAAAACTCATTTAATTCTTCATTCACTTAATTCTCTAAAACAAGGAGAAAGATACTTTTCTAAAATCTTATATTCAACCTTTAAGCATTAGTTTATTTTAGTCTAAGTGTTCTTAATTTCCGTATACTAGATTAGTAAGTAAGTTTACTTTAATTTTTCTTTGAAATTTTCTAACTTCCCTGTGGGATCAATATCTAGGACTCCATTAGAGCCCTATATTACTTAATAACGATACGTATACTTGTGTAGTATCCACAATATAAATCATAAAATCCATAACTAATCATCAGTATCTATATATATTCAGTGTGTGATCAAGTTTTTGGTGTCGTTGCTAACTTTTCATATCATAGTTGTAAGTATAAATATTGAAAAGTGGATCACCTTGACCATAGGAAGCTTCTCTTTGACTCAATTTAGATTGATATCGGCTCTAGCTATGAGCTAAACAAAATGGTGGCTCGATTTGGCCTTGGAATAGGTTGGAGACCTCAGGAAGCCCTAATTTCATTAGGGAAGGTTGTAGAGGTTCTGGGAAACTTTTGTCAGAGTTTAATTTGATTTTTGGAGAAGTTTATGTCGGACATAAATTTTGCCTTGGATTTGAATGACAAAATTTGGGTTTCACTGCGGTGTTGGTTAGCTAATGATGGAGGGGATTAGTTGCTTAAATTAAGCGGAAGATTTTCCTTGTTGAAGGACAAAGGTTTTAGAGTATAAATAGGAATCATAGTCTTCTTTGGAGCTCTTAGGTTCCTCCTTTTAATGGCTGTGAGAGGGCTCAACATGCTTTAGGATGAGCTTGGGTTGCTCCTCTATGAGTTTGCAGATACATGCGAAGCTTTCTTTGATGAAATAGGGGTCATTTCTGATTTTTAGCAAGCATGACTATGAGGGCTCCAATGGGGAAGAGAGAGTAATTTCATGGCTTGAGGGTATTGGAGGGAGTTGGAGGTGTGGTTATTGAGCTCAACCATGGCCTGGCTTGACCCATGTATGAAAGGATTTGGGTGGAATAGACTTGGTTGCCGAGTGTAGAAGGGGGGGTGGGTAGGTGTGATATCCTTTGTCTCCTCTCTCTTATTTTTATTTTTTATTTTTTATTTTATTTAAAATTAATTTATTTTATGTCATGTGTCACCCGTTGTCCTGAAGGGTTGACTTAGGTCTTAGGTAGTCATGGATGACCCAAGAAGAGTGATTCATCGGCTTAGGTCACAGGCTTAGGCTTTTGGCTAAGGCCATTTTCATAATGGATTGGATCATAATTGGGCATGCTTAATGCTAATCAAATGGCTTAGACACTAATGGTTCTTTATGATTGACCTAATTAAATAATTAGGTGAATCATAAGGATTAATCCCATAATGTCAAGTTTGACCTCATGGTGGTTTGGTGTGTTAACCTCATGGATGGGGTTTAATTGGATTGGATTTAGTCCATAGGTTAGGTCTAAATTAAATTCAACATTTCCCTTAATTAATTAATTAATTAATTAATTAATTAAGGAGATTGACCCTATAGTACCAATTTGGTTCATCACATGGTGTAGTGTCATAACCATTTTGAGTGAATTCAAATTGGTTGGGAAGTTGGTCAATTGGTCAATATTTGACCAATATTAGGTTGACTTAATTGGATTTGGCCATTTCATGGTGCTACCAAAGTTTGGGGTCAAAATGGCACATTAGGATTCCGGTCTGATTTTCAAGGTTTGGGGAGGCTCTTAGTGAGGCTAAGGATCAATTTATGTTGACTCCTCTCCCATGGTGGGTTGGATGTCAAAATAGTTCTTAAGTTTTATAGATAAGTCCCTACGTCTTTTAGTTAATTTGGGTGACATGGGGTATAGGTGGCCTTCACCTAAGGCATCCAAACCCCAGCTGGACAATTTAGGTTTTCACTTGGTCAAAACCCTAAAACCACTCAACCAAAGGGTACGGGACTTGAGCTTGTACAGGTGGGGCCCAACAAAACATAACCCTAGTTTAGGGTTATGTATATATGGGTGGAATGAGTCCTCACTAAAGTGAGGTTAATAGATGGCATTATGTTGGAACTTGAGGAGAAACTTGGTACTATATTCCTTAGTGTTGTGGCAACATGCATTATTTGTTAGGATACAATAGAAAACCCCACTTAGAATTTGGATGAGCCTCAATGTGGTCATTCAAATACGTTACAAGAGGAGCAACCAGAGGATCAAAAGCAGAGCAAGTCCAATCCGCCCAAGCATCCGGACCCTTCACCTAAAACAAAAAAGAAAGAAGTCTAGGGCGACACACTTATCCTAGTAGATCTCAACACTGGTAACAAACTGCACTAGTGTTACATATATTTCTCACACAGCTCTGCATGGATACCAGATTATGACAGATATTGTGGAACTGTTTGACTCTATTCCTAAGATCTTAAAAAATTTTCCCCTCTACTCATTTGTTGTAAAACTTTTAGTAGATGATCCAAGAAAAAAATGCCTATTTTTATGCCTTAATTTTTATTAAATTTTAAGGATATTATGCTTTAATGAAAGGTATTTTCATGTTTTTGGATGTAGGTGATGCCAAAATGTTCAAGAAGGAGAAAAATATGAAAAAGGAGCAAAAAGGAGCAAAAAAAAGCAAAAATAGAGCCAAAATACAAAAATTTTGAAATTATTGGCCTGGCGCCTAGGCGCCAGAGTCCGGCGCCTAAGCGCCACCTCGATACAGAAAATTATTAAGTTTTTGATGACTTTTGGGCGGTTATTTTGACGGTGTGAGTGGTTATTGGACCTTATAGAAGACTAGTAGTTGTTCCTGGTTTATAGGACATGTGATACAATGTATTTGGACGCTTCAAAACGGTTTTAATCTCGAAGAGGTGCGATCCAAAGTGAAGAGGTGCGAAGAACTGAACGCGGTGTCGGCGCCTAGGCACTGGATTTCGGCGCCTAGGTGCCAGACACACCTTCTTGAAGATTCATTGAATGGGGACACATTTTGAAGAGGTGCCTTGAGGCAACCCTTGAAGCCTATAAATAAGAGGGTATTCCTTTAGAGAAAAACGCCCCATCTACCCTTCCCTATCTAGAGTCCTATCTAGAGAGAGAATTAGAGAGATCATATTAGGGCCACCTTTTTACTTTCCTTCATAAATTAGTGAGTTTATTTTAGAGTTTGTATTCAAAGTTTGAAACAGTTGGTGCATCTGTAGTTCATTACGCTGTGGAGTCAGTAGGAATCAGAAGTTCAGTAGGAGAAACATCTAAGATAAGTATTTTTATTTTGATGACAAGTTTATTTATTATGTTTTGTTATTTAATTTCAATGTGTTATGAGTAGTTACTTTACTTTCTCCTTTCAATTATGAAAAGATAGATAAGATAATACAAAATTCGTCGGAGAATTAAAAATCATATATTTTCAAAACATTGTGATGATATTAATATCGGTTCTTAATTTACTATTTAAATTGGCCATTTAAATTGTTAAAACCTGTTGAAGAGTTTTGAGACCTAGAAGGAGATGAATTCTTAACTTGTAGATATCACATGAATCCTTGGGTAGTCGAAGGCCTTGTGCGGGTTATTCAAGGTGAAGTGCAAATAAATAGGAAGATATTATATAATGGGCGTAGAATTGATAAGTTTTTAAAGTGACAGACTAAATTCTTGTGATTTCGTTTATAGAAAAGGAAAGGGTCACTAGTAGGGCCGACCATAGCTACCCTTAGACATCTAGTAGTGTGAGCCTAGATTAACCCATTCTACTAACAATACATCCGGACCTGATCTATAGGCTAGCCAATGTTCTTTGCACCTGGATCAAAGGGTAAAGAATATAAATGCTTCTATTTGGCACAATACCATAAATTTATATTCTCCACGAATATTATCATTATCTTAGAAAATCTTGGATTAATTGAAAGGGAGAAAGTTGCTTTCTTATTGCTATTTACATCAATTATTTTATTCCTGCTTTATTATTGCATCTAGTAAATTAAAAATTATAAAAGAAATACTTTCAAATAAAAATATTTATAAATCTATAACTCTCTCATCGTTGGATCGATACGGGGGTCTTTGTTTCAAAGCTCTATATTACTTGAAACGATACGTATACTTGCGTAGAACCCCTAGTGTGTAAAGTATTTTCCATAAAATTATATTTATATACACTAGTCGTTATTATTATTTATAACATCTATTTTTGAAAGCATTAATTAGTACGTTGATCTTCAGAGGACTTCGGGTCAAGTTTTTGGCACCGTTGCACGGGAAGAAGATTTTAGTACGCATATATTTATATCGGGTCAAGTTTTTGGCGCCGTTGCCAGGGAGAGTAGAGGCAAACTTTTAGATTTTAAGTATTTTCTTTTTCTTTATTAAAAAAAACAAAAAGAAAACAAAAAGATATATATAATATTTATTTTAATTCTTGCTAATTGACTTTTTATGCGTAGTTTTGGATCTGAAGGATTATTACCTTTAGATTCTGAATTAGAAAGAATTATTAGAAGAATTTCAAGAAATGACTAATTTACATAATAATTTACAAAATCCAATTGAAATTAATGATCAAAATGTTTACAAACCATTAAGGGATTATACTAACCCTACAGTTGATGAACTTCATAGTAGTATTCAAATACCCACTGTAGATGCTAATTCTTTTGAGCTTAAACCGTCTATTATTCAAATGGTTCAAAACAATCAATTTGGTGGAACACGAATGAGGATCCAAATTTACACCTTGCTAGTTTTTTAGAACTTTGTGCTACCTTTAAATATAACAATGTTTCTGATGATGCTATTAGGCTTATACTCTTTCTTTTTTCTTTAAGAGATAAATCAAAGATGTGGCTGAACTCATTAGCAACATGTTCTATTAAAACATGGGCTGAAATGACACAAAAATTCCTTGCTAAATATTTTCCTCCTTCTAAAACTCGCTAAATTAAGAAATGATATTACTTCATTTAGTCGATTTGATGAGGAGACAATTTATGAAACTTGGGAAAGATTTAAAGAACTATTAAGAAAATGTCCTCGTCATGTTTTACACGATTGGTTAATTATTCAAACATTTTATAATGGATTAATTGGATCTTTAAAATCAATTATTGATGCTGCTGTTGGAGGTTCTTTAATGTCTAAATCATTTGAAGAGGCTTACACTTTAATTGAAGAACTGGTTAACAATAATTTTCAATGGCCTTCTGAAAGGATTAATCCTAAAAGAATGGCAAGTATTCATGATAATGAAGCCTTTTCTATTTTAGCTTCACAAGTAGCAGCGATATGTCTAAGAAATTAGATAGTTTTGCTATTAATATATCACATAATAACTCTGCTAATATTGAAGATTCTCAAATTATTGAAACTTTACAAGCTATTGCTAGTAAAAATAATCCTTATTCAAATTATTATAATCTTGGATGGAAAAATCATCCTAATTTTAACTAGAATAATTCACAACAATGGGGTAATAATCAATCTCATCCCACTGGAAATTGGAATAATCAAGCTAATTCAAACTATAAACCACATGGATTTAACAATCAACAGAAAAAGTTATCTATAGAAGAATTAATTTTATAACTAAGTAATCAATTACAAAATCAAAACACTGTTATATGTAATATTGAGAATCAAATGGGACAAATCACTAATTTAATTAATTATAAACCCCCAGGAACACTTCCTTGTAATGTTGAAATCAATCCAAAAGAAATTGGAAAAGAACATGAACATGTTAAAGCTGTACAACTTAGAAGTGGAAAGGAATTAAAAGAAAGAATGCAGAATGAAATTGAAAAGGAGATTGAGGTTGAAGAGATTGAAAAATCTAAAGAAACTCCTTCTCCTAATAAAGATCAAACTGATATTTCTATTAATATGGAAGTTGAAAAACCACCACCACCTTTTCCTCAAAGACTTAAATAGTAGAAGCTTGATCATCAATTTTCTAAGTTCTTTAAAATTTTTAAGAAACTTACCATAAACATACCTTTTGCTGAAGCTTTAGAACAGATGCTAACTTATGCAAAATTTGTGAAAGATATTTTAAGTAAGAAACGAAGATTTGAAGCTTTTGAAACTGTTGCATTAAGTGAAGAATGTAGTGCAATAATTCAAAAGAAATTACCTCAAAAACTTAAAGATCCTGGAAGTTTTACTATACCTTGTGCTATTGGAGAAAAGTTTTGTGGAAAAGCTTTATGTGATTTAGGAGCAAGTATTAATCTCATGCCATTTTCTATTTTTCGAAGGTTGAATTTAGGAGAGATTACTCCCACCATCGTAACCTCGCGATTAGGCGATAGATCTATCACTTACCCTAAAGGAGTTATAGAGGATGTTCTTGTTAAAATAGATAAATTTATCTTCCCTGTGGATTTCATTGTACTTGATATGGAAGAAGATAAAGAAATACCTATTATTTTAGGGAGACCTTTTCTAGCGACCGGATGAGTTATGATTGATATACAAAAAGGAGAATTAACCATGAGAGTTAATGATCAAGAGATTAAATTTAATGTCTTTAAATAAATGAAGTACCTTGATAAAGAAAAATGTTATCAAATGGATATACTTGATTATTTAATTGAGAAACCTTATCAAAAAAAATGTAAAGTCATTTCTGAAGAAAAATTTGAATTATTAACTGATGAAGATGAAGAACTAAAAGAAGAAGAAACTCATTATATTAAAGATAATTGGGAAACTTTGGACATAACTCAAAATGATATACTCTTACCCTCAATTAAAAAAGCCCCTAAACTGGAATTAAAAATGTTACCTTCACATTTAAAGTATGCATTTATGGGAAATTCATTAACTTTACCTGTTATTATTTATTCTGAGCTAAGTAAAGATCAAGAAGAAAAATTGATAGGAGTGTTAAAGAATTATAAGAAAGCATTTGGTTGGACATTTGCTGACATAAAAGGAATAAGCTCATCCATTTGTATGCATAGAATTTTAATGGAAGAAAATTTTAAACCTACTATTAAACCGCAAAGAAGATTAAATCCTATCATGAAAGAGGTTGTTAAAAAAGAGATTGTTAAATGGCTAGATGCTGGTATTATTTATCCTATTTCGGATAGCCAATAGGTAAGTCCTATTCATTGTGTTCCGAAGAAAGGAGGAGTAACTGTCATTGTCAATGATAAAAATGAACTAATTCCTACAAGACAAGTTACTGGATGATAAATTTGCATTGATTATAGGTAATTAAATGACGCCACTAGAAAGGATCCTTTTCCTTTACCTTTCTTGGATCAAATGCTTGATAAATTAGCTGGAGACTCATATTTCTATTTTCTGGATGGATACTATGGTTATCATCAATTACCTGTCGCTCTTGAGGACCAAGAGAAAACAACATTTACAAGTCCTTATGGAACATTTGCCTTTAGAAGAATGCCTTTTGGTTTATGTAATGCACACCGTAACTTTTCAAAGATGTATGATGTCAATATTTTGTGATTTGATTGACAAAGGAATTGAAATATTCATGGACGATTTTTCAGTTTTTGGAACTTCTTTTGAATCTTGTTTGGAAAATATTTCCAAAATTTTGAAAAGATGTGAAGAAACAAACTTAGTTCTTAAGCGGGAAAAATGTCGATTCATGGTCGCAGAAGACATCGTACTTGGTCACAAGATTTCACAAAAGGGATGGAAGTAGATCAAGCAAAAGTGAAAATTATTCGCTGAATTACAACCACCTACTACGTTATCGATGTGAGAAGTTTTCTAGGTCATGCTTGGATTTTATAGAAGATATATAAAGGATTTTTCTAAAATTGCTAAACCTCTTTGTCATTTATTGGAAAAAGATGCTAAATTTAAATTTAACAAAGACTCGTGTTAATGCTTTAATATTTTAAAAGAAAAATTAATTACTGCACTTATCATTGTTGCACCTAATTGGAATAAATCTTTTGAATTAATGTGCAATACGAAGTGATTTTGCAATTGGAGCTGTATTGGGACAAAAATATGAGAAAATTTTCGAAGTTATATATTATGCTAGTAAAACTCTTATTGAAACTCAAAGAAATTACACTACTACTGAGAAAGAGCTTCTAGCTATAGTATACGCCTTTGATAAATTTGGACCTTATCTTCTTGGTACTAAATGCATAGTTCATACTGATCATTCAGTTGTTAGTTTAGTTTGTTTGCTAGTATTGATTGTTGTTTGTTATTTGCGAGTTTAGATTTGTTTATTTACTTTGTGTGGATTGTTGGGTGTTAAGACTGTTGTTAGAGTATTTTTAATGTATTGTGTTTAAGATTGAAATTTGGATAAATTTATGTTTATTTTCGTTTCGACCTACTTGTTTAGTAGTTAGTATTGTTGATCTATTTACGTTATTATAAGTAGTATAGTCATTTAATTTAATTAATAATGAGCACAGCTTACTTTTATACCTGCTTCATTATTTCAGTATTATTCATAAAAGCATGTGTAGAAGTAAATTTTTCTTTCTAGAATCTTTTTTTTACATACTTATAAAAATTCCTTTTTAAAATTATGTTTTTCTTTCTCTCATACTTAAAAAAAAAAATTTTATGATAGACCAAAACCTAAGTTTGGGGGAAAGAGAAAATACATTCAAATTTAAATTTTATTTGCCCTTAGAGAACTAATATTTTCTTAAAATAAAAATTTTTTAACATAACATGAGGAATGAAGAATCTATTTAAGATCACTTAAATTTTTGAAATTATAAATAATTTAGTGAACTTAACCAAAAATTTTAATAACTTTGATTGATTTTAAGAATAGAATTATCCAACTTAAAAAAGAATAAGATTAAAAAATTTTTCTATTCATAGTAGAGATAATTAAATTTTAGAAGTATTAAGAAATCAAAAAATTATAACTCGAAAAAGAATAGATTGAAATTCTTTTTGAAATCTATTTATGTTATAATAATTAAGTGAAAATGTATAAGTTTGAAAATATAAGCTAAGGATAGTGAAGTTCAAAACCATTAACAGGCTATCCAGATACAGTAATCCTCTCTTCAAAAAAAAAAAAAAGAGAGGAGAAGCTTGAGGAAATGCCTAATCAAAAATTGGCTTCACTTGAATTAACTTATAAAAAGAAAACTGATTACATTTATTACTTAATTATTATGCATGTATTTTTATTAGAAAAGAATTTCATGAAGATCTTTTTCTTATGAATAATTTATATGATCTTAATATCATAAACTACAATTATTTTTGAAGTGAATGAAAAATTTTTGAAGTCTTATGATTTGATAGTTAGAATATTTTTTAAATTCTTAAAATTAAACTTAGTTAGTGAAATTTGGTTAATGATTTACTAAAGCCTTTATAAAATCAAAAAATCTTAAGAAGTCTTAAGTATTTACTTTTTTTATTCCAAATGTTATACATTTTATATAGTATAAAGGGCTACTTGAGGACAAGTAACGTTTAAGTTTGGGGGATTTTGATCCAAGAAAAAAATACCTATTTTTATGCCTTGATTTTTATTAAATTTTAAGGATATTATGCTTTAATGAAAGGTATTTTCGTGTTTTTGGATGTAGGTGATGTAAAAATGTTCAAGAAAGAGAAAAATATGAAAAAGGAGCAAAAAGGAGCAAAATAGAGCCACAATGCAAAATTTTTGAAATTATTGGCCTGGCGCCTAGGCTCCAGAGTCCGACACCTAAGCGCCAGCTCGATACAGAAAACTGTTAAGTTTTTGACGACTTTTGGGCGGTTATTTTGATGGTGTGAGCGGTTATTGGACCTTCTAGAAGACTATCAGTTGTTCCTGGTTTATAAGACATGTGATACAATGTATTTGGACGCTTCAAAACGGTTTTAATCGCGAAGAGGTGCGATCCAAAGTGAAGAGGTGCGAAGAACTGGACGCGGTGTTTGGCGCCTAGGCGCCAAACACACATTCTAGAAGATTCATTGAATGTGGACACATTTTGAAGAGGTGCCTTGAGGCAACCCTTGAAGCCTATAAATAGGAGGGTATTCCTTCAGAGAAAAACACCCCATCTACCCTTCCTTATCTAGAGTTCTATCTAGAGAGAGAATTAGAGAGATCATATTAGGGCCACCTTTTTACTTTCCTTCATAAATTAGTGAGTTTATTTTAGAGTTTGTATTCGAGTTTGAAAGAGTTGGTGCATCCGTAGTTCATTACGCTCGTGGAGTCGATAGGAATCATAAGTTCGGTATGAGAAACATCTAAGATAAGTATTTTTATTTTGATTCAAAGTTTATTTATTATGTTTTGTTATTTAATTTCAATGTGTTACGAGTAGTTACTTTACTTTCTCCTTTCAATTTTGAAAAGATAGATAAGATAATACAAAATTCGTCGGATAATTAAAAATCATATATTTTCAAAACATTGTGATGATATTAATACCGGTTCTTAATTTACTATTTAAATTGGCCATTCAAATTGTTAAAACTTGTTGAAGAGTTTTGAGACTTAGAAGGAGCTGAATTCTTAACTTGTAGATATCACATGAATCCTTGGGTAGTCGAAGGCCTTGTGCGGGTTATTCATGGTGAAGTGCAAATAAATGGGAAGATATTATATAATGGGCGTAGAATTGATAAGTTTTTAGAGTGACTGACTAAATTCTTGTGATTTGGTTTATAGAAAAGGAAAGGGTCACTAGTAGGGCCGACCATAACCACTCTTAGACATTTAGTAGTGTGAGCCTAGATTAACCCATTCTACTAACAATACATCCGGACTCGATCTATAAATGCAGCCAATGTTCTTTGCACCTGGATCAAAGGGTAAAGAATATGAATGGTTCTATTTGGCACAATACCATAAATTTATATTCTCCACGAATATTATCATTATCTTAGAAAATCTTGGATTAATTGAAAGGGAGAAGTTGCTTTTTTATTGCTATTTACATCAATTATTTTATTCCTGCTTTATTATTGCATCTAGTAAATTAAAAATTATAAAAGAAATACTTTCAAATAAAAATATTTATAAATCTATAACTCTCTCCTCATGGGATCGATACTGGGGTCTTTGTTTCAAAGCCCTATATTACTTGAAACAATATGTATACTTGCGTAGAACCCCTAGTGTGTAAAGTATTTTCCATAAAATTTTATTTATATACACTTGTCGCTATTATTATTTATAACATATATTTTTGAAAGCATTAATTAGTATGTTGATCTTCAGACGACTTCGGGTCAAGTTTTTGGCACTGTTGCCAGGGAAGAAGATTTTAATATGCATATATTTATATCGGGTCAGTAGACTATAATAAACAGAAGGTTTTATTCACTCTGATGCCAGAGCGGAGGATTCCTTACCTCTGATATTTAATATTGAAGCAAACTACACAATTGTATTTCTTTTTATTGTCATGGCAATTTTGGATTTTTTGTAATAATTCACATTTTTATGATGAACTATGGATCGTGTTAAGTTTGTGTGGCATTTTGGTATTTATGGATATGAGTATTTGCAGTGATTTATTATGAGTCATTTTAATAGTTACTTGCACTTCCGTCCTAACCATTTCTTATTATTAAATTCTAACATGCATCTTTAAAATAGATGGACCAACCCCATGAAGAGAAATATAGAAATAGTCGAGAGAGCATTGATTCTAACCTCAACAGCTCGTGTCATCGGGAACATTACCAAAGAATTCTGTGTAAGCATCTTGTGTGTCATCACCGTCTGTGGGTGAAAATGGGTCTGGTGAACTACTCGAAGCTCATCCAAGTAGAATATATAGCATGTTTCAAATGTCGAAATATAATTTATGTGATTTGTTCAACAATCTGCAGTCCAAATATAGTTCACATAGATTATCACACTTTGTATCCCGAGGAGTTTTAGCCATCAAACTTTTTATTATGTCACGCATTGAATTCATTTGTGATGTTTTTAAGCTTTTCCAACACTCCTTAAAAATAATTAGTAGGTATTTCTACATTGAGGTTAGCTCTTTGGTGAAAATGTCTATCGACGTTGCAAAACCCCTATACCCTATTTTTGTGCAAACACCATAAGAAAATCATAGTGGTCTGAGAAACATGTCGTTCTTTAAGGTATTGGTATCTATATATATTATAACAATAGTTCATTAAAAAAAAGAATAGCCTACCATGTTTTTATAGAAATGATTGTATTTGAGCAATTGACGGTACATATGTCACTTCACACATGGGCAATGATAAGATCTCATTTATTGGAAGGTGTGAGGCTACTACACAATATTTAGCAGTGTATACTTTCAACGCGTGTTTCATATTCGTGATGGTTGGCTGGGAAGGGAGTTTTCGCGATGGCAGAATTTTTAAATTTGCAACTCGACTACATGAATACAAATTTCCAAAGACTCTATAAGGTTAGTACGTTTTAGACATTGCAAGAATCTTTTCATTTTGGGATATGCACTCATGATATTATTATTCAGAAAAATATTACCTAGTCAATTTGTGATATCCATTGTAGTGGGGTTTCTTAAAGCAATTTCCTTACATGAGATACCTTTCTGATTTTAAAAACAACAACAAAGTGATTAGAGGAGGAATGAACTCCTTAATATAAAAACACTCATAATTACAAAGTGTCATTGAGAGAGCATTCGGTGTCGGGAAGAAGAAGTGAGTCATACTCTGAGATATGTTGACATACGCTTTCAAAAAACAAGTCAAGATAGTTGTTGCAACAACAATACTCCATAATTTTATATGGTGGCATCTATTCCTATGCAATATTGTTTTCAAGGTCTTAGATGAAGATCCTACCTGCATGTTTGAGGAAGTATTTTGACATCAGATTGGATATTTATTGCCCGATGAGGACTTTAGCGTGAATGAGTACAGTACATCCGAGAGAGAGGGCGTGCAAGAGACGATTCAGTTGAGAGAAGAAATTGTCAATGCTTTTGTGAATGCATCAGTTGTAGTTATGTAGTATCACATGTTGATTCTTATTGATGATTCCTATTTTAGCTGCATGTTGGAATTGTGGATGTATATTTTCTAAATCTCCATAGCATTAGGTATTGCAGTATTCTTAATGTGTCCTCACTAGATTTTATTTTTATTATAAACTATATTTTTTTAATGTTTCCACATATCTTATTTTTTATCAATTGAAGGGGGAGGAGATTTTACATAAGACATGTAAAGATTGTAATTGTTTTTGTTGGATTGATGACACTGATGACTTCACTCCAGACAGTGTTTAGGTCATGGGAGATGCCGCCATGGAGAAAAGATTATCTTAAAGGCTTGATCGTTAGGATATGAATACAAAAGTTATTCTATATTTGCTATTTTTTTGGTGATCATCATTATTGTAGTTATACACATGAACTGACTAATCATTTTTTTACGCATTATAGTATATGCGTCACACTGAAGTTTTTTGAGTAGTAGAACCACTTTTATTATTCTGTTGTAATTATTCGGATATATTACATATATATATATATATATATATGGGTAAAACAATCTTTTTCATCAAAAACAACTGAACACCTAGATTTCTCAAAGAAACTCTTGTTTTTTCATGAACTTTTTGACGGCTCTGAGAAACTATTTATACCTGCCTCAAACACACCCAATTTGACTAATTTTGTAAGAGGCTGACAACTCTAAAAGATTCGTGCATTAAACTAGCTCAACACACTACACATCTATGCGTTCTCACCCTTTCAAAGCTACTTACCGTCCAAATAGAAAACCACAGGCGTCTATTTCGCCTCTCGTTAGTCTGTTCGCTGGTGTAGTACACAAGCATAGGAAACGCTGCGGCAATCCCATACCTCCCTATAAAAGGTGTAGGCGTCTTTTTCTCGCCCCCCACGTTCCAACTTCCAAAATCAGAATATTCCGATCTGATCCACCGCTAATTCTCGTATTTTCTCGTATTTCGATCTGGATTCTTTTGAGGAGTTTGGAAGGTGCGGAGGAGCTGTGGAACCGTTTTGACAGGCCGCCGATTCGATCTCTTCCGTTATCCTCTAGATCTGCCGCCGGTGCCCAGCTCGTGAGGATCGCTTCTTGATACTCTGAGAACGCGAGGGGGATCTCCTTCATTCGGCTGTATTAGTTCATACCTTTTCTCGTGATTTTACTTTCTCGATGCCATTAATTTATCTCGGTTGACATCATTAAACTGATTGAATTGTTGGGCAATCAAGCAAACTGTGCGAGGTGTGGTTTTTTCATCGGGATGCAGCGTCTGGTTGAAATGGAATGGGTGAACTGATTTTGAGCGCCTATTTGCTTAGTATTGGATTCAGTGATAAATGGTGTTGAAGTAATTTTATCTTCCACTGGTTATTTCCTTTATTTAGCATCTAAATGATAAAATCGCTCTGGAAGTATTGTTAGTTTAAAAGTCTTGCTGTCGGTTGTGGGAAATGTCTGCCGCATCTTTTTGGCTTGCGGCTATTTTTGCGCTAGCCTTGGATGCGTATATAAACACTCTACTGAATGAGCATAGTTTGATAGACAAAACCAAACCCCCTATTTTTTGAAATAGCGTTTGCAGTAGGAAATTCATGAATTCTTGGTGAAATTCTAATTATTTGTTTGGTTTGCTGAGGGTAACGCAGTGTAAAAGCATTGCAGAGTAATTTGATTGCGGTGTACTTTGAATACATAGAGCTGTTGGCTGTTTGTAGGTAAATACATGGTAATTCTTTTTCTATTTGGTTAGGTGTATGCAGAGTAAAATAAAAGCAGTGTATTTTGAATACTTATGAGCTATTTGATTGTATGTAAATGGAATGCAAAAATTTTATATATATTCTTTTTTATTTATATAATATTTTATAATAAATAAATTAAATATTTACCTGATAAAATATATCTTATATTTGTTGAACATTACTTTATTTTTGTCTTTTTAGAATGCAAAATTAAAGCTCACTCTTGCAATAAGAAGTACATTAACTAGCTAATGATATGAGCTGTGCTTAGCAAGGGCAGCAATGACTAGATATGGTACCCTTGTTAATAGGGTGCTAGATAGTGGAATAATTGAAGTTTTGGTGTGAAATATTTAATATTTGAAGCTTAGGGAGTTATGTATGTAGATCCCCTTATAATAAATGATCATATAACTTACAAATTCAATCTTTAAGTTTTTAACTAGGAAAGGTGTGCAAAGCCCTGTGATTGAAAATTCATGCCATTGACTTTTCATAACTTGACTAGGAATGTTTGGTGATAGGTTATATGTATTTGCATGAGTTTCATTTGATAACAATTTACGAATAGCTACAATATTGGGTCAGGCAAGGATTTCTAACTGTTAAGCAAGGCACTTTTGTTATGTCTCTGATTAAAGCTACTACAAAGATACAAATAATATCACAAGTGATAAATAAATGACAAATGTAATATACCGTGTAATCTAGTACTGTAATGAGTCGCTCCTAGCCAAGTTGGCAAAGGATGGAAAGTTTCCATCCATTTGTGACTTGGCATATTTGTGCTTCAGCACTCAGCTTTTAAAAACTAGAGATACAAGTATAATCAACTTCTCATACAAAAAGAAAAAAAGAAATCTTATGTAATTCTTGGGATGGATCAAGCATTAACATCGTCTCCAATAAGTGCAAGGCATGACTTGCAAACTCCATATAAAGAATCAATGCCGGGCTAACTTGAAATGTCATTTTGCATCTCCATCAGTACATACATTTTAGCACGTCTCGCTGATCAAAATTATGACCATCTTAGAGACGTTGCAACGGTGTGGTCACACAAAATTATCATTAGCCTGCCTGATGTGTGATTTGCTTATAAAGAAAGAAGATGGAGCTTTTGTTCTTCTTACTTACCTTCGATGTTCTGGTTCCAACTCCGAGCTTTGCCATCTCATTCGTTCTAGGAGGCAAAGGGATTCTGTTAGCGGTTTCAGCCTCCAAGCTTGCGCGTCTCGTTCGCTCCGAGAGGCAAAGGGTTTTCACGGGAGAAGGGATTTTGTGAGAAGGTTTAGCCTTCGAGCTAAAAAGTGCCGCATTCGCTCTGTGCACTCAAGGATTTCACAGGAGATGAAGGGATTTTGTAGGAGTGAGAGTAACCGCAGTGCGGTGCACTTCATTTTTCAGCCGATTTGGGCAAACTTAATTTACATGTGAAAGGAGGCTTACGGTTCACCACTAAGACATACAACCAAACAGTCCCTAATGCAATGGCGAATGCATTAGCAAAGTAGAGGGTTAATTTCTAAGCTTTTGAACTTTAGCACCTCTCTATTGTTGACATACCGTTTTTGAAATTTTGAATATCTTATTGTATATCATGGAATTTAATACATTTAATGGCATATAATTTTATGTGTTAGTTCATGAAGTAGAAGTTGGTTTTGAAGATTTTAATATTTATCTTGTAATTAGTACATATAATGGAATAGAATTTTATGTGTTAGTTCAAGAAGCGGAAGTTGGTTTTGGATATTTGGATCAATCTTTAACTAACCAACTAACACGTTTTCTAATGATTTTGTGTGTCTTCCCTGCAGTATCTGTGGGTTCTTCATTCTAAGAAGGTTTGGGATGCTTAAAACCGGGATGCTAGAATGCAGTGTTTGCCACTCCAAGTTGGTGTCTCCAAGCACTAGGGCTATTTCAAGGGCATACGATAAACATAGAAGCAGCGTGTCATCAAAAAACCGTGCTTTGAATGTTCTTTTGGTTTTTGGTGATTGCATCTTAGTCGGTCTACAGGTGAGAAAACAATGTTTGCTTGCTTCATTCTTGCTTCATTCTCTTTGCAAAAATCGTCAGACTTGTCATTCATATGTCATGTTGCAGTTGGGCAATCAAAGCCTTAGCTCATCACTTGAGTCTTATTTCTAGAAGCATTTTGCCCAATGTCTCTTTGAATGCCAATTACAATGAGGGTATTAAAAAAAAAAGTAGAAAAACTGGGCTTGGCTGGTTGCAATCTTTTATTTACTTAGATTTGTTGTCCTCGTATGGAAGACAACACACAATACTTAAAATCTTTATTCTTGGCCCGATACACTTTAATGGCCTTAGTTTGATTGAGGAACGAGCGCATAGCATCAGTTATGAGTTATTACATGGAGCAAGTTTGCTGCACTTCTAGGCTGTATACATACTTCTATGCTATATACATAATGTATCTCTGTGCAGCGGAAATTTGGTTGATGATCATCTTCTCTTGTATGGTGTTCATGGCAGACTTAATTTATGCCAAAAAATCCATGTTTAGTTGTAATTTTTTGGCTTTTTTCTACATAAGTACCTTTTGAAGAAAACACCTATTCATTTTTCAATACACTAACAGTAAAAAAATTGGTGTATGGGCTTGCTAGTTTATAGTGTAATTTGGATGGATTGAGTAATGGCTGAACTCACGGGTACGGGTTGAATGGGTAATATGTGATAGTTAATTTATTCCAAATTATTTGGAAGTACATCAAATATTTTTAGATTTGATACCATCCCTTATTTTATGTGGAAATGATAAGTATAATAATGAGTATGTGCTCTAGAAACCCACTAAGAGCTAGTATGAAGAACCACTTATACATATTTATGTAAAAATTCAAATGTAAGGTAAAAAGTTTGTTTTACCCAAGCTAAGCATTTCTCAATCTGTATTGATGATGCAACATAACATCTATTGAGAAACTTGCTCCAGACCTTCCTCCATTGTTGCTAGTATTCAATTATGGTACATAATTTGGTATATCTACAAATAGTAGTGTGCAAATGCATCGAGCTTATCTTCCTATCAAATGCATTTTCTTATTGTTAGGATAGTCTTTCAGCATTTTGTTAGGCTGAGCAATGCATAACCTCAAAAACTCAATAAAGAAACATTGCTAATTACCTTCCTCAGAACATTATTTAATTCATAATGATACAAAGATTAAAACGTAATACACTTAGTAAGGGAGAATGAAGTATATCTTTTCTCTCTTGCCACTTTGGCATATACAGGAAAAATGTTAATGGGAAGCTCTATTAGCTGTGTGAAATCTAAATCAGCACATTATAGTGCTGCTTGGTAGCTGGTTTTAAGCAGGATTTACATAGGTTTCTTAGCTAAATCCTATCAAACGGCAAAAATGCCTCTATAAACCCAGAGCTCCCGTAAAATGATGTCGATTCACGATAAATTCAGGATTTATTAAATCCTGTGAGTTGGCAGATTTAGTAAATCCGGGATGAGCGTAGAGGAAGAATGGCGTGAACAAGCTTACCTTTCTAAATGGTTTATGGTAGGAACGGAGCGGATATATGAGAAAGATGGGAGTTTCGGTATGCCATTATCCCATCACTGCCTTCCCAGCTATCTATGATGGCGAGTGTATTGCGAAGGTTCGATAATGTTGTCGATGGTTTTGGGCGAAACCGGGAGGGGGAGGATGTAGGCGAGGGTTTAGGGCTGGAGAGGTGAGAGTGGGAGAGCGGGAGAGCGGGGGAGACAGGGGGGGCAGAAGGAGATTAGGCTATGGTTTTATTTATTTTTGTTAAATTTAATTTTATTAATTTAACTTGTTAATTTTTAATAATTACTTTATATATTTAACTTATTAATTTTTAATAATTACTTTATATATTTTTAAATTGCTAATAATTAGATAATTTATATGTTCTTATTTAATATTTAATTAATGAATAAATTTATTTAGTAAAATTTTAAGCTATTCTTAATTTATATAATTAATAATTAACAATTAATAAGAATTGCTTAATATAAAACTATTATTTAATAATTAAATTTTCTACACAAAATTTATTAATTATTAATTTATATAATTAATTATTAATTAAATTAACTGGTAGTTTTCTATGCACTTTGAGACTTTGGATATTCATTTGTATTTTGTTATTTAGTATTTATCTTTGGATGTTCCCTCTGATGAATACTGCTAAATCCTTCTAAAGTTGTCAAATCGTTTTTTTAGGATTTATCATGATTTACTTATCAGCATGCCAAATAGTTTTCATGATTTAACTACCTCAGAATTTGATAAATCCAAATTTACAGGATTTATTAAATCCTATTTCAATTAAATCTTACTTGCAACCAAAACGACCCCTTTGAATCAGTGGATATAGTAAATCCGGTATGAGCCAAGAGTGATAATGGCGCGAAAAGGCTTACCTTCCTCAATGGTTTTGGTAGGAGCAGAGAGGAAGGATAAGAAAGATGGGAGTTTCAGTGATCTTTGTAAGTCGTGATCCCATCGTTTCCTTCCTAGCTAGCTATGATAACGACTATATGGCGAAGGTTCGTCCTAGAAGGTGATGGTTTTGGGGGGAAAACCAATAGGGGTGTGACATATGCAAGGTTTTTGGGCAGAGATGGGAATTTTGGGAGAAATCGGGAGAGGGGGAGGATGTCGGAGGGTTTCAGGTTTTGGCATCATATTACTAGAATTTATGCTTGGCCTCTTAAAGCTTCATGAATGATAAGCCAATTTATGCTTCTTTACATTTTTAAGACATGCCTTAGCCAGTGTTGTTAAAAGTGCAACATTTTGCATGCTTTATATGCATTATGGATCAAAGGGTTAAGGTTGCACACCGCTTTGCAAAGAGTGGGGTACACCTTAAATGCATTCAAAATGATGAAAACAGGTTTTATCATCATTTTGCAGAGCGTATGATGCATAAACTTCACTCATTTATGGTTAAAGAGACCAATCCAACAATGTGTTGATTTAATCTCACTGATTGACTGTCCTATCACTTACTAGTTTGTGATTCTTTTTCTTTTTAACATTAGATGTAAAGTGCTATAGTTTGTTTGACAAAGGCTTATTCAAGGGCATGCATGATATCGGAGTAACCCAAACCACACACCAAAATGCAAATATTATTACTTAAACAATGTGGTTACATTCAAGACTCAAAATCAACAAAGTCCAACATAATGCGACTCCCCAGCTAGGGCAAGACAAGACGGTAAGTGGGCTATGGTGAGAGGGCCCATTGAATGGGTGTTGGTGGGGGTGCGGTCAGGGCAGCAACACGGGAAAGTGGGGACTGAAAGTGTGGCTGTCACAGGAGTAAGGGAGCTGGCGGCAGAAGGAGTCACGACTGATAAGTGGGTTTATGACAGGTTGGAGGCTGAGGTAGAGTTGCTGTTGGGAAGAGGGACTGGCAGGGTAGTCAAGGGAGGCTATTAGGTTATAATGTTAGATTCGAAGCTGAGGTGGAGTTCCGGTTGGGAAGGTGGTGGGATTGCAAGCTAGATAGGGGAGGCTGATAGTTTCTTACGACAAGCTGGAGACTGAGGTGGAGTTGCGATTAGGAAGAGTGCCTGGTGGTGGAATTACAACCCGGATAGGGGAGACTAATAGGGAATTACAGCAGGTTGGAGACTGAGGTGGGGTTGAAGTTGGTAAGATGGCCTGGTAGTGGAATTACTGGCTGAATAGGGGAGGCTGATAGGAGAGATTTATTGCAGTAGGTGTAATGGGAGAGTGGGACGGGAGAGGGTCTCAACAAATGGAACGGCAGGGAGATGGGGCAGCGGGCGACAAAACAGGAACAAGAAAAGATACAATCATCGCCTCACGATGAGTTACAGCCGGAGCACATTCTTACAGTCGGATTCAGCCTTAGGAAAGGGGAAGAGGACATTGGTGGCTGTCCAAACAGAACTCGATATAAACTCAATAATCTAACCTTAATTCAACAAACACACCTATCTATAATGGACATATAGGGGGGAAAACAGAAAAGAAGGGGGGGGGGACATTCCTGCCCAATGAAAAGAGGGAGGGGGAATGTCCAACCAAGGGCTTCAACCCCAACTCCCTGCTGAACCAGATTGAACTGATTCAGCCCCCCTTGCCCCCACATTAGTCTCCCAGGGTTGGGGAGGCTTCAACCTCATTTGTCAAAGCGTCTGACTCCTCATGGTACGACATCAAGCCACCTAATAGGTCTATCATATCTGTGTTGTCATTCAACAACACATTATAGTGGCATATTCTGAGCAGGAACTGCATATAGAGGTGGGTTCCCGCAATGTAACCCTCCTGCTCTTTGGTTTGAAACATTCTCCTTCCATTTCTCTTGCCCCGCGGACTGTAGTTGATGAACAAGGGTGTGAAAAGAGATTAATTCTGGGACGAAATCTATGGCAGACTGTGCTACTCTCACTAGTGACCACTCAGGAGAGACACTTTTTGTGGCAGGATCTGGATTCCATTGAAGAATTTTTCCCCCTCACGCTCCTGGGCACATTTCAAAGTTGAGGTTCGGTCTGGACATCTGTTGATAGGTACCCCGCTGAGCTAAATCTAACATATAAAATACTCCCCGTAATATTCCAAGCACGACACAAAATGAATCCTCTACAGATATGCTGAACCTCCCTTTGTAGGGGCAACTCAGGAGGGAGTCTATAAATCTAAATATCTGCATTTTCCTTATTTTTGGTGACCCTGTATATGATGTCGGCTCCTCAAAGTCCTCTTGATGCTCTTCTCAAAGGCTACAAAATGTTTGCTCGGTACCATAATCTCATGCACTGTTAAACTGCCCATTACCTCAGAGTCACTATCTTCTAGAGACACGAGTGTTGCCTCAGTTGGAATCTCTATTTTGGGTTTAGCTGGAATTGGGGGCGCCTCTTTCTCTTTGGTTGCAAGTGGAGAATCCTCTTTAACATCTCCATCTTCTCTTGAACCGATCGTGTTATTTCCCAATTTTTCAACAATACCTTACCAGGTGAAACAGATCTCTCCCCTGCTTGTGCATTCTGATTTAACATTTCCAAATTCATAACACTTCTACACTTTTTGGTTGTGGCAACTTTAGGGATGCAAATTTGTTTTACCTGTTCTCCACTCTGAATTAGCTTTTCCTCTAATGGGGTCGTTTTCGGTGTGCTCCGAAGTGTATAAGGATTGTAAGATCCTGAGGTTGAAATCTGTCTATAAGATGTGGGAGTCGCTTGGTACTGTGGTCTCTCCACTTCTGAAGCTAGAGTCTTCACCCTCTGTCTGTAGTAAACTGGTAGAACTGGTGCCATATCTCCTATTTCATCATCAAATTCTCTCGTTCTGTCATTCGATTCCCTCCATCACGGTCAAGAGTAACATATCATTGGATTTGATCCTCAATGTCTGCAAGCCGCCGCTGAAGTTGGCGGATCTCATGTTGTAACTCCTTCCGGGTAGGCTCGAGCATGTATCTCCTCAATGGCATGGCTAGTGCTTATAGTTGAAAGATGAAAGAGGGTAAAAATAATTGGTTTAAGTTTGCTGATTTTGAAAATCAGTAAGGGGAATTATGGTTAAAGACATGTGGTTTTGGAAGGGGTATTTGTCAAGTGGAAAGAAAATTTTTCGGTTCTAGTGGATGTTAGGAAACCCTAGGTGTTTGGCTAACTCTGATACCAAATGATACAAGAGTAACCCAAACCACACATCAAAATGGAAATATTATTACTCAAAACAAATGGATACATTTAAGACTTTAAAACAAGAAAGAAAATATAACGTAACACGACTCCCTGGTTAGGGCAAGGTGAGACGACAACTGGGCAGTGGTGAGAGGGCCACTGAATGGGTATTGGTTGGGATGCGATTAGGGCAGCAAGATGGGAAAGAGGGGGTTGCGAGTGTGGCTGTCACGGGTGTAAGGGAGGTGGCGACTGAAGGTCTCGCGAATGAGCAGTGGGGGGTGGAAGTGGGATTACGGGAGGTTGGAGGCTGAGGTGGAGTTGTGGATGGGAGGAGAGTTTGGCAGGGGAATAATAGGCTGGACAGGGGAGGTATAATGTTAGATTGGAGGCTAAGGTGGAGTTCCAGTTGGGAAGTGGGCCTGGTAATGGGATTGCAGGCTAGACATGGGAGGCTGATAGGTTCTCAAGCTGGAGGCTAAGGTGGAGTTGCGATTGGGAAGAGAGCCTCGTAGATGAATTACAGCCTGGATGGGGGATGCTGACATAGAATTACAACAGATTGGAGACTGAGGTGGGGTTGCGGTTGGGAAGAGGGCCTGGTAGTGGAATTGCTGGCTGAATAGGGGAGGCTGATAGGAGAGAGGTGCTGCAGTAGGTGTAACAGGGGTGGGGGTTGGGAGAGGGCTGTAGTAGATGGAACGGCAGGGTGAGGGGGCGGCAAACAGCAAAACAAGGATAAGAAATGATACAATCACCACCTCAGGACGAGCCTGGACACCTTCTCGCCATCGGATACAGCCTTAGAAAGGGAGAAGAGGATGTCGGTGACTGTCCAAATAGAACCTGAAATAAACTTACAATAATTTAACCCTAATTTTGCAAACACACCAAATTATAATAGATATATTGGCGGAAAAACATAAAGGAAAAAGAGAGTTTGGGGGGGATTCCCACCCAATGAAAAGAGGGAGGAGGGAGTCGGTTCAACCCCTACCCCTTGCTGAACCGGGTTGAACCGGTTCAGCCCCCCTAGAGCCTGCATCAATGCCAAAATTTGTCTCATATGTGTGCATAGTTATACCATTTTGGTTTATTTAATATTTTTTTATAAATGCTATCTTATTTGTTTGTGTTTTGTTCTTTCGTATTACTTTTGTTCTTTGGCATGCGCCAAGATGAGTAAGCTATCATATTGAACTATTATACCATTACTAAAACTTGCAATTGCACTTGATTCGTTTTGGATTTTCCAAAACTAATTAGCTTTCCAAAATTTATAAGATCATAGAATGTCTCAGTCTCCATTCGGAATACTGGTATTTATTGCTGCTTCTTGACAGTAGAAAATATCGCACTTTTGTTCTGCAATAAAATATATTTAGTGATAGATTTATGATTTTCTACATCTGGCCCAAATCGTATCGATGTATATCATGTAAAAGGGTTTAAATTCCCTAGTAACATAGAACTTATTTCATATTATTTTGAGGAACCCAGAAATCTCTTACCTTCACCCAGTGTTCAACATTTGGTCCAAGTTGGTTAAGACTCATTGTTCTTTTTAGTGCTGTTTGACTCTGTGCATCATTTTTTTTTTCATCGTACTTATTGCATATGGAGCTTTGGAAATGTATAATTTTCTCCTTAAGTCTTCAAATGAGTATCTTATACTCATCTTAGTTTATATGTATCTGTTGGAGTTTCAATATATTTGAAATTCTAAATATTGAACCTCTTCATTATTTTCCTAACATAATTTTCTTGAGATTGCGACTACAATCTCTTGAATTTATTGTTGATTGCCTTCATTCATGATGCCCATGCTTTACTTATATTTTCTTAGCTTAGCAATTATGAACGACCACCTTTTGTAATAATAATGTTGACGTGTACTTTTTCTCATTGAATGTAATCAGTAGAGAGTGATAGATTAAAAAATTTGGCATTGATCTAGAGTGCATGTATCACAAGTAGTTGATACTGATTGGTCATATGTGCAAGACTACACTACCGTACAAGCAACAATGAGCAATTAAAATAAGCATCTCATACAGATTTATTTCACAGGTTACAAAGATTTTGCTGATCTTTAATTTATTTGAACATTCATAAGGAGATGCCAATTGACAAAAAATAATTATATATTGAAAATATATTTGGTCATGGTTTGTCGGTTAGATATTAGATGTTCAAGGATTGAACTCTTAGTTTGAGACTGTTGGTTATATTAAACAATGAGTCACTGGTCTATAAGAATTTCATTGCAATCATATCTTAAAGTGTATTTTATCATTCATTCTTGCAAAAACATATGGTTGCCAAAATGTTAATAAAACCTGCTTCTATCTTCAAAGTAAATACAAAATTAGTTGGTTTCGTTGAATTCATTCAAGGATCCTAAATATTACATGAGCTCTCATAGATTTCTTTGTTTTTATGATCTACTTTGGTATCTGAATCATGATGGATATACTATTCATTTTTATTTCGAACAAATTTCCTAAATTTGTAATTGATGGCCAACAACAACAACAACAACAACAACAACAACAAAGCCTTAATCCCACTAAGTGGGGTCGGCTACATGAATCCTTTTTCTCCATTGCGTCCTATTTAATGTCAAATTTTCGTTTAATTCTAATAGATTAAGATCATTTTTTATGCAATAAGCCCAAGTTTTCCTAGGTCCGCCTCTCGCCTTTCTTAACATAAGTTGTATTTAAAACTTCTACTCTCCTAATCGGATCATCAATGTGGTTGACGTTTAATGTGACCAAACCATCTAAGGCGACTCTCTCTAATTTTATCCGTCATCGGTGCAACTCCAACCCTATTACGGATATATTCATTTCGCATTTTGTCTCTAAGTGTAAAGCCACTCATCCATCTAATCATTCTCATCTCGGCAACACTTAACTTAACATTATGCTTCTCTTTTAAAGGCCAACATTCAGCACCATAGAGCATTGAAGGTCTCACCACCATCTTATAAAATTTTCCTTTCAGTCTAAGCGGTACTTTTCTCATCTCGGCAACAAAGCCTTAATTGATGGCCAATCAATTAAAAATAATGAAGTATGTTGAAAAAATACAACAACAATAAAACAGAAAAATAAAAAATGTTGCAATCAAAATAACTAACAACGCACAAACTATTATGCCTAATCTATAAAATAAGGATTTAATTACTGCTGTTGCTACAACCACAACAACAACTACAACAAGCCTTTGTCCTACTAAGTGGGGTCAACTACATGAATGCTTTTTCTCTACTTTGTCCTATTGAGTGTCATATTTTTATCTAATTCTAATAAATTAAGATCATTTTTTATATAAAATACCCTAATCTTATTTGCCTCTATCTTTCTTAGCATGAGTTAAACATCTACTATCATTACAGGGTCATCAGATGATCGATATTTAATACAACCAAACCATCTAAGGTGACTCTTTGTAATCTTGTCTACTACCAGAACTACTCAAACTCTTGCATGGACATTCATTTTGTATTTTGTCTCCAAGTGTAAACCACTCGTCCATCTGAACAGTCTCATCTCAGCAACACTTAACTTAATGTTATGCTTCTCTTTTACATGCCAACATTTTGCTCTATAAAGCATTGCAGGTCTCACCACCGTCTTATAAAAATTTCCTTCAACTCTAAATGATACTTTTCTATCACATAATAGGCCTGATGCGTCCCTCCACTTCAACCATCTAACTTGAATTCTACTAATATCATTCCCATCTTTATTACCATCACTTTGAACAATATATTCAGGATATCTAATACTTTCATTCCTTTTAATGACTTGATCACCCATTGCTATAACCTTGCAACTCGATCTACTATTACTAAAATTACATTTTATATATTTAGTTTTAGATCTACTCAAACAAAAGCTTTTAGACTCTAAAGTTGACCTCCATATTTCATGTATTTCTTGAACTCTCTCGTCTTATCCACAAAAAACATATCATCTGCGAAAAACAAACACAAGATACATCCCCTTATAAATATCTAATATGAATATCTATAACTAAAGCAAAAAGATATGGGCTTAATGTCGGTCCCTGATTTAATCCAACAGAAATAGGAAAATACTTGGTCAATCCTTCTTGTGTTCGAACACCAATAACAACTCTAGTATACACATTTTTAATGACTTGAATATAATCAATATCAACATCTTTCTTTTCCAAAACTCTAAAGTATTTCACTTGGAATCTTATCATAATTTATTTTTAAATTAACAAAAATCATATGTAACTCCTTACTCTCTCTGTATTTCTCCATCAAACATCTCAATAAATATATAACTTTCATACTAGACTTGCCTGACATGAATCCAAACAATTTTTGAGAAATTTTTATATCATGTCTTAATCTATGTTCAATTATTCTCTCTCATAGCTTTAATGTATGACACATTTACTTAGTAGTCCGTTTGGGCGAGTGCAGTACTTATCTAACTTATTCGGATAAGTTGAACTTATTTAGATAAGTCATTGATGAAGCAATCGTTTCGAATAAGTTCGTCTGTCTGTTTGGTTTAAGCGTTTGGAAAACAACCGATTCGTGTACTGTTGTAGATAAACGACTATTATGCCCTCGAAATGAATAAATCGTTGAAATTGCTCGATTTCTAGCATTGAAAACAACTTATTTGCAGCTAACAACTTCAGATATCATGTGTATTGACAGAAAGAGAACTATGACATAAAACTTGTCCTGGAATTTAGAGCGCTGTCTTCTTTGGATGAGATCAGCAGCAATGGCAGTTTGTGTTAGTGATCCTGAGCTGCTACCATTTTCTATTGAGTAAGGATGGCTGAAACTCAACTTAGCATCATAAAGCATTCTTTAGCACAAAAAATATTGTGAACAGGCTCAAGAAATAGTGCAGATAAATAAAAATCTTGGTTTGATAAATAACAGTAGCAATAGAGACTAACTTCTCAACCAAGCACCAGTTTCTGAGAAAAAAATTATCCGCCTTACCTTTCACATACAAAATACTACAATTAAAGCAAATACACAGATGGGTTGAGCAAAAAATTAATCAATTGAACACAAATTCAAACAGATTCATCCATCTTACGAGACAACCGACGCCAATTATGCTCTAAATTCTATGAAAAGTATCAGGACATGTTCCCTGTATTAAATCACGAATCAAATGTTTAAACGCCATTAGTAACCAGTTTAAAAACGATACTCAAGTACAGGTATTTTTGCATAAGGTACAACACCATGCATTAAAAAAAGAAAAAGAGAAAAAGAAAAACAATCACATCACTTTAGGAGACTTTTATTATTCTAATGTGAGATCTCAAGAGCTCGTCTTAATTAAAAGAAGAAACCTGGAATTCCTATCTGAACTCTTTCATGCAAATAGACGTACTCCATGATAACATTGTGGAGATCTCAAATTCTAGCAAATTTTAAAACCTCAAACAGAGGAAAATTTAGATAGTAAATGTAAGACTCAAAACCTTACAAAGCTACAAGACAGTTCGAGCATTTTATACCAGCCCAACAACAGTGGTGAAGCAGCTAAGGAAGTCCGGCCGATTAAGCTGCTTACCTTGCACTCTGTCAGTTACTTCGAACTTCTCCATTGTGTAATGACACTTGATTCTGCTCTGGTTTCATATAATGAAACAAATAAAAAATCAACGTCATTGTGAATTCCATTGTGTGCATAGAAGAAAGCTTGCGAGAACAAAAAATGCAATCCAGCAAAGCAATATCAGTAGAAAGCGTGTAGTGAAAAACAACAAGACAACGATTCCATTGGGTGGATAGCTTAGGGAAGAGAACTTCAAGAACATTTCTTCTTACAGATTTCGCAAATGGAAAACACGGTCGAGAAGGTGCTGTCACGACAGCAAGTGGTGAGAGGAAAGAGAATACTGCCATTGATGACATTTTTCTCCTTTTTAATCTATCTGCGTATATTGAGCCTCGACATCCAACAGACGCAATAGGAGAAGAGATAAACTCCCTCTAAAACCGGCGACCCGAGGAGTTGAAAGCTGATAGGGTGATCTCTACTGACTAGGGTTTTGGCCGAACCGAGAGAGCGGAAGCGTTGCAGGAGACGTCGGAGGCGAAGTGTGGCGAGAGGCGAGCAAGCGTAGCTGTTGATCTTCCTCTCCTCTGCCATGACGGCGATGAGCAACGAACCAAGGAAGCCTGCTGCGATGCTGCGATGGAAAGACGACGACGCACGCGGGAGGGCCACTCCGTCAAATTCTCGAATGAAACGTGGACTGCGTGCTTGGATCCGCGGTCCGCGTTTAATGTAAATTAGAAGTTGTGTTTTCTAAAACGCAGTAGGAACGCTTTTTTCAAACAGGTGGTGATATTTTCAAAAACGCCACAGCAGCAAATAAGCTAACCTAAATACACCCTTAATTTCTCTTTAATTTGTACTCTCTGGTGCATCCATTTATTTTTAAAAAATATGAACTAATAGGCTCGTTCTTCACTTATCAGACATGTTTTAATTTTTAAATAATAGTAAAAAGTTTAATAAATAAAGAAATTCTCATATCTTCTAAATATTTTCACACTTCTATTAAGATTGTTATCAGGTTGTACTGTTTTTTTATACTTCATATTCTTTAAAGCCTATTCAACTTCTATTTTACTAATGCGACGGCGAAGATAAAAAAAGATTGTTATTATTTATGATATTAAGATCACTAAAGTCTATCATAATCTTATATTTTTTATTGAAAAATTATAAAAAATATCTCACCTACTTATGTTGAATTTAAGAATTTTTATTTTTATTTTTTATCCTTATTACATTTAACTTGAACTAAATTCTTTTATTATCTTTTTGCTTGACTAATTTATACATATATCTTGCACTTTTTCTAGTATTTAATTTATTATAAAGATAATTAAAAACACAAATTATTCTCTTAAACTTTTTTGTGTCACGTTATATTTTTTTTTTTCAAATTTTCAAGATTTTATATCTAATCCAATTGTTATAACACAACAATATTTTTTTTATCTTTTCTTGCACATTATTGTTCCACCATCAATTATTTTTATTCATAAGAGTATTTTCTTTTGATTTTCCTAGCATATATTTTACAACATTCTTAATAGTACTTGTTATTTTATTCATATAGTATTAACTTCTTCATTAACATAAAATAATTTTATTCTAGTCTTGTAAGTGCCATCATCTAATTCTGTAATAACATTTCATTTCATTTTTTTATTTTTAATTCAAAAATGATAATTGATGTTGAGTACTTAAATTTTTACTTATAATAATCATACAATCTTTATGATCTCAACAGTCTCGTTTTTTCAATAAAATAATCAATTTGTGTTTTGTTAGATCTATTTTTATAAGTGATGATATGCTCTGTTTTCTTATATAAAGTAATTGTAATAACAAAATCGTAAGCTAAACTAAAATTTAATATAACTGTACCTTCTTCATTAGACACTCCATAATAACCACACCATGAGTGCTGTTAAAATTTTCTATCATTCTACCGACATGCTTATTTAAATCTCATCTAATAAAATTATTTCTTTAAGAGGTATCCTTTGTTTTAACTTTTCAAGCTTATGTGGAAATTTTTCTTTTGTTCACATATCCAAATCTAATTGGGAGTATAAGCACTTATAACATTAAAAATCTAAGTATCAACAATAATATTTAGAGCTATAATTCTATCTCTAACTTTATTAATTTTTACAATATTATCTCTCAAATTCATATTTATAATTACGCCAACACCTTTTCTAGTACAACTCCTACTTGAATACCAAAGTTTAAAACCTAATATATTAATCTCCTTGGCTTTTTCTCTAAGTCATCTACTTTCTTGAATGCATAAGATATTTATATTTATATGAATCATAATATCTACTAATTTCATTAAATTTTCAAAAAGAGTAACTCTTTTTTAACTTTCTATCATAATATTAATTTCATATATTAACTTCTTTGTCTACATTCGTCCATAATTTTGGGAATTATTGCTTAGTTAAATTACACTTGATTGCATTGAAATGACCCTTGTACGTTTTTCACTTTATTCAGACAATACATCATGTCACTTTCAAAGCATTTACACAATGATTTAAATGATATATGTTGTTGTTTTTGGACAATTTTTTGTGTTTTTTATCAACTACCTTACATAACATTTCACTTTTTGCATGTCATTTAGGACCTAGAAATGACTGTGTCGTCAATTCTCTTAAACAAAACCATAGCACCTTAAATTTAATTAGTGCTAGAAGAAAAGCAAACTCAAAGTGAATGCTTTCATTCAAAAATATTAAGGTAGAAAATGAGCTCTTGATTTGCTGCAATCACTGTTGTCTATGCTCCTTTGTCGTAACCACCTCCACCCAAAAGATGCGAAAAGTCCCTCAAAAAATTGTAATTAAGCTCTTTTATACTTTTTTAGAAATTTTGCTCAAGATAATTTTTTTTTTTCATTTGTTAGGCACCTCATAATTGAGTTAGCGCCCAGCTGGGTGTGTTAGCACCTATTGCTTCAATCTTTGTGAGCTGGAACTTTGAAATATTGCGAAATTGGAGCCTACTTGGTGCTTCCAATCTTACGTAAACTATTTCTTATATATTTTATAGATTTCAAGAATTGGAAAGATTATATTGACTTTATATTTACATACTCTTATGTACTATTTATTATCACGAGTATCTACACTACATGGAAGGGATAACTCATACACTAACTTTATTTCCACGTGATTGTAGCGAGATAACATATAAAGTGTCAAAATTTTTTTTAAATATCTCAAGTCTACTCATGCATCTCTTGATGCTTAAGGTCGCTTATACAAATCTCAACTAAGAGGTGAAGTCATATTCTTTTAAAATGTGGTTTGGCGGAGAGCTTTTGGGAAGGAGAACATTGGTTGTTTGAAGGTTGTGGGGGCTAGTGATTGGTCTTTGAGTTTGGTAGGGATGTATGAGATGAAGTGGATAAGGAGGTAGAAGAAGTAGAAATGTTGGTCTACAAGCAAAATGAATAATTTGTCTAACCAAGGATCAAGATGTTGGCTACGAAACTCCCTCTCGAAGGGAGTAGTTATCCTTTTTTTTTATCATTTAAGCTAAATATACTCATTCCATTTAACAATGCCCCGTTTTTCTCTTTTTTCACAACCCACACTGTCGTCGCTCCCTCTGCCTTGCATGAATAGGGGTTTGAAACCTTCTAGCGCTTGTCGTTACACGCGACAGCAGCCATGTCTCTCAGGCCACTACACATAGAAGAATGAATGCTTCTTTCCCTTTATCTTTGTAACCCATACACCACTCCAGGCTGAACCATTATCATTCATTTCCCTCATTCACGCCAGTTCTTGCAACACCTGGTTTGTCTCTTCCTTCCTATGCCACATGTTCTCTTATTTGCCTTCTTGCTCTAGTGCGAAACACTTGCACCTCACAATGTTGTAGCCACACAAAATCCCTCCTTCTAGTGTTCGTACACAATCCATTTCTCGCTCGACTCAAATTGATCCCTTCACCCTTTCACAAAATCCGCACCTAAATCTTGATCCTGTTCTCCCTATTGGAGCGCATCTCGCTCCCCATATTCTATATGTTCACGAGATCCCCAACTTGATTTTCCCCTCTTGCTTTTTGTTGCACAAACCCAACCCACCTCTCTCTCTCTCTCTCTCTCTCTCTCTCACATTTTCTCTAACCAGGATAAACAGAAAAAAATGAAAAAAGAAAGAAGAAAAAAGAATGAAAAGGAAGAATATTATTTTTATAATTCATCTTTTTATTTAGATGATTTTGTCTTTTCATTGTGACCGCATTGCTGGCTTGCTCTCAGAGTTATAAAATAAATGTAGGAAAAATTTAAGTACCCGTTTAGGTTGTTTCAACGTTGCGGGAAAATTCGTAATCACATTTGCTTTTGCAGGTTAATTGAAGACCCATGCACGTCTTATGGAAGAGTGGTTTAATTTTATACAACCATGCATTTTATAGACGAGTGTGTTAATTTTCACACAGGCTCATTGAACCCCCCATGCATGCTCTATGAGTTGGCTGTTAAAAGACTTCTTACAGCGACAATGTTGCACGACATTGACCATGCACGTTTTGAGCCGATGAGCAGACCCAACACTCTTCTCAATGCTCTCTAAGTAGGGGAGACATCAGGATTTTGTCAAAATTTCTGGTGACACGGGACTTGCAAAACATGATCTGAATTTGAACTATTTGGATTATTTGGACATTATTTTAGAATAAAAAAATTTTAAAAGGGGAGAATATATATTGTGAACTAAATGACAAAATGATCACTTCATTATTCAAGTCATTTTAAATGAATAAATTTAAATATAACTAGGACTTGTATAGAATTTATAGAAATTTAGCAACTAATTAATGAGGGTGAGTTAATATGTTACTGATTTTATAAATAATTAGAATATTGGATTATAATCATATTTGAGGTATGATTAAGTAAAAAAATTAATATTTAAAATTAAATGAACGTTCTTATGCAGTATATTTGAAATCTACAAGTAAGAATTAAACATGAGCATAAAAATATCATTTTTAAATGCTAAAAGAAGACGTGCTACTCTTATTTGACACCAAATTGGCTATGTGTTTAAATTTGAATGGTATGAGAATACTGCACGGTTTAAAATGAAGTTTCACTCAAATTACTCTTATTTTGAAAAGTAATAAAAAAGATCATATTATCTATAGAACAAAGTCACATGTCCAAATTCACCTAGTCTTATTCTCATAAGAATTGGATTTAATAATATTAGTATTTGAAAGATATTAAAAGAGTAAATTTCAAATAATTGCAAATAAGTGTTTTCAAATGTCCAAATCTCTGAAGCGACTGTGCTGATATAAGATTTCAACAAATGGATTTACTTTTAAAATTAAGTTTCAAAATTGATTGAATAACTTCAAATAATATATCATTTACAGGCATCTGTCAATCTTAAATTCAATTCTTTACAAATAAGAGGTATAATTGATAGAGTTCAAATCAAGAAAAAAGTTTTCATTGATGGCCATGTTGAGTGAAGATCTTAATCGTAGAGGTCAATTTTTAATCAAGTTCTCAAAATAACAAATCAAAAAATTCAACTTAAAATCAATCACCTAGAAGCTTAAAGAAAACTTCATTTACTCTCTGTAATAATTTATCGAGGATGAGAAATTTTTTATTGACTTCAGCCGAAAAGGAGTAAATGTCATATTGAATGTATCATTATATTCACACTCAAAGCAGTCTCATGCCAGTAAGGACATGACTTGAGTCCTCTCCTCATGTGATTTGACTGAATGGTTCCATAAAAAATAGTTGTTACGATCATAACCATCAGATTAGATTGTTTGCCACCAAATGACATAATTAAGTTAGTCGCGGTTGTAGCTCACATGTTCTTCAACGACTTTCTATTCTTTTGAGTTGTGATCTATAAGCGTATATTTAATTGACATAAAGCTTTCTGTTTGTTAAGGTCAGCTTAGATTCGTCCACATAGACAATATTTATCCCAGATCTATAAGGGTTCCTTGGAAGAAATAATCCATGGCTGCTGACAATGAGCATTTTGTTACGTTGGGTCAACTACCTCCTCTGAATAAGAAGATTAAGAGCCACGATGACCCAGTCGATGGAATCATGAGATCTTGATCTGGTTCTTCTTCATTTCCCTCATCATCCATTTTAAGCTCATAGTGTTATAATTTAAAACTTAAGTCTGCTATCAGTGTATGCTGAATATTCAATGTTCAATGGCTAGCCTTAATAGAAATTGCACTCACGTTAATGAGAGAGGTAATTTACTCTAGTGGCTGTGCTTATGGAAAACCTTGAGCCCCATAATTTAGAAGTTATCATAAAATGAGGATGAAATCTTTTTGTTGTGTTTTATCCACTGTTTCATTTGCCTTTTGAAATTTTGACCTGAACTCAACCTGAAAGTTTGGGACGGTAATTTTTGGAGTTCCACATGACGATTTAAATCAATGAACAATTTCATGTTATTGTTATCTTACCCAAGGCACAATTTCATATGTATTTGAACTGCATGGTGACGTTTTTAACCCTTGATTGGCAAGCTCTATTCCTTATTGGCCATAAATGATTTAAAAGAAGGAAAAAAATACAAAGCTCTTTTGAAGATCACAATGCTGCAGCAAATTGTAGGTTTGTCCGGATCATTTTCATTCTCTTGTGGCAGTGAGGTGTTGTTTTAATCATTTAAAAACTATGGCTGGAGACAAACTCTATGTAAAAACTTTGGAACGTTATAACTCATGCCTTGATTAAACTTTGAAAGAATGCATCTTTTGTCCAACAAACAATTGGATCATGACCATTCTCACTTGTATCTTAGGGCCACATGAACCACCCAGGAATCCAGAATTCATGTTGGGTACCATTTTCTTTTTTCATAGAACTCAGAATCCATGTTCAGTACTATATTGGGGGTTCTATGCTCTCTTGTTCACTTCATAAGCACTTTCACGTGCACCCTTTCAGTGCTCCACCATTGTTGATGACAGGCAGTTCACAAAAGGGTTTGGAGAATTTTTGGTGGATAATTCAATTTGTGGTGTGTCAGTACATTCAAGGACCATCACATCATGGGTGTTGCTAGGGCCAGTTGTAAGTCTGTCTTCAACAGGATGTTACCAAATAAAGTGTTTTTCTAGAAGGTTTGATTTCAGTAATGCATGTTATCATATTTTAAAGTTCATTGGATTTACTACTTTGTGTAGTGTTCATTTACGTTGTATAATCAATGCTTGTTGACTACATGAGATATATTCAGAACAATTTTTTTTGCAATTTTTTATTTTTTGAAAAAGATATTTTTTAAAAAAATTAGTTTATGATACAATTGTTTTGTATGTCTAGATAGAAAATCATGCATAATGCATGTTCCAACAACCAAAGCTTTTTTGGCACTTCTTGTTTGAATGTAATCTAACATGAATATAAAGCTATTGCTTGTTTCTGGAGAATGAATATATTAATAGATATTCCTCTTCCTTGCGAAAGTACGTTGTTTACTTTCTGTATATTTAACCTGTAAATTTAACATGACTAAGTTGCCGCCTTTCCAAACTTTTTTGCAGCCCATCTTGGTCTACATGTCTAAGGTGGATGGAAGCTTTAAATTTAGTCCCATCAGTGTGAACTTCTTAACGGAGGCTACAAAAGTTCTCTTTGCCATCGTTATGCTTTTACTGCAGGTTATTATTGCTATTATTATTTTGTTCTAGAACTTGTATTCTTTTATTTCTTGTTAACTCAAGTTATAGCTCTTTTAACTAATAGATATTTTTAATGTTGTAAGCTTCAGCTCTTTTAAATTTTGCAATGCATAATAACAACTTTAATTGCAATGATTGGACGTAACCCTTTTTCCTTTTTTTGGGTGTTTGCTGCTTTTTTGGCGGTTGTATTGAAAATGATAATTTCTTAAATAATTATAAATCGAAAAGACTGGAGTTTATATAGAATATAATAAGTTTTGCATGACTGATATTTATGCGGGAAATTGTAATTGAAAAGACAATACAAGCAAATGAATGGCTTTTTTCTTGCATCCATCATTCTTGTCTGCTAAATATATTCTATTGATGATCTCAAATCAGCTTTATATTTTCCCGATCATCTTATGCAAACATCCATTTTAAAAAACTGAATGATTCGGGGCACATATTGTACTTTATATCTATATAGATAGAAGAGGAATGTAGAAGCTGAATATTTTGATTGCAACTTCTTCAATGAAATATGTTTGTACCTCACTGCGGGAATATACATAGGATTACTGGCTGAAAATTAGCCAATAATTTTATGAGTTTCGACCAAAGATCATGATTATCGATTGAAAAAGTTCAACCGCAAAAACCTTCTTTGCAAACGGTTTTCCAACTGAAAAATGTCGGACTAATTTTTCAGTCGTAAAGAATTTTCCGACCAGATTGATCAACCACAAAATTAACATTAAATTTTACGGTTGAAATATTCAGTCAGTTTTTTGCGTCTACTTTGCGACAGAAGATGTCAGTGTTTCCGTTACACAATAGCG
Organism: Papilionanthe hookeriana x Papilionanthe teres; assembly: GCA_022702705.1. NCBI lineage: Eukaryota > Viridiplantae > Streptophyta > Magnoliopsida > Asparagales > Orchidaceae > Papilionanthe > Papilionanthe hookeriana x Papilionanthe teres. The sequence goes on along the minus strand of CM040421.1, from coordinate 127,665,507 downwards.
GTTGATTTGCGGTCGGATCATTTCATCGCTTTTCATCGACGGAAAATTCAACCGCAAAATTTGTAAAAAGAAAAGACCGGTCAAAATTTTCACACTTGCGTCATAATACAATCCAGGTAGTCATAATACAATCCAGAGATTATAATACAATCTAGAGACCATAATAGTCAACACAAGCATCAAATATATCTCACAACTGAACGAATGAATGTGTACGACGACAAAAATCACAAGAAATATCTCAAATAGCCCAACAAATCGTCGTGACAATAGTTCAGAAAATGTTTGTGAAATACATATAATATAACATTCAAACATGAAAGAAAAATTATCACACAAGTTCTACTAGTCATCCACATTCTCGTTCTTCTGCACGTCATTGAGAGGTTGTCCGCGACGAGGATGTACGTCGTGCTACATCTGCTCAATAGTTTCCTCAAGCCTCTCGACACTTTCATCCTTGACATGTAGCTCAACATTGAAGCTATTTCGTAACTTCGCAATGAGTGCGAAGACATGCCTGACAATTTCGTAATTAACCACCAATGACAAACTTTGACTCTGACCTAAACTAGAGTGCTTGGCCTCGTACACAAACCCATCAGCATCCAAGCCGTAAATATTCTCCATCTTCCCTGCAGTATCCTTCCATGCCTCAAAGTTTGAGTGTTCTGATAGAGACTGACCACCACTACTCCCAATACCTGCTGGAATTTGACTCCGACTCTCTCAAGCCCTTATAGTCTCCTACAAAAGTAAAACCAATGGATAACTAAAACTTTATATAGGATTGCAAGTAAATTAGAGAAATTAAAATGCTATTTCACTTGCATAGATCAGTTGAGATTTATCATCAACCCATTGCTGCCCTGGACGCCGATATGTCCGAGCTTGCAACTCAATAGTGTTAGGTTTTCGTCCAAGCTCCATCCTCCGTTAAAATGTAAAAAGGATAAGTATTGAATAGTTACATAAATGAATTTTCAAGTATTGAAGGAATCTTACCAACTTTATCTAGTACTTGTTGTACGGTATCAAATCTCCAATGTGTAATGAGGCTCCCACGCTCCCACGCTTGGATTCTTAGTTCTACTAGGTCGTCTCCCTCTTCCTCATATACTAAGGAGTTGATCACGCTCTGGTCAACTGGCCCCTCATCTATCCATATAGGCTTCTGATTCTTCTTGCGAATTGCAGTGAACATATCTCCTAAGTGGTGGCTTCCCTCATGACTCTGAGTTTTTCTTGATTTGTTGATAATGCTCGACATCCTAAAAGTTCTAAAAAAATTTATATGAAACATTATTTTTTTATTATAAAAATATAATTTAGATTTATAATTATAATTCAAAATCAATTTATTTTACCTCAATCTCTTGGAAACACATTTCCCGAACCTCGAACTGCATCTTCCAAAAAAGGTACAAAGCATCATATTTACTCTAGAAGATTTTCGTGATGCTGTGGATGGGGTGCCTAGACGGATAAAAGCTGAAATACACATATTAATAAAATAATATAATAGAAAATTAATACATATTACTATAAGTTAGGCTCGTTTAGCGCATGTACATGTACTTTTCAACATAAATTGCTCATGCTATGCAGTGAAGCTGTATGGGAATCATTGCGGGAAGACTAGTTGTATGTTTAGGCAGTATGCTAAAACAACTCATGGGACATCTGTTTCTGTAAAAATGACAATTATGCCCCTGTTTTGTAATATTTTGAGCAACAGAACTGTAATAGTCATAAATTTAATATTTTTAAAGCAAAAATTCACTTAAAAAAAGTACATTGTAACACAAATTAATATTTCCATTCATGCTCTCCCAAAATTTTGGGAAGTCCATCCAAGGATGCTGGTAAGGCTAGGTAAATGCAAGTATAGGAAACAAAGAAGTGAATAAAATAACATACACGTCTATAAAATAACCTTGATATCAATTGAATAAAGAATGCTGACAGAAACAAAAAAATCTACCACTGGAATTGAGAATAATAAACAACATAAAAATTCTTCAGCAGAGAAAATTTAAACGGCTTTAGATTGGTGTGATAGGAAAGGCGGGGGTTTGTGTTCTGCAAGGATGACGGAGCCATACTCTGCCACGAATGCGACTCTTCCATTCACACCTCAAACGGTCTTAGATCTCCTTTTCACATCGCTTAGTTAGCCCGACCTCTCTACCATGGCTTTTATCGAAGGAAGACGACACCATGGATCCAACGCGTCGAGCGGGGCAAGCAGATTTTCTTTCGCTGATCGTCCGCTTTCGAATTCCGTCGAGGATGGTTAAGGGTAGAGAGGGAAGGGACCGGGAGAGGGAAGGGATGCGGGAGAGCGTTTCGGCCATAAGAGATTGGGGCAGCCAGGTAAAAAGCTAAATGCGAAAAGCCGGCCGTGGGATATAACCCGCGGTCCTCTTTTTGTTGATTTCAGCCCGCGCTGCTCGCTCACCGCCGTGCCAAACGAGAGATTTTAGTGTCCCCAGGCCGCGCCGCTCCCCTACAGTTGCGCCAAACGGAGCCTTAATCTTGGTTATAGAGTCTCCTTTCGGTTGGCTCTAAATGCATCCTGAGTCATGTCTGGAAGGAGCAGGAGGGTAGGGGTCTGGCTCAAAGGAGGGTTGAGGTTGCAGTGTGCTAGGGACTGGAGGTGTGTGGTAGCCTGGTGTAGTCGGAGTGGGAGCAAGAGGCCTGGTAGGCACTTTGATGTGATGGTCGTAGTGGTGATATTGTTGGCGCTCCTCGTCGGCGAGAAGGAACGTGTACTACGCGCTTCTTCCTTTTGTAGTTAGACAGAATTGGCTTGTGTGGTGGCCCTTGACCAACCCCACCCGAAGCCATCTGTAAAAAGAAGAATGAAATCAATCAGAATAATGACAAGAAAGAAACAAATAAAGTAAAAGTAGGACAATGCAAAATTAAAATTAGAAAATATCGTACAAACAAGTATGACACAGCAAAAGTAAAAATACCAAAAGTAAAACAAAAAAAATATTAGAACAGACAGTGCATATAATAAAAGCTAATTATTAGAAAAAGTAAAAGCATAAAAAAAAATAAATCTAAGACTACTATAAATCTTATTCTGTTTCATCAGACGAATGAGCTGATGATGAATTTAGAATTTTTTTGTATGTATCATAGTCAGACTCATCTACAATGTAAATTCTTGATGCGCCCAAATGATATCATCTAAGGTAATCTCTTGCTCAATAGAATCAAGTTGAATATTGAAATCTGAATTTGCATGCTTCTAATGAATAGTTTCAACAACACTTTGTACCTCAATGGTTTTTGTAGGTTTAGTTTTTATAATCACTACTAATAAAGTTTGTTTGTTGCTCTACCAAAATATCTAAGGCAATATAACTTTTTGGCTTGACATGCTAGAGTCAATAGATTAAACTTCGTATATCTCATGTTCATTTTAACTTTAGTGTTATAATACAGGTTTATTTTATTGTTCCTTTCTTAAGAATAGGATCAAAAAAATTGAATAAAAATACATTGCACTCAATACAGCTTGATATCCCAACTGCATTACTTCTTCAAGAATGCCGTAGTAATTAATCTCACTATCAATGTAGGCATTTCCTTTAATACACCCATCTTCCCTTTGGACCAAAAATTTGTTTGAAATATGTATCCTTTCACATCAAACATTGGCCACGTAAAAAACTTGCGATTAGGACCCACCTATGAACTATTAAAACATGATTTATTACTCCGTTGGTTTGATTATGAATCTATTAAAAATTTTTAAAAAAACATTCGTAATTTGAGCTTTCAACTTCCAAGTGCATTGCCATGTTAGTTGAACCTACATATGATTTAAGCTGTGCTGGAAATTCTTCTTCAATTTTTTATTTATAATTCTTTCATCATCAATATTTAGGTAGCTGACAAATATCTTGTTCGGCTAATTAAAATTATAAAAATTAGTTTAGCATAACAGTTACAATATTAACTCTAATAAAAATAAATAATCACGTCTTATTCAATAAAAGATTGAACTTCGTTGCACTTTAAATTAATACATAAAGTTGCTGCTCTTAGCTCGTTATCATTGATGTGCCATGAATTGCATTGTTCTAATGCTTCACTTGATATCTAAAATGCATATAACATAGGGTCAAAGGCAGCTCATCTAAAGCATGGTCTATTGGTTTCTATTGATCAAAGTGATAAGAATAATAAGTGATTGCCTACTGCAGCAAGTATGCCTCGCATATTGATCCCTCAGATCATGTTTTATTTTTCTAGGCTCTTTTAATTTTACTCGAAATAGTGCAACTTAATTAATTATTTACTATATTTTGTTAGGGAATCTTTATAAATTAAATAATTAGCTATATAAATCTCAAATAAGTATATCCATTGTTATTGTGCTGGGCTCCTACTATAGCCTCATATGGTAAATGTACGGATAAATGTTCTATCGAGTCAAATAAGACAGGAGGAAATATTTGTTCAAGTTTGTATAATATCAATGAAATATTCACTTCGAGTTTTCTTATTACCTCTACTCTCAATTGATCTGAACACAAATCCTTGAAAAGTACATTGATTTTAATTAATCGAATTAAGTATCATACTTGATGAAGTACTGAATGCAGTAGGTAATAAACTCTGTAAAAAATACAAACAATCATGAATTTTCATGCAATAAATCTTTTTTATTTTGAAGTTAATACATCGGCTCAAGCTAAGCGCATAATCGCTTAAAAACTTCAGAGACTGCAATCATTCACATATTATTCTTCGCTGATCCAAGGTAAGACAATATTTGGCTTTAAGCTTTATCCATTAATCTACAGTTTTCTCTCAAAGTTCGAACTCCTTTAAGTTATAATACTCCTTTAAATCCAATATGGATTTAACATTACTCTTAATTTTGCCCTTAATATCTATCATTGTATTGAATATATTATCGAAAATATTTTTCTTAATGTGTACGACATCGAGATTATGTCCAAGTAAATTAGTGCTCTAGTACGATATATCCCAAAAAATAGTGCTTTTTACAAGTATGTTTAACACTAAAATCAAGATTACATTGTGAAGATAGATATGGGGAATTAGCGATCTTGGAACTGCATTAATCATATGCCACAAGTTATCACCAGCTATCCTTGGTAAAGGCCTTGAGAAACTCAACTCTATTTTTAATAAACATTTTTATTTCTTTTGAATTGGTGGTCAACAACAAGAATATTCAATGAAAATCGAATCTAGAAATTTCTGTCATGTTTTAAAATTGGGATAATCACATAAATAACGCCCGAAATATTGATATTTAGAAAATCAAGCACCCAGGTGATATTTTTGAAATAAAGAATTGATGTATTTATGCTTGCCACAATCAAATCATTAAGAATTTGATAAAAATGAAAAATATGGGTTGGATTTTTATCATGAATTTGAATATTTGAGTGAGAATTTGAAAGATGAATGAAAGAGGGTGCTCGATTTGTAATAGTAATGTTTCGGGTGCTTGTATGCAATTGCTACTTTAAAATTAATGGTTTTAACATATCTATACAATAATGACAAACAAATTTTCCTATAATGCTCTAGCTCGATAAAATTCCATACACAACAAAATCACTTACTGTCTAATTAGACATCTTTCATTTGAAAATTGTCGTAAGTTATAATACATGTTTTCCATAATTTATGATGCTCTTCAATCAGATGTTATAACTACACATCAATTCTTCCCTTGGGGTTATAAGGACTCAATATTATCAATGTCAGAAATAAAAAATGCATAGTCCTGTAGATATCAAGTGGTAAGCTTTATGGTGTAACAATTATCCACTAATATGGTTAAGGCGAAGTGGCATGACTGTATGATGTTAACTTATTTGTACATAAGTCAAGTCTAATGTCGACAACAAACTCATTATAAGTACGGTCAAAGTGTTTTTAGGTCTCTCCATCTGTTAGAGAACCTAACGAACTGTTCACGCCTGATATGTTTTGATGTCACGTCTTATGCGGAGCTGTAGCATAAAGACGAACTGTTTTTAAGACGTGGAATTAGTGGAAAATGGAAAAGACACTTGTATGAAATATATTTTTGTTTCTTACTTTTCCGACTATGCGTTTTAAATCTCTTAGCATGACAAAACCTATATTGCATCTTATTTGCATCAGCCCCATAAAATAAAATGCAATTATTGACACAACAATCAATTTTTTTCTGTTCTCAATTCTAACTTTGACACTTTTTTTATATTCAATATTGGTCATTTGATATTAAATTTAGTTACGAGTTTGTCTGCTTTTGTAATGTTTTACTTTACTTGAAACTCTCAGATTATATTATAATTTGATTTAATACTCAAAATTTTAAGTGCTGATAATTTTGAATGTTTGGTGCACCTTCATACAATGATCGTTGTGCGACATTCAACAAATCATAGAATCTTTGTGCTTTGGTGTTCGATAGCTCAATCTTAGGCACGGTCTCAGGAAATTGAACTTGGTTTGCACCGAATACCAATTCTTCAACCTGGTAAGATCATATTCACATGGAGGGATGTAACTTGCAGATGAAATACTAGTTTGATCGTAATTAACTTGTGGTTTATGCTCTTCATGTGAAGTCCAATAATTTTAATTAGGTTGAAATCCCTTGGTATAAATCCAACTTGGTTACTTCCGGTGTTAGAAATGCATGATTCCTGTGCTTCATACATAGGTTTTGAAACACCGTCTGGAAGGTATGTGGGAAACTGTGATGTCCCTTGCATAGAAATCTCAACACCAATCAAGAACTCATTAGTAAGTCCATTTATTCTTGAATACAATCTTTTCTACATCCCTGATCTTAAATGTCAATAATCATTACTACATTTGTATAGGTTTAAAGATGATGACATTTCATTCAACAGTTTAGTCCACCTTTTCATACATAGTTATGTATATAAATGATTCAAAATGACATATTAGATAAATAACAATATTCATAACACCTAACTATTTTATATAACATCAATATACCACCTTTTTAAAAACAAAAGGAGGTATTACATACATATCGCCCAATTCTTACATATTTATTTATATCACATACACATCATATATATATATATACACCCAAACACATACATGCAAACACAAATATATACATGCAAACACAATTATATACATGCAAACACGAATATATATATATATATATTGAAAAAGCCCAATGGCTAATTTATTAAAAGATAAAAGATATATATATGGTGTATGAGAGGGCCCAATAAAGACACCTTACCCACACAATACAACACATACAAAAGTTCCAAAAAAGAAAAGATACGTGTAAACTCAAAAACCAAAACTGCCAAATCGCAACAAACAAAGTAGCTAGAGATGACCCAATTTAGTCCTGCGTCTGCCTCTAGTTCTAGGAAGGGATCCAACTAACAAATTGTTGAGTTTCGTGTATTACACGAAGTAACTAATGTGTCATCCATTAAGATCCTGAAATCGAGTAGGCCTCCATTCTTCATCTTCCTCCTGGATGTGTAAACCTGTCATTCCTCGTCTGAAGGCTGACTCATCTGATTAGTGTGTTGGTCAACATATTGCTGGGCATGTATACGTTGATGAGCCCCTTGCTCCTGACTAACAGTAACAACTTGCTCATTTTGAAGGGATGGTAGAACCGCAGTAGAGAGATTGCCAACCGTTGAAGCAGTGATATGTTCTAATGTATGTGAAGTATAAATTGTCTCCTCTGCACCTGATGCGTCGTGAGGATGGGGAGCATCCTGATGAATTGTCTTCTTTGTATCAATGCTCTCCTGATTGTTGGACCGAACGTTGTCCTTTGTAGGTAAGGATCATTCAGTATTTCTTTCAATAAGATTTGAAACTGTAGGTTGCTCGGTTGAATCATCCGACAACACATCAAACACAAAAATAGAAACAGTCCTGTTAGGGGGGTCTCCGGTAGTGGGAGGGAAAGCTGATGGCATTTCAACCAATGTTTTAATGACCAATGGATTGCACTCCAAGTTAGAGGGTGGAGATCTTGTCCTCTGAGAGAAAGATTGTTGGCTTACCATTTTTATGAGATATTTTTTTTGAGAATCCAGTGTCAATGCTCATCGCTAAAGTATTATGGTATCGCTGCGGGAACATACCCGAAATAGGGGCACGAGTGGGATTATCGTCGGCAGGGGTGGCAGCGTAGGAATGGAGCCTTGAGACCATCTCGACATGGAAGAAGCCCCGCGGACAGATTCAACAATCGAAGCTAACCGACTGCGTCAAGAAGGAACAAAGCCGAAGAAAGAGGGACGGCGTGCGAGAAAAACAACCGCACCCGCCTCGTATCAGTGCGAGAGCCTTACTGCGACAGGAAGAGGAGGAAGACGGCGAAGTCGAAGGAGCCCTTCATCGTCAGGCACGATGAAACTAGTGGCACGGTCTTCGTCACCAGCCGCACCCGCCTCTTATCAGTGTACTGCTACATGAAGAGGAGGAAGACGACGAAAGCAGGAGCCCTTTGTCGTTGGGCACGACGAAGTGGCACAATCTTCCTCGCCGGACACGAAGAAAGCTAGATGGATTGAAACCGAAGGGATTAAAGTTCGGAATCACCATCGGGCGAAACCCTAGCAAAGCTGCCCGCCGACGCCATGTATTATAAGCATATGTGTTTATATATATATAAAGGAAATCGATATTTGGCAGAGGCTCAACTATCGGTTTCCTATGTGCTAGGCCCCATGATGAGAGCCCGCGTTATGTGCCTAAACAGACTGATCCCCCGCACCACGGTTAGGGTCTAACCCTTGACCTGCTGGATCTTACAATCACCCCGCCACCAAAAGGCCAGGAACGCGACACATGGACAGACACACACAGATCTAGTTATACATACATACATACATACATACATACATATATACCACCCAAGTCTTATATGTTTAAATCTCTCACTTGCACATATACATACATACATACATATACATACATATACATATATATATATATATTTCATTGCAAAAACCCAAAGGAGATTTTATATTTATGTAAAAAGGAAGGGGAGGATATTTCCCCCAGTATACAACGCACCCAAAAGCTCCAAAGACAGTTACATGTATACCCAAAAATATAATAAAGAAAGAAACTGTAACGAAAAAAGAAGAAAAGTAAGTAGAAAGAGATAAATGCTATATAACAAAAGATAAAGTAATCATCTGAAGGAGCGTATTCCTCAGCAGTAGAAGCATACCTGCAAAGTGTTAAGGATTAATAGAGCAGGAGATCCTCCCCCAAAACCAGAAAGCCATTGACCTGTAGGGATGAAAGAAGACCATAAGCTAAAATCTCTGAAATTGAAGTTGAAATCAGGATGAAGATCTGACATAAGGAAGATTCAAAGAATCTCCCATTAAAAGTTTTTTAAGCTCCCTAGGAGGCACCAAACTAGTAGAAACATTCAAAATACCTCGTTTAGCTAACCAATCCGCTGGTATATTTCCCTCCCTATAGATAAAATTCCATATGAACTGCAGGTCATGGGAAGCTATAAATTGCCAAATCTTATATAGGCAAATAATTAAATTCCAAGGAGGCTCCTGCTTTCTAATGATGAAATCCAGAAGAACAGAAGAATCCGATTCAATAACAATTGTAGGACAGTTGAAAATAACAACATTAAGAGCCAGAAATACTGCCCCACCTGAAATACTGCCCCACCTTCTGCCTCAGTTGGAGTTAAACATGAGAAGAAAAATAGAAGACACTGGCCCAAATGATTTCAGAAAATGGCCCTAACACCTGCAATGCAATTTTTCCAACTTCCATCAACATTAATTTTGATCTAGCCGGGCGGAGAAGGGGGGGGGGAGGTGGCTACCAATATATTAAAATTTTGCCCTCCAGCCCTCCTTAGGCAAAGATCCTGCCATCAGTCATATTTGTTTAGAAGCCTTTGCATTGTAGGCAAGAATGTTAGAAATAGTGGAGAGAGAGGAGAGGTAGAAGAGAGCTCATATTTCACATTGTTTCTAGCACACCAAATAAATCACAAAGCTATATAAGGAATAAGATGCAATCTGGTGTTCGATGAAGCACAAGATTGCCAAGCAAGTAAGCATTCTTTCATATTTTGCCAAGTAAAATTTCCAAATAAAAAATCCTTCTCAAACTATGTCATATCTCCTTAGGAAAGGGCAGCATAAATATGAATGTGAAGCACTTTCTTGAGAGCATTTGCACATATATATACATATATACATAGATATATATATATATATATATATACATATACATATATATATATATATACATATATACATAGATATATATACATATATACATAGATATACATACATATATATATCACATTGTTTCTAGCACACCAAATAAACCATAAATCTATATAAGGAATAAGATGCAATCTGGTGTGCGATGAAGCACAAGATTGCTAAGAAAGTAGGCATTCTTTCATATTTTGCGAAGTAAAATTTTCCAAACCAAAAATCCTTCCCAAACTATGCCATATCTCATTAGGAAAGGGCCGAAGAAATATACATGTGAAGCACTTTCTTGAGAATATTTGCACATACATATATATATACATATATTCATATACACACACACACACACACACACACACACACACACACACACACACATATATATATATATGAAAAATGGCGCTGTCGTCATCCCCGTTCGGCTCTGCTAGGGTTTTGCCGCATGACGAACCCTAGCGACCGCGCGTCTCCTCCGGGATCGCGTCCCCTTCGGCTCGTCTTCGTCACTGTCTTCCGTGTGTAGCGTCGCGCGATCATCGAGTTTCGTTCGAGCTACGCGCGACTTTGGGAGCTCGCGTCTGGGTCACCTTGTGCCGGTCTCTTCGCGCACAGTGTGTAGCAGCCTAATGGAGACGAAGCTCGTCGTCTCGTCTCCTCGCAGCTGCTCGCGCGTTCGTGACTCTGGGTCGAGTCCTCGGTCACAGCAACTGGCCGTGTTTTCCTCTGCGGGCTTACTGAGGGCTGCGATACTTCAGCGGGTCGCAAATTAGCACTTCTACAGCAGCCTTTCTCTGCGTTGTTCAAAACTGAGAAGGAAACAGAGGAATTCGCAAGCTTGACATTGTGTAAGCTTGACAGTTCTCCGCCTCTAGTTTTCTGAGCCGCCTTATGGCAGCGACCCTTTCTCTCCCCGTTAATGTGCAGAGTTACACACAACGGGCTAAATCTACTTTTGCCGGAGTGGTAGACAGGGTCATCACTGGCCACAAAAAAGTTCCTGATCATCTTTTCTTTCTACAATCCTTTCACGATGCGACAACAGGTAAAAAGAGCAACATTTTATTAGGCCGAGAGGTGTAAAGGATGGGAAGCCTACTGTTATTTTCACTACCCAGGAAATGAAGGCTCTCTCTGAGGATGTGAAGTTCACCCTAATTGGGAAATTTTAATTTGGTCATCCCAAGATGGATTTGGTTAGAAAGTTCTTTGAGGATCTGAAGCTCATTGGAGGATGGAGGTTGGGAGTTTTGGATGGCAGACATCTACTTATTAGAATACAAAAGGAAGAAGACTATGCTAGAATCTTTGCCCAACAATCTGTCTTGGTTGCTGGTACTTATATGAAGATTATTATCAAATGGACTCCTGATTTTGACCCATCTAAGGAACCTCCTGTCGTTCCTATGTGGTTCAAGCTTCCGGGACTCTTCTTTCATTTGTACCAACGAAAAATTTTATATAACATCAGTCAAGCTCTTGGTACTCCTCTCAGAGTTGATTCACCTACTTATGATATGGTCTCGTGTGATAGTGCCAGAGTTCAGGTGGAGAGAGATTTTACCCTCCTAGATATGGATCAAATTTGGATCACGGATGGTGCAGATGGGTTTTGGCAGGAGGTGGTGGTAGAGGATAGACCTCTTTTTTGCCAGCATTGCAAAATGTTCGGGCACATTAGGGACACTCGCTACAGTGCGCATCCCCTCGAGGAAAAGGGCTTCTGGGCCTTCTTTACTGTCGTTGAGATTCTTGACAAAGTGCCGTCGATGCTACCTGCCTGAAAGGAGAACGGGATAACATCCGAGACCGACAGGGCCGTCGGGAGACTCTCGACGAGGTGCCAGAGCTGCTTACCCCGGTGGTTAGCACCGTGGTTGCTGAACAAGCTGGAAGGGTGGCCCTTTCTCCTGTGGTGCAAACCGCCCAGGTGGCTACCATTGCTGTCGATTCTGACCGATACACCAAAAAATTTAGTAGAAAAAGAAGAAACCTCCAACCTACTGCTGCACCCACCGGTATGTTTCAAGAGACTCTGACAACTGAAGAGGAAGATGCTGAAAAAGTAGAAGTAGATGAAGAAGAAGAAGATGAAGAGGATTGGCAGGTTTACACTTCTCGACGGAAGAAGAAGCCTGGGGATACTATACTTGTGATACCTTGATCACTCATGGCTATGGAGCAACAATTAAGAGCTTACTTTATGGATCTCCTAGAAATAGAGCAAGAGCAGCGCGTTCTCGTTCTTAGTCCTTGTTATTGTTATTTATGTACTGACCTTTCGTTTCCATTTTGTTAGCGTTGTATCGTAGGGGTTTGGCTTCATGTTTTGGGCCCCTCCACAAGCTCATGTAACCGTTTTTATTTCAATAAAATTGGCTCTCAGGCTTTTTCAAAAAAAAAAAAAATATATATATATATATATATATATATATACATACATACATACATACATACATACATACATATATATGGCGTCGGCGGCATGGCCGCTCCTCTGCTAGGGTTTCGCATGGCGATTCTCGGCGGTGAACTATCAGCTTCATTGTTTCACCGTTTCCGTCGTCTCCCACGACACATTTCACGTCTTTGGATTTCTTCGTACCCACCAACGATGAAGGTTTTCTCGCACGGCCTTGCCAGGCCATCGCCTCTGCTCAATAACGTCTGCCAGCTCGCCTTGCACGACGACAACGTTCACACGTCGTCTCCTACCTAACGACGACGACGTTTGCATGTTCGCTTTTGCCTTTCCTGCCCGACACGACAGTTTCTCTCTCTCTGTTGACGAATCTGATGCAGCTCTTTCTGTCGACGCTGCAACCTTTCAGCATCGCCACCTCCCTCAGTTGCGCTGACTGAACGACTTCAGTCTTGACAGTTGAGGTTAGCTTGGTGTAGTCACGCTTCGCTACAGATCCTGCATAGCGGTGTTGATTTGCAATGGCCTTGGGTCGTTCTTACGCCGACGCCCTCGCCGGCGATAACCTCGCCCTTGCACCTTCACGTTCTAACATGTTCCCGCAAAGATATCACGATGCATTAGCGCAAGGAGTTGAAACTGGATTTCTCAAAAAAGCTTCCAGTAAAGACAAAAAACCTGCAATCTTTCTCACATAGGCAGATATTTCCACCCTAGCTGCACCCTGCCGGTTGTTTCTAGTAAGTAAGTTCCTCTACGGTAATCCTAAACTTGAACTGATCCAAAAGGAATTTGAACAAATGAGCTGAATGGAATTTGAAAGATTGGTAGACTGGATGAGAGACACGTTCTCATCCAATTAACGGATGATGGAGATTACACCCAAGTGTTTGTCAGAAGAATCCTTCGAATAGACAATCGGGTGATGGAAGTGCTAAAATGGACGGTGGATTTTAACTATCGTACTGAACCTCCCATCATTCCTGTTTGGCTGTGCTTCCCGGATCTACATGTTCGCCTTTACGATCAAAAGCTTCTATTTATTTACGTAAAGTTATATGGTACATCTCTCCAAACTGATACGACTACAGAAAACCTGACTCGACCTTCTGAGACTAGAATATTGATAGAACGACACTTACGTTACTTTTTCTGAAAGAGATATGGATTGACACACAACATCATGGATTTTGGCTACCAGCTGAACTTGAACAGGTAGCTCTTTACTGCACCCACTGCCGTATGTTTGTACACTCTCCTCATCAGTGTTACCACCTGCATCCGAATCTCAAACCTCCACTTACAAATGCTACTGGGTCACACACTCCTGCGACGATTATACCCTCTTCCTCACTGCCTGTGATACCTACTGCAACACCCATGCTGGATACGGTGCAAAAGTCTACTGATACTGATTCAGAGCATGTTGATAAGGATTGATTGTTGGAGGAGTGTTAGGGGGTTGTACATAGAAGGCAGGATGCGGTCACTGCCCCTGCTTCTCAGCCTTTAGCAACACCGTGGAGGGTGCTCAGGCTTCCCTCCCTGACGTGATTGAACATAGGGAAGAAGCGAACATTCACATTCAGATGACGGAAAAGGTGCATACTACTACCGACACTGGAACCTATCGCTGCAACTGCCCTTCCTTCTGTGGATCAGATCAACCATGCTTCAGAAGAAGAATGACAAGTATACACTTCCCAGCGGAAGAAGAAGGCTGTGGGTGATATTAAACTTGGAACTTAATGGATGATATCTTGGTCTCTCCTGGTAATGGAACATCATTTCAGAATTTGATTTCTGGATGCGCTACAAGAACCAAAGGAAGAGGAAGGCCTTGGTGACCTCGTTCATAGACAATGTTTATTTGCAAGCTTTTTCCTTTTTTTTTGTCTTTTGTATCCTTTGTTTGAGTTATCTTTGTTTTTTGTTTCTCATGAGAAGAGCTCCATCTATTGGGCCCTCCCATACTACTTATTCTGTACCCCTTTTAGTTCAATAAAATAGGCCCTTAGCCTTCTCTTTAAATAAATATATATATATATATGTATATATATATACATATATATATATATATATATATATATATATATATATATATATATATACATACATATACATACATACATATATATTGATGCGCGCGTGCGTACGTACACACACACCTTTAAAATTAAAAGGGAGCATTTACATACATACCACACAATTCTTGTGTAAAAACCTATTTAACATCTAACATATAATTTTTTGCATTCATATCAATCAAATCTTTCATTTAACATAAATAATCAAATTATGATTTCCAAAATCATAGAAAAATGCATTAGGGCATTATCACACTTATATATTTCCTATTCTAAACAACTACGTATCCACTAACTATAAATCATCAAACAAAGAATAATAAAATTTGGAATAAAATTGATCGATTGTCTTCCAAAATTTGGCGAGAGTGTGACCACAGAGCGTTGCCTGAGTGTTTTTCGTAGAACGTCGCCGGATATTGAGGTTAGAGAGTGCTATTGGAGAAGAGAAATTGCCTCAACATCATCAGAGCCCTGATTGAAACGAGACGAAATGCAGAGTGTGGTATCTTTGTACGTGGATTAAATTTAAGACTTCAACTACTGATTTGCGGCTAAAAATTTCATCCGATGGGTAGTCTCTTTTATGTAATCTATATTGTATCTGAACAGTTAGCTCCAAATGAGTTCCAACCAAAATTTGCCATGGTTGTCATTTGTTTTTAAGTAAATTATGAAACGACTGAATTTTCAGTCGCAAAGTCAGCCTCTAATTTAAAGTGTCAAAATTTTCAGTAGTTATTGCGGCCGTTGAAAATTTAGTCGCACATTTTGATACTAATTAACCAGCAGAAAAAATCATCCTGAAAATCACCCGGTAATTGGTGTTATTTCTGTAGTGCCTCACATCTGAGTTGTTCTTCAATGGATATTAGAACCAAATTTTCGGCAAATTTTGGTGCCCAAAATTTATTTAAGCGTTTCAAACGAATAAAGAATTCCATGTTATTTTCTGTGTGCATCTTTTCAGCATTTTTGATTCACTATTATGGTTATTTCAGAGTTGTGATCGACTTTCTAAACGGATAATAAAAATATTAAACATAAACTCATTCAAAAATAGACTATGAGTACAAGATATTTACTATAAGCACACAAACACAAATATGTATATACATATATATGTATATATATATATATATATGTATATATATATATATATGTATATATATATATACATATGTATATATATATATATACATATGTATATATATATATATATATATATATATTTTGAAAAGCCTTAGGGCCAATTTTATTGAAATAAAAACGGTTACATGAGGGGCCCAAAACATGAAGTTCAACCCCTACGATACAACGCTAAGAAAATGGATCGAAAGTTCAGTACATAAATAACAATAACAATGTCTAAGAATGAGATCGCGCTGCTCTCGCTCTGTTTCTCGGAGATCCATAGCAGCAAGCTCTTAATCGTCGCTCCATCGCTACGAGCGATCGAGCGTATCATCAACAAGTAGAGTATCCCGAGACTTCTTTTTCCGTCGAGAAGTGTAAACCTGCCAATCCTCTTCATCTTCTTCGTTTTTATCTTCTTCTACTTCTTCTTCAACTTCTTCCTCTTCTGTTGTCAGAGTCTGCTGAAACTTATCGGTGGATGCAGCATTAGGTTGGAGGTTTCTTCTTTTTCTGCTAAATTTTTTGGTGTATCGGTCAGAATCGACAGTATAGTAATGACTCAGGCGGTTTGCACCACGAGAGAAAGCGGCCACATTCCAAATTGTTCGACGAACCACGGTGCTTAACCACCGGCGTGCAACTCGTGCAACCCGTCGAGGAGTCTTCCCGACAGCCTTGTCAGCCTCAGATGCTACCTTGTTCCCCTTTTGAACCAGGTTAGCATCAACACTTTGTTGAAGAATCTCAAAAACAGCTAAAGAAGGCCCAAAAGCCCTTTTCCACGAGGGGGGATGCAGGTTGTAGCAAGTGTCCCTAACGTGCCCGAACATTTTGCAATGCCGGCAAAAAGAGGCCTATCCTCTACCATCACCTCCCCGCCAAAACCCATCCGCACCATCCGCGATCCAAATTCGATCAACATCCGGGAGGTAAAATCCCTCTCCACCTCGAACTCCGACACCATCGGCGAGACCATATCATAAGTATGTGAATCAATTCCGAGATGAGTATCAAGAGACTGACCGATGTTATATAAAGCTTTTCGTCGAGTACAAATGAAGCGGAGTCCCGAAAGTTCGAACCACATAGGAACGACAGGAGGTTCTTAGATGAGATCAAAATCGGTGAGCCCATTTGATAAACTTCATATAGTGTATTCAAGAACTAAAACAGAGTTGTTAGCAAAGATTCTAAGCATAATCTTCTTCCTTTTGTATTCTAATAAGTAGATGTTTGCACATCCAAAACTCCCAACCTCCATCCTCCAACGCGCTTCGCATCCTCAAAGAACTTTCTAACCAAATCCATCTCGGACGACCAAATTGAAATTTCCCGATTAGGCGAACTTCACATCCTCAGAGAGAGCCTTCATTTCCTGGGTAGTGAAAATAACAGCAGACTTCCCATCCTTTACACCTCTCAGCCTAATAAAATGTTGCTCTATTTTACCTGCCGCCGCATCGTAAAAGGATTGTGGAAAGAAAAGATGATCAGAAAATTTTTTGTGGGAGGTGTTGTCCCTGCCTACCACTCCGACAAAAGTAGACTTAGCCCGTTGTGCGTAACTCTGCACATTAACGGGGACAGAAGAAGTCGCTGCCATGAAGGCGGCTCAGAAAACCGGAGGCGGAGAAGAGGCTCAGTGTCAAGCTTGCTCACTGTCAAGCTTGCGAATTCAACCTCTGTTTCCTTCTCAGTTTCGAACAAAACAGAGAAGGCCCTATAGGAAATAGCCGAATCGCTGCTGTAGAAGTGCCGCAGCCCTCAGCAAGCCCGCGGAGGAAAACGCGAATGACGCGGCTAGCTGTTGCGACCGAGGAAAGGCTCGGCCAAACCGACACACTTGACCTAGAGTCCAGGAGGATGCGCGAGCAGTTGCGAGGAGACGACGAGACGACGTCGGTGTGCGACCAGCAGCGAGGAGACGACGAGACGACGACGACGCGCTGAAAGCTTCGTCTCCGTGCTCGACGAGACCGACGCACGCCGTGCGCGAGGAGACCGGCGCACGGTGAGCAGCGACCCGGACGCGAGCTCCAGATGACGCACGGAGCTCGATCGCAACTCGATGATAGCGCGACGCTGCGCACGGAGGACAGCGACGAAGACGAGCCGGAGGAGACGCGATGTGCTCATGAATATATATAGATATATGTATATATATAATATATATATATATATATATGTATATATATATATATATATATATGTATATATATACATATATATTTTTTTTGAAGCAAACACTACATAAGCTCTAGCGTGCTTGTGGGGAAAATAAATCAAACAAAAGGTTACAAGGGTCTAACAAAGGAAGATCTAATTTGTCTCAATCCAAAAATAATTTAAAAAAAAAAAAAGACAAGGATCCACATTGGTAGTAACTATGGGAACTTGGAGATGCAACCTAGATTTTGCTAAGTTGTTTGCAGGTCTGTTGGCCTCTCTCGGGATATAGGAGATCCTGTAGATCATAGAGGAGAGTAAGAGCAAGATAATATGGATCCAGAATAGTAGAGACCAGGGACAATCCACTTCCTTGTTGAGGATGTTCACCAAAATAAGAGAATCGATTCCACCCATAGATTAGAACAAGACATTTTGTTGGCAAAGAGGGCTGCCCAAAATATAGCAATGCATTCAGCCTCCAAAGCATCTTTAGCAGTAATGGGAGAATGAAAACATAAAATGCAGTTTCCTTTGTAGTCTCTAAATATTCCTCCAATGCTAGCTTCGGATTTTAGAAAGCTCCTATCTGTATTTACTTTCACCCAACCAGGGGGGATATAACACCTACAGTCCGGCTTCACCTAACTCGACAACCACTGCCACCTGCTGCAATAGTCTCCCTCGGTCACTCTCCGCACTTCACTGTATGGCTTCGGACAGAACGTACGCTGCTGCTTTTTCGGGTGTACACGCCTCAAGTACTCCTAAGTCGTGTTTCTTCCCACCTTTTTTTGCGTTGACAGGTGGCGAATTCTGCTACATCAAGAAACCTGGTAGGAAGAATGGGAAACCAGCCATCTTTCTTATGGAAGCAGAATCTAATCAGCTTGCTCGCCTGTTGTCTGAACTTGATCGAGAAATTTCTTTATGGCCATCCCAACATGGAGCTTATTCGTAGGAATTTGAGCTTATGCACCTTGTTGGGGAATGGAAAGTTGGCCTTTTAGATGGAAGACACATCCTTATTCAGCTTAAAAATAAAGAGGATTACATATGTGTATTTGCTAGAAGATTAATCTGGATTGACAACAGGGCCATGAAGATTTTGAAATGGTCGGCGGATTTTTATCCCTAGTTGAAACCACCAACCATTACGGTCTGGATTCGCCTCACTAGCCTGAAAGTTCAGCATTTTACTCAGAAATATTGTATTCTATTGCCTCGCACTTACGGTAATCCACTCAAAACGGACACTCCTACTGTTAATCTTTCTCGTCTCTCTGAATCAAGGGTACTTGTTGAAAGGGACATTACCTTAATCGCTCCTGACGAAATTTGGATTGACTCACAACATCAAGGATATTGGCAAAATGTTGTTTTTGAATCTTTCCCTTCGTATTGCTCGCATTGTCGTATGTTCGGCCATTCCAATTCTCTATGTCATCATCTACACCCACATCTATAAAACCAAAGAAGCAAAGTGCTCAGCCAGAGACAGTGATTCCCCCTTCTCCTGATCCGCTCCAAGTTATTGACACTTTTGATCATCAAAAGGATATACCTGAAGATGCCACTATCATCGCAGGTGATATGTCACAAAAAGCTCATGATGTAGGCCTTACTTTGGAACCTCTTCTCATGGGGGCAGGGAGACGTTTCGCAGTTCACTTGCCCTAAAATCTAACTTTGATATAATGGGTGGCAATACTTCTATTCACTTTCTGCCGTCTCATCAGATAGAACAGTAGTTACAGTGACTCAAACACATGTAGTTCATGATGTGCAATAACCTACACCTGTCCGTCAAGCTTTGGACCAATCCACGGAGCAGATGAGTCAATCTTCGAATGATGAATGACAAGTTTATACATCCAGGAAGAAGAAGAAAAATGAAGGCCTACTACTAATCCTGAGGGATGATACATTGGTTGATTCGAGTACTGATAGCAAACTCAATAATTTATTAGCTTGCCCCAGTCCTAGAACTAGAGGCAGAGGCAAGGCTAAATTGAATTTCGCAAGCTAACTGATTTCTGCGAATATGGGCAGCCTTTTGGTGTTCAATTTCTATGTCTAATTTTTAATTTTGGTTTTTTGGGTATATCCTATGTTTGTGGTGTATACTAGATGGTTAAGGTCCTTTTTGGGCCATTTCTTTCCAAACTATCTGTATCTTTCCTTTTATTAATATATTTGCATTCGGGCTTTTCGAACACATGCGCGCAAACGCACTTACGCAAACATAAATATACACACACATACATACATACATAGATACATACAGATACACATACCTATATACCACCCAAGACTTATATGTTTACATATCTCACTTGCACATATACATACATACATATGTATCTTTATATATATAAAGATATGTATATGTATGTATGTATGTACACACACGCACACCCACCCACCTTTAAAATTAAAAGGGAGCATTTACATACATACTGCACAATTCTTATGTAAACACCTATTTGACACCTAACATATAATTTTTGCATTTATATCAATCCAATCTTTTATTTAACATGAATAATCAAATTATGATTTCCAAAAATCATAGGAAAATGAATTAGGGCATTATCACACTTACCTATATATTCCCTATCCTAAACAACTACGTATCCACTAACTATAAATCATCAAACAAAGAATAACAAAATTTGGAATAAACTCGATCGATTATCTTCCAAAATTTGGCAAGAGTGTGGCCACAAGGTGTTGCCGGAGTGTTTTCGGGGAAAGTCGCCTGATATTGAGGTTAGAGAGTGTTGCTGGAGAAGAGAAATTGCCTCAATGTCATCAGAGCCCTGATTGAAACGAGGACGAAATGCAAAGTGTGGGATCTGTGCACGTGGATTAAATTTAAAAGACTTCAACTACTGATTTGCAGCTAAAAATTTCATCCGATAGGTAGTCGCTTTTATGTAAATTGTATTGTATCTGAACATTTAGCTGCAAATGATTTCCAACCAAAATTTCCCATGGTTTTCATCTTTTTTACGTAAATTATGAAACGGCTGAATCTTCAGCCGCAGAACAACCTCCAATTTAAATTGTAGAATTTTGAGTAGTTAGTGCAGAAGTTTAAAATTTAGTCGCAAATTTTGATGCTAATTAACCAGCTGAAAAATCATCCCAAAATCAGCAGGTAATTGGCGTTATTCCTGTAGTGCCTCACAATTGAGTGGTACTTCAATGGATATTATAACCAAATTTTTGGCAAATTTTGGTGCCCATAATTTATTTAAATGTTTCAAATGAATAAATAATTCCATGTTATTTACTATGTACATTTTTTCAGCATTTTGGATTCGCTAGTATGGTTATTTTATGGTTGTAATAGGCTTTCTAAACGGTTAATAAAAATATTTAAAATAATTAAGAGTTTGAGATATACTATAAACTACAAGATTTGTAATAAGTACAAGTTTTTATAATAAAAGGTATAAGACAACACTCGAAATTTATCATTTTTATATGCTATAATTTTTTTTATCTAAAGGCAATTTTACTGTTATGTAATTTTTTACAAATATCTTATTCTTTTGAGTAAACCTCTCCTGTTGTTTTTTTTTTGTACGGGGAACTCTTGGTGTATTTCTTCTCCAAAAAATATAGATATCCGTTTGCTTTTCGGTGCCCTATTCATTTTATTAGTGAATTTTGCAAAGTAAATGCACACGAGCTTTTTTGTTTCTTCAGGCTAGGCAACAAAAAGTTGGGGAGAAACCTCTTCTTTCTGTTTCAACTTTTGCACAGGTAAAACTTTATTAGCACTTTGCGTTAACTATGAGAGTTTTTGCATGGTTTTGGTTTGCCTAATTTCAATTGGCTATTTGACATAAATTTTTTTTTCACATGTTACATTTCTCACCTGAATGCTATTCGAATGATCAGTTGCATATTCACTTCCAAACTATAAATCCTGTCTACGACCTCATGCTGTAGTTTTTGGGAACTGCTGTCTGTGATGGCCTTTTCCATTGTTGGAACTTTTGATTGTTGAGTGCTGTTAAATGCATGCTGTTGATTTTTTAAGTATTTTCGGCTTGTTTATTTTTTGTATTAGAAGTTGGAAATGTGCTGGGTTCTTGACCGTTTATTAAGTACTCTCCAAATGCCACCCTCATCTGACATCAACAACATTACCGGGAAATGAGTGAAGGACAGAAGTGCAAAAAACTTCTACAGAACAAGTATCTGGAATAGAGGAGAATACTAAAAAATGGAAATACTATGGGAACTTGCTATTTTAACTTGTGAAGTTTTTTTCATTTGATTAATAGATGTGAACTAATCTTAAAAGTAGCTATGTTTACGCCATCCGTTATGAACCAAATGTGCAAATTGTTGGCAGATATAAAATTGTAGCTTTGAAATCAATGATTTGATTAAATACCCAATGAGGAGAAGAGACACATCAATAATGCAGAGCTAAAGTGATGTGCTGGTATTAGAAGTTAAGAAAATATTTAGTTGAACTAAATTTAACACCAATTTGTTCTTTAATTAGGTGTTTCGAAATTAAATAGGCTAAAACTTAACTGGTTAAAAGTTCAGATGTATTTAGCGTACCTTAAATGAAGTTCAAAGGTCATTTTAATTAGTTATGGCATGAAGGAATTTGAAAAACCAATTGACAAAATGAATGCTTGGATTGATGCTCCAGACTAATTTTTTTATAGATCACGATAATAGAATTATTTATTTAATGATTTATACTAAATTTCCGTTTTAAAACAAACTACGATCTGAGAAAATGTAACGTATATCTGATACTATTTGATGGAGAATGGTGATATAATCTAGTGGGGAAGACACTTTTGAATCTTGTTTTTTTGTCCAAATGTTGAAAGTGGAGTAGGGTTAAGGGTCTAAGGATTTTAGAGGCGCTTCTAAGAAGTATAGAATTATTTTGTGGAACTTTGGTTTTATTGGGCTTGATTTGGATCAAGGGGAAGGAGAGCTCAAGAACTAGATATTATGGTTGAAGGTTTTGGAGTGTTTTTGGGACAAAAGTGGAAAAGGGTGGCTGGATTAGGTTGGTTGGAGGGTGGTGGCTTTGGAGGGATCCCAAGTGGGAGAGAGGCTAGGATTTTTAATGGAGGGAAGTGGTTAATACTGTGTCAGGTTATGTATGATCTGAAGGGGTTGTAAGGAATGTAGTTAGATTGCTATGTTAGTTTGGGGCTAAGTCTTTAATGAAAAACTAAAGATAAAGCAGAGACGGTGAAATCAGTTACAAAACTACTCTCTAAAATAATTTTGAGTTAACCAAAACTGTAAGAGAGTGTTGTCCACCGAGTTTTTGCACTTAATTTGTACCAAAGAATAATAAATTTCTTAGCCATTGACTAATCAAATGAGAGTACATGGTGGACCTATTTATAGGAAGAAAAAGCAAACAGACTATGAAAAAGATGTGCCATGGATGACGAAAGATTAATGGAGAGAAAACATAATTCATGTTGGATTAAAGATTAACATGGATGCGGTTTTCAAAATCCAATCGGACATAGATTGATGATTGCTTTCAAATGGGATCGAGGTGTGACAGATTCTTTTTCTGCCGTAGGATGTTAGTTAATTATTGTATGAATTTAAGGAACTTATGTCCTGATAAACTAATTGATGACTTACCACCACATAGGGTTTATTCAGCATGCCTTCGATTTTATCCTTTGATTACTGTTGCCAAATTTACCCTTTTGTAGAATGAACCTATTGAACTTGTTGAACTGAAAAGCAAGTTGATGAATTACACATGAAATGAGTTTTAAGGTAAGCACGAGACCTTTTGTGGTGCCAGGTTTACTTGCATTTAAAGAGTTGGATAATTTTTATGGACATTGAGTGATTAATAAACTCACTATGTAGCAGTTAAGTGACTGATAAAATTAGTATAAAGTATTGATTTTCCATCCTACAATTTGATGATATGCTGCATTGATATGTGAAGTTGTCCTATCAAGTAAGAATACAAGAAAAGGATGAATGTTTGGCTGTTTTTAAGGCATGTGACAAATTTTATGAATAGTCGGCGATGCCTCATGCACCTCATTAGCATTGTGAATCATGTTTTGTGATCCGTTATAGGGGAATTTTTTGTTGTGTATGTTGATAACAATCTAATCTGTGACAAATTAGGGAGGTGCGCTTAATATACCGTAGGAAGGTATATGAAATTTTACAATCTAATAGTTGTATCGAAATTTGAAGAAAATTTTGGGATTTATAGCTTTTACCATTGTGTTATCTGTTGAACATGTTAAAGATTAAAGCAAGGATTTATTAACACTCCAAATATTCATGACATTTAGA
This sequence comes from Papilionanthe hookeriana x Papilionanthe teres, assembly GCA_022702705.1. NCBI lineage: Eukaryota > Viridiplantae > Streptophyta > Magnoliopsida > Asparagales > Orchidaceae > Papilionanthe > Papilionanthe hookeriana x Papilionanthe teres. Next base: position 127,641,085 of record CM040421.1, on the reverse strand, counting down.
GTTTTCATGGTTTGGCTATCTTTTATTTGCTATTCATTAAAGAATTTAGTATTGCCATCACATCAATTACTAAATGATTTAGAAAAGAGGATTCAAATGAATGCTCTAGAATTTCATTAATAAACCTATGTAAATATTCAATGCATATGCACCAAGCTTATCTAATATGATTAAAGTTTTGACATTTCCTGTGTAGCATTTGATTTAGGAATTTAAGGATTGTGAAGTCAAGATGGACATTCAATCACTTGTTTTAGTGAGAAGTTAGCTAACATTCTCTAATTTTGATAGAGATTCCTATAACATTATTAAAGTACTTTAATATTAGAATGATTACTTATTGATTAACGAATTTGTTGTACCATAGTTTTTGGGCTCCAAAATTTGATGCCTTGGATCCTTTTTTGTTGGTTGAGAGCATTTTGTGTTTTTGGTATTCCGAGTCAAATTTTCAGCAGACACATTGGATAATAGATAAAACATTATCTAGAGATTCACCCTTATTTTGTGAGGACTTCTTGATCTGGGTTCGAGGTTTGCCATAGGCGCAATCTCCTATGATTTATTAACCCCTGATAACATGAGAGCACTTTCAATTAAGGCTTGTCATTAGCACTGAATATTTGACATACAGTAGCAACATATTTAGAGCTTTAGATTGTAAGAATTATCACTCTGAGCAACAGATGATGGGGGGAAATGTTGATGAATCTGATCAAAATCTCATGGTTTTGTCTTCCCAGATCGTCGTGATTCTTGATTTATTTCGTTAGAGGTAGCCGATCCCACCTGATTGAAATATCTTCGTCATAAAACATAGATTGTGTCGTTCGAGGGCCCTTGTAGATCTAGATGGATGTGTCTAGTGGGACAAATTTAAGTTGACTTAGTTAATAGAAGACTTTATGCCAATTAAATGTATACTTATGGTTCGCAACTCAATGATCAGAAAGCCGTTGGTGAACATAGAGGCTGCAACTGTAATTATAATAAAATAGTGTTATTTAGCGGCAATCTCATCAGAGGGCCCTGACAGTAACTGCTATTTTTTGTGGAAGTGTTGTGGCCTTTAACGACATTAGATTACTTTCATTGTGAATATATTGATACATTTGATGTGACATGAATTTTTTGTGAGCTGAAGTGAATCAAAAGCTTGTAACCCTCAATTAACTGTTGCAGATGGTAGATAAAGTTTGCTTTAAGTTTTAAGTGATTGCTTTTAATCTTGATTATTTTGATTTGTTTGCTTTTTAAGATTTTAGGTGTTTGATTTTAACTTGAAGCTATTGATTAATTATTTTGAGAACTTGATTTGAAAATTGATTTAAAAATTGACCCATTTGGTTTAGATTTTTAGTCAACACAACCGTCATTGGAGATTTAATTGCCTGATGTGAACCCTATATGGTACCAGAACTAGTAGGATAACAGTGGAAACACAAAATCAAACTTTTATTAATGAAAAATTAGGGGTTAAAACACAACGCGACAATATAGAATATAGATGACACAAGCAAAAACCTCTAAATGTATCCCAATGGGTGGTGGAGGTGTGCTAGAGGGATGGGGATGATTGGAAGGGATGATGGCAGTGACGAGAGGCGGGTGACAGCAGAGGGAAGGTGTGAAACTATAGGGACAACTTGTAGGAGGTCGGCAGCGGGCAGCGGGTTAGCTGGGAGGAGTTTGGGAAGAGGTCAAAAGACTGGACTACCGTAACAACCTGCACGCAAGGGGACTGTAGGGTATTGTTGATGGAGGGAGAGTTCGACGGATGAGAAGTGGGGAGGAGGAGGTTTGAGAAGGTAAGAAGGGGGTATATAATCACCACCTCGGATAGGATACAACCGGAGAACTATCACCTCCTCGGATACAACTCACAAGAAGAAAAGAACTCCACGCAAGAATCTAAGAACAAATACAATCAAAACTGACTCTTACACACACAAGGGACATCAATTTATAGCCTCTTAGAAAGAAAAGGGGGTGGGAAGTTAAGAAGGATCCAAAACTATCCTCGGGCGAAGCAACTTCTTGGATCACGACAGTTCACAATTCGCCTCTTGCCTTCATGTCGTGATCCCGTCCTGCCATCTGATTCACAATTTGCCTCTCGTCTTCCAGCAGTATCACAATTTTTTGCGTGCTATCTGGCCCCGCATGATCGAAGTGCTCCGCTTTGGGGCACATTCAGCGCCCGTACTTGGTTGCTAATTACAACACCCACATTAGTCTCCTAGGGTTGGGAGAGCTTCAACTTCATAGGTTGAAGCTTCCGTTTCATTGTCAGCCACCCTGATTCTCACTGAAGACTATTGCCTGAGGTGTTTGAGGGCCCTCCTTTGTTTGCGAGCACATGTCCATATTGATTCGTCCTCCTGAGGCTGTGGACCACACTTACATTACTGAATCTTCCTAAAGTAACCCATGATCGTTTTAAACGAGCATGCAATAAGAGTAATGACTCTTCTCGCACGACGGATAGGATACAACTGTTGGTACGACGTCGGCCTCATAACCTCAGCCGTATCTGTCCTGTATTGGGGCGAGTATCTTGGTCCTTTCGTCTAGTGTCATTATTAAAACTGGTCCTACTGTCATTGCTTTGCTGATAAGGGATTCTGTGATCTCGGACTCCGTTGAAAGGAGGGTGATGCACTTCCTATTCTTTGTGAAAGAATACGTGTTTCTATATCTGTTGTGCTGAGTTCTCCAGTCAAATTGCCATGGTCTTGCCAACAGAAGGTAGCTGGCATCCATGGGAACAACGTCACACCACACTGGTCCTGTAGTTGGCCCCCAATTGAAAACTCTACTAAGCATATCCTATCATTGCTGATTTGATTCTCTTTTTTTTAGCCATGTCAGTGAATATGGCTTAGAATCTGTCTGAGTTGTGAGTCCCAATTTCTTTGCTATCTGTGTTGATGCCACATTCTTGGTGCTTCCGCCGTCGATGATGAGACTGCATGCCTTTCCGTTCACTGTGCAACTGGTGTAAAATATGTTATGGCAAAGCCACTGCGAATCCCTAGTGTCCTCAGTTTGTAGGATCCATCGAATCACAAACTCCTCTCCATCTTGGGGAAGCTAATACTCATCATGTTCCTCAGCTTCCTCCTATCGCTAATTTCTTCCACAGCGCCCTGATTAGTAAGTGATACTACACTGTTTGTGGGACAGTTGGAGGCGAAGTGGTCGTAACCGTGGCATCTAAAATATTTCTTGGCTGGTAAAGCGTTTTAGGCACTACGTTTCTTCATTTTTTCTCAGTTTAATTTGGCTTGTCGTTCATGTGTCGGGCTAGCTAGTCTCTCCTGAGGTGCCCTTATTGGTTGTGGTGACTGTAGGTGACTGCTTGCTTGAAGGTTGTTACCTGAAGGATGACTGTTGCATGCTTTATTTCTTTTGTCTTCCATCTTCAATGCTTAATTTCTCCTGCAATTGTACCACATTGTTGATGGTGGGTTTCGAACTCTTGAGATATTTGGCTATCGTATATTTCTCTAGCTTTGTTAGTTTGCTTTTCAGCTGCTAATGGTCGAATTGGGCTGTGAACTTTTCAAATGAAAGATCCCTCTGCCATAGGCGGTGAATTTTCAGAAACATATTCTAATAATAGTGGGGTGGAGAGGTACTTTTTCTGCATTGCCTTCTTCTTCTTTTCCCATTTAGTTTTCTTCTCACTTCATTCTCTTTTCCTCTGCATTTGTAAATTTTCCCACGATACGGAGGCATTTTTCTTTAGTTTAATGGAAGCTAGCTTGACTCATTTGTCCTCTAGTACATCTTTATATTTGAAAATCCGTTTAACTGATTGTAGCCAGTCGATAATCTCATCGGGATCCATACCTCCTTCAAATTCTGGGAGGTCCATGCTGGTGCCAAAGTCCCGCCGACCTCCATAAGGGAATTCTTCTCTTGGCCTCCTTTGATGTTAGATGCCAAAACGGTGTGGTTGATATTCCTCGTCGTTGTGATCTTCCATTTGGAACAGATTCTCCTCATCGTTGTCTTCCCCTCGACTCTCTCAATTACTGTCGAAGGTAATCTCTTCCTGGTCTCTGTCATCCAGTTCTTCTAGTCTCCGTTGTAGACGACGAATTTCCGTTAAATCTCTTCTCGGGTCGAGTCCCTTGCATCGCTTTGCGATGACATGGTTAGGGTTGGGAATCAGCAAAAAAATTTGGTGGAGGTGGCTTGGGTATGGGTATCTAGGATGGGACTAGGGTTGGAGTAGCTGTCATACCAAATGATACCAAAACTAATAGGATAACAGTGGAAATATAAAAACAAACTTTTATTAATGGGAAAATAGGGGTTTGCAATACAACGTGACAATACAAAGATAGACGACAGAAGCATACATTGCTAAATGTATCTCAATGGGTGGTGGAGATCGGCTGGAGGGATATGGATGATTGGAAGGGATGATGGCTGCCCCGAGAAATGGATGACAATGAAGGGAATGTGAGAAACTATAAGGACAACAAGGAGGGTTGTAGGTGGTTGGCAACGAGCAATGGGGTGGCTGGGAGGAGTTTGAAGGGAGGTCTAAATGCTGGACAATAGTAATAACTTCCAAGAAAGGGGACGACAGTGTGTTGGGGACGGAGGGAGAGTTTGACGAATGAGAAGTGGGGTGGAGGAGGTTTGGGAAGGTAGAAAGGCTGGACATAATCACCACTTCTGAAAGGATTCAGCAGGAGCACTACCACCACTTCGGATACAACCCACAATGGAAAAATAACTCCACATATAAATCTGAGAACAAACACAACCAAAACTGACTCTTACACACACATGGGACATCAATTTATAGCCTCCTTAAAGGGAAATGGAGTGGGAAAGCAAGGATCTAGAAACTCTCTCCGGGCGATGCAGCTTTTTGGATCGTGAGAGTTCTCAATCTGCTTCTTGCCTTCGCGTGGAATCGCAATCCTATCCTGCCTTCCTCTTCATGATTCGCCTTCCGTCGTCATGTGATATAGAGATGCCACCCCGCTTCTTCGCCCGTGAAGGGTCACAACATTTCTTCCTCGCGAGATCGAAGTGCCCCGCTTCGGGGCACATTCACTTCTCGTACTCAGGCGCTAATTTCAGCACCCGCATCACTGTTGATTTTACATTTTGTAAATGATCGGGTTTAATTTTGACATATAATTTAACATAAACTGTCAACTTTATCCTACGTACAGAGGTTCGGGTTCATAAATTATATCATTTGAGTTTATTCAAATATATTCTGAAACTTAATTTTGAAAGTTGACTCCTCTGGTGGAAATCTTCTATCAACTCGGTCATCATTGGGGATTTAAAACTTTATCGAAAGTTGACTCCTCTGGTAGGCCACTTCTTCTCAAGCCAGATATGCTCTTTGGGTTACACCGTATCTAGTGCAGGAATTCACCGAGCTGAGGCAATATTTGGGCTGGCATCCTTTCTATCGAAGCTCTATAAAAACCTCAGCACTATCACCTCCCCTTTGACTGAACTTCTAAAAGCGAAGGAGTTTAATTGGACAACAACAACCGAGGATAGTTTTGGCACACTAGAAGGAAAGGCGACTCAGGCACCCGTGCTAGCACTATCTGACTTTAACCAACTTTTTGAGGTAGAATGTGATTCCTCCGGCATGGGGATCGGAGCAGCACTAGCGAAAGAGGACACCCCATCGCTTTCTTTAGTGGGAAGTTGAATGATTCCAGGAGGAAATACTCAACTTATGACAAAGAATTCTACGCCATCATAAGAGCTCTAGAACACTGGAGTCATTACCTATTGACCAACGACTTTACACTATTTACATATCATGAGACCTTAAAATTCCTAAACAACCAAAGCAAACTAAATAGGCGACATGCCACCTGGGTAGAATTACCAGTCTAATTCTAGTTTGTGCAAAAAACATGGCGGGAAGCCATAACCACATAGCAGATGGATTGAGTCGTCGACACCTATTGATCACATCAATGCAGGCTCGAGGTGTGGTATAAGAAGTCATAAGGGATCTATATGAAACATACGATGATTTCAATAACATATGGGTGTAGTGTCAGGAAAAGCCAATAGGGCAATATTATTGCACAAACAAATATCTATTCCACCAGAGTCGGTTGTGCATTCTTCTATGTTCACTAAGAGAGGCCATTGTCCAAGAAGGCTACAACGACAGATTAGCAGGTCATTTCGGCAAGGACAAGACTATCACCCTCATAAGAGAGCCTTTTTTTTGGCCAAATCTGATAAGAGATATAGAACGACATCAAGTAATGCAGGATTTGTCATCCGACAAAGGCAAAAGCTCAGAATGTCAGATTATACACATCACTTTTAGTAACAAAGGCACCATTGGTGGACATCAGTATGAATTTAGGGCTAGGACTTTTAAGGACCCAGAGGAATAAGGATTCCTTATTGGTTGTATTAGACAAATTTATTAAGATGGCTCACTTTGTACCCTGTCACCGAACACTAGTCGCCTCTCACATCGCAAATTTATACTCAAGAGATTGTACGGTTGTGTGGAATTCCTTAGACCATCATCTCTGGCAGAGACGTCAAATTTTTAAGCTACTTATGGAGGATATTATGGGGAAAGCTGGGCACTAAACTCCAATTTAGCTTAAGAGCTCATCCACAGACAGACGGTCAAACAAAGGTAGTAAAATGGAGCCTCGGTAATCTCATGAGGTGTTTCGTGAGAAAAAAATATAAAACAATTGGGTCTTATTCTAGCTCAAGCTGAGTTCGCCTATAACCGATCTGTCAGCCAAACTGTAGGACAAATTGTGAATAGAAGCAATCTGCTCAAAGCACTTGAATTGCTACCTCTCATGCCATTTTCGGAAATCAGCGAGGACACCACAAAAAGAGTTCACGAGATTTTGAAGCTCCATGAAGTTAGCAAAGAAATTGCTAATCTGAACTGCAAATATCAGGCACAGACAAACAAATCCAAGAAGAAGGAAACATTTTAGGAAGGTGATCTTTTATGGATTCAGTTGAAAAATGAATGATTTTCCATTAGATCATTCAGTAAGCAGAGAGCAGGTGGACCTTTTTGAGTACTTCAGAAGTTGAGCGACGACGCTTATAAGACTGACCTGCCCGGGGACTACAACTTACAGCCACGTTCAATGTTGCCGACTTGACACTGGACTTTGAAGAGTCTGGGGCTTCGAAAAACAAGGTCGAAGCTTCCCCAACCCCAAGAGACTAATGAGGGTGCTATACAACATACTATCACGAGCATTGAAACAATGCCTTATCGCAGGTGTTGAAATCCCTCGGGAAAAAAAATCCCGCGAAGACGGGAAGAGGCGTGAAGCCTCGCACGACACACGAAGCATCACGTGACAGTGGGAAGAATCTCGTGAAGGTGAAAGAGGCGCAGAGCCTTGTGTGACAGCGGGAAAAAAATGCCCGCAAAGGCAGAAACGCGCAACAGAGGGGGATCGCAAACTATCGCTATTCCAAAAGGACCATCGCGAGGCTACCATACCCAGTAAGTATTTTCTGGATTCTTCTTGCCTTCTCCGCTCCTTCCTTTTGTGTAGGAGTTTTCCTTTTTATTTTTTTCATAGTTTTCTCCAATTGGAGTCTATAAATTGTTGTTTTCTGTTCAAGGAGTCAGTTCTGGTTGTGCAGTCTTCAGATCTCATGTGTGGAGTCTCTTCCTCTTTTTAGGGCTGTATTCAACGAGAGGTGATGCTTCAGCTGTATTTTGCTCCGAGGCGGTGTTGTATACTTTCAATCTCTTTCGCTTCTTCTCCCCGACCCTTATCCTACCACGCCCCTTAGCCGTCTACCACCCCATATCCCTCCACCACACTGCCGCCACTTCTACTTTCCCCCACGACCTTGTTATTCCGCTTACACAACCAACCAAACACCATCCGAACCTACTCACATAGCTACATGGCCTTCCCACCTTTTTACTTACCACCCCGCCGATACAATCACAGCCTTCGGATCTCTTCCCACATCCCTAACCGGAGATTCATCTAGTATTATAGTTCCTTTTTATTTGAGTGATGTTGTACTCTTATTTCTATAATAATAGAAGTTTACTTTTTGTGTTTTTATTATTCTTCATACTAGTTTTTGTGTCGCAAGCTCTTAATTCTAGAATTTATATTCTAAGCCATATCTCTTAACATTTTTTTATAATAGATCCAACGTATTTAAACCTTCACATCTATATACAAAGTTATTTTCTAAAAATATCGATTCTTGAAAAGTAATATCACATCTCTATCATTGAATATCTTCTCAATATATTTGTTATGGTTATAACTGTTACTTTTTAAGTGGATGTGTCATTGGTTATTACTATATTTTATTATCCTTTGAATGCATCTACATAACTAATATAAATGTTTGTGGAATCGCTAATGTTATTTTATGTTATTTTTACTATAATTAAAAGTTTAATGGTCGTCACTCCACAATTACTAGTATTAGTCAATATTTAATCATATATCTCTTTAATAATTTTTATATATCTTTGGCACACACCTTAATACCTTAATTTGTCTCAAATCATTTCTAATGGTACCTGCTAAATATAATTCTTCATGATCAATAAAAATTATGAACTTGTATAATTAATCTTTTAAACCATTTTAATTAATTGTCTTAATACAAAAATGATTTATATATAGACTTTCTAGCATGAGCTCGAACTGGTTCTATGAAACTGACGTAACTGAAAACATGCGTTGAATACATATTTGTGGTGATGATATAACTCATTTATTTTCAATTAGGGACAATTTGGACTTTTGAGCCCAATCAACTGTATTGTAGGATCCAGCAACCTGACGATGGAATTTCCATTTTTTGAACTTACCGTGTGACTGTTTTGTATTACAGTGTTCGCTTTTCAGCTTTTAATAAATCTGTAATAAGTTCCATTTTATCTGCCAGAAACATAAGAAATGCTCAGTTGCATTTATACTTCTATTGAAGTAAATCGGCATCTTTATTTTGGTGTCCCTTGACAGGCAGCTCGTGATAACATTCTTCTTGCTATTCCAGCTCTTCTGTATGCAATCAATAACTACTTGAAATTCATTATGCAGGTATATGTTTATTTGTTGTTTCTATATTTCATTGCTCTTGATTCAAGAGAATTGTGAAGATGGAGCAGTTACATGATTCCCTGAGTAGTTTTTTTTGTTTTTTTTTTTCATTGACTGGAATCTTTGAGTTTGCGCCAAAAGCTTATATTTTGTTGTTTTAAATTTTTTTTGTTGTCTTAAGTTATTATTGATCAGTGGAACCTGCTTTTGCAGTTATACTTTAATCCTGCGACTGTTAAAATGTTGAGTAACCTGAAGGTACTATTCTCTGCTATAGACTCGATTCTTGGTGCTATTTTGGTATTATATTTTGAGAAGTAAATAATTATCGTATATCTAGAAATTGGGTAACTTCTGAACACCTTGAGGTCATATTCATTGTAACACTCCGTAGAGTCTGCATAGTGCTGAACTTCCCATGTTAGTCAATTTCTTTGAGATGTCTTTTCATGAATGCACCGGGTGATTTTTATTGTCACAATGCAATGCAGTTCTTTAGACTACTAAAACTTTCTTATGTTTTATGGAATGTAAAGGAAGACCAAAACCTCGCCAACCATTTCTTGAATTCTTAGCATTTTTGATACTGGTTAAAATCCAAACCACAACAAGAAAATAATATTATTGCTGAAATCGAAAGGATTATAGACACGATGCTTGAAAATATGAACCAACGGCAAAAAAACAACAACACAAACATAAAGACACAAGATAGACTAATAAGGGTTATGGTAGCAGATAGATATGATGGAGGGGCTGTGGCAGCTGCTGGGCTGCTTGGGACGGGCTGTCGCGACATTGGGAAGAGTTGGAGACGGCTACAGAAGGATGGGGGAAGGCCTGGGAGGTTGTAGTTAGATCTGGAGTGGTTGGGAGGGCTCATGCTAGGCTCTAGCAGGGTTGGTTGGTGTTCGAGAGTGAGGAAAACAATCTGGCAGGTGGTTTGACGGGGCGAACGGCAGCAAGAAGAGCACCAGAGGGATGCAGAAAGATAAAATGTTTTGTCAGGGTCGAGTTACAGCTGGAGCATCTCAAACCCTTGGAGATGTTCACCATCTCAAATGATTTACAACCGGAGCACCTTCTTGCTATCGGTAACAACCTCTGGAAGGGAAAAATGCCTTAAAGCTAGTAGTCGCTTTCCTAAGCAAAAAACAACCCTTATATATTAGAGGGATCAAAACTTATATTAGACAATGCTTTCAAATAAGAAATAGAATAAAAAGAAAGTAATATATAAGGCAAGGATTTATATTAGGGGATTTCATGGAAAAGAAAAGAAATATTAAGAGGGAAAAGTAACAGAAAAGAAAAAGAGGGGAGAAGGGTTGGACTGTGGTTATTGTTGCTGCTACAGTAACGCGCTCCTGCGTCAATCTACTAGGGTTGTGGGAGCTTTGACTTCAGCCGTCGAAGCTTTTAGGGCAGGAAAGTTTTTGTGGTAGTGGCTTGTGTAAGGGCGGATGTTAGGGACCCTATGGATTAGGGTAGAGCTAGCTTTGATATCAAATAATATCGAAGATAACCTAACCAACAAAAAAATTAAATTCACAACGGTTACAATCAAAACTCTTGCAAACAGGAAATGACAACAAATAACACAATGACACCATGTCATAACTACAAAGGACACACACATACTTTAATAAGGGTTACGGTGGCACGTAGATCTAATGGAGGGGCTGTGGTACTGCTGGGCTTCTTGGGATGGGTTGCTGCGGCGTTAGGAAGAGCTGGCGACGGCTACAATAGAATGGTGGAAGGCCTGGGAGTCGGGTTGTAAACGAGCCGAGCTTGAGCGAGCTGAGCCTCGACTCGTGTTCGGCTCGTTCCAATTTGGCTCGTGTTCAAATAACATATTTCTGTTCGTGTTAAACTCAAAATAGGCTCACTAGAATATAAAATACTATGAAGTCGCGCTAATAGTACTGTGAACGGCAGAATAACACCGATAACACCCAAGAAACACCTGCAATAACACCTGGGTAACACCCAAATAGTGCAGGTGTTAGGTGTTATTGCTGTGTTATCAGGTGTTGTTTAGCGGTGTTATTGGTGTTATTAGGGTGTTATTCTGTTATTATAGAATATGACTGCAGAATAACAATGATAACACCGCGAAATATTCTCGTATTATTGGTGTTATTCCGCGGTATTATTGATATTATCGTTGTTATTCCGCGGTGTTATTGGTGTTATTCCGCGGAATAACACCGCGGACGACGATAAATACCAATAACACAGTGGGTGTTACTCGGTGTTATTTCGGGGTATTATTGATGTTCTCAGTATTATTCCACAATGTTACACCCATGAATAACACTGCGAACTGAGGAATAACACAGATAACTCAGCGGGTGTTACTCGGGTGTTATTCCACGGTGTTATTGGTGTTATCGGTGTTATTCCGCGGTCAGTGTTACATCGCGGAATAACACCAATAACACAGTGGAGTATTGAGTTTATTTATATTTTTATATATTTATTAATTTATTTATTTCTTTTCGAGCCAATTTGAGCCGAATATGAGCGAAAAAATATTTGTTCGTGTTCGGCTTGTTTATATTTCGAGTTTAGAAAATTGTTCGTGTTCGGCTCGTTAAGCTTAACAAACGAGCCGAACACATGCTGTTCGCGAACAACGAGCCTTTTTGACAGCCCTACTTGGGAGGGTTGTGATCAGGTCTGGATGGGTTTGGAGGGCTTGTGGTAGGTTCTGGAAGGGTTGGGGGGAGTTTGGCAGTAAGGACAACAAGCTTGAAGGTGATAGAATAGAGCGGCCAACAACAGGAAGAGGGTCAGATGGTTGCGGAAAAATCAAATATTTCGTCGTGGTTGAGCTACAGCCAAAGTACCATCCAAACCTATGGAGACGGTCACTATCTCAGGCGAGTTATAGCTGGGGTACCTTCTCGCCATTGGGTACAGGCCCCAGAGGGGAAAAACGAAATGATACATGAATACACATCGGAGCAATTCAGTTGGTTAAGTTTAGTAAAAGCAGTAGGTCACTACATGATCAACAAAAAGCATATGAATATCTATATGCATATGTATGCATTGTTATACTTATATTATATGAACGTATATTTCTTACAGACACACATTAATAAAAAAAGTCAGGAGTATATGTGGGAATATAGGCATGTCAACTTTTTTCATGCTTTTGGAGCCCAATGGATTAATCGCTTATTTGATCTAACCTCTAGATATTAGTGAGAGGGAGTTACAAAGGGAGGCTTCTGTAGATAATGTAAAAGCTACGGTGGTAGTTAATGGCTTGCTGAATTGGGGTTGAGCAGCACCATTGAAAGAGAGAGAGAGAGAGAGAGAGATAGAGAGCTCCCTTATCAAGGATGTTGGTGAGGGAGGAGGGAACAAGTGAGATATGCTTGACATACGTTGGCAACATTTGGGTCATTCTTCTTACATTGCATTTTGATACGTTAATTCATAGTCTTGTTTGGCTGGTGTGGCGATGGATATGGTAGCCATATGTAAATGTCCATAAAAGTAGATGTGTTGACTTGTATAACTTGAGTTGTGTTCCTCTGAATCCATTCATATTGCTGTGTGGTGTGTATTTGTGATGGAAATGGCAGACCATATGCAAATATCCAAGATTTATTGCATAGGACCTAAAACTTCAATCCCTGCAACATGGAAAAGAAAAGGTAAGAAGAAAAAAAAACTTTCCTGCACTTTCATTCATTTTATTTACTTGCTATATATTTAAGTGGGCTCTTGGAATTGCATTGGCTTGGTTATTCAATGTCAAGTATTGTTGTTTATAACCATAATTTTATAATTATAATGATGGCGATGATGACTTAGCTAATTCAGGAATCCAGATCGTAGCTTGTCAGAAGTGATACAGTCATGTTGGATAAGTAATTGAAAATATTTGAAGATCTGCGTCCATCTTTGTTCCAATGGAAGCAGAGAATTGACTAATGAGGATAGAGAATATATTAGATAACATAACTTGTTCGGATGAAAGAGGAGTACCGTTAGATGGAGAAGCCGGAAGGTGGTGGCCTGTGCAGCGTCATGACATTTTAGGGGTCATACTTAACATGATGATAAGTTATGAAGAGTTTGTGGATCTTTTTAGGGAGTGTTTCGTACTCGACGACAGATGCAGGACAAGTACATCACGTTGAGGCAAAGAGAGAAGACAGTCATGCAGTAGAAATTATAATTCGCTGCACTATCGAGGTATATGCCACGATTTATCTCTACTGCAGAAGAAAAGTGCTATCGATTCCTTTCAGGATTAAATGATTCTATTAGACAGCCGTCAGTACTTTTAGGGATCGATGAATACTTGGTGTTATTGGAAAGAGCTAGAAGAGTGAAGATAAACTATTAGCTTACTCAAAAGCGTAAGGAGATGTACAAGAACAAGACTACAGAAGAACATGTTGATCACTCAGAAGGATCCAATGAAATGATGTCTAAGAATAAGTTAGGTGACTCAGGGTGCTATGATCGCCTTAGCCAAATGCAGAAGACAACATGAAGTTGAATGCTTGATGGGCTCTAACATTTACTATTGGTGCCGTCAGCCTAGTCATATAACAAAATATTATCATTTCTTGGCCAGAAGAGCATTGAAGATTAGAAATCAGGTGGAACTCTGTTGACCTCATTTTTATCGAGGTTTAGTTTTCCTCCTAGACTTAGGATTCTAGACTCAGGAGTTTCTCCTGACGATCCTATTTTCTTAGCGATGGGACCCACCTCGTTTTAGAGAGTCTGGAGCCACTTTGTTACTTGTTGAAATCTTGCACGAGATTCTGTACTGCTAGTCTCTAGCCGGTCGAAGTTGACGTCAGGAATTCAAAATTGAGTCTCTATAGGACCCCTGGACATTAGGAAAGCCTCGTGCACGTCTGATACACCTGGACACACAAATTCTCAGTTCACGACCTCGACGCATTCAATTTCTTCGCAGTGGACTGGAGCTAGAGCCAGAACGCCGGGACGGTCGACATCAAAGTCAGAATTTCAGAAAAGGCCGGGTTTGACGCACTTTCGACGCGACCGTCTACGAGGTTCTCTGAACGACCTCGGATGAAGAAATCGACTGCGCCGATGCGTCCGAAACATCGATTTCACCTGAAATAGACATTTAATTTGCGACGATAGCCCACCGGGGACGAAACTTACGAGACGATTATAATTATCCTATTAATAATAATAATATTTATATTATTATTATTAATATATGTATTTATATTTACCCCCCTTTTAACACATTTCCTAAGCCCTAAATCTCTACCCCGTTCGATCAGCTCACCTCTGCTCTCGTTCGCACGATGAGCTCTCGTTTCCTCCTCCCGCGCTCGAGCACGTCACCCCGACCACCTCTGTCTTCCCCATGCTCGAGCGTGTCCCTGTGGGGCTTCTCCGTCTCGAGCCGCACGAATTTCCCCCCATTCCTTATCTCTGGCTGCACCGGCTCTCTGCTTTCATGTGCGAGCCTACGGCTACCTGCGATCTTTTTTTTTTTTTCCGTCGCTGCTGCCAGAGGTCGCTCCACTTGGGGCTTATCTCTTGTGAGTCTTTCCCAGCACTCTCCCCCTTCCATTCTATAAATGTGACCTATTTGGGTCTTCCCTGGGTTGGTTGGCCTATTTTTCTTGGAGGTGGGGAGGTGCTGCTGGATTGAACCCTGAGCTTCTTGCTTTACTTGTGTGCTCTACATTAGCTGGTAACCTCTTTTCTCTCCTCTACTCTTCTCGTTTTGGCCTTGTGTGGCTTGTTGCTTGTGGCTTTGGTTCATTTCTTCATGTTTAGCCTTTCGGCTGGGTACTTATATGCCGTGGAATGATTTGCTTCCTATCTTAAATGGTTGCTCCTTCTCGTTTCTTTTTAACAACTTGTTAGCTTGCTCACATAGCCTCATTTGGGAATGTTTATTACTTGAAGCATGTTAAGAATGGAAATATGAGTATGTTCTAAGGCATAGGTGTGGTTACATGCTTAAAGGGGTGGAGCTATGGCATGGCATTGGTCTTTTCTTTTCTCTACTTGCTTAAAATGATAAAATGTGGTTTTACACTTGGACTTATCTAGTATGAGATGTTGAGAGGGTTCACTTGAGCCTTGCAAGCATTTGTTAGGTTTGGTTCACATGATAAGCTACTAGCTCTTCTAACAAATGTTTTGAATGGGGCTCTTCACTCACTCTTATTGTTATGAATTATAGAGGAGCCTTTTGATTCTTTTATATACATACGTGGGGTTTGGTCTTTTGCTCCTTGTAGCTTTTCCTTACCAAAGTGCATGCTAGGGAGAAATTTAATTTAATTTGGAGGAGTTTCATGCTTGTTCTTATAAGAAGCATATGGTGGCTCTATGTTTTGAATATATGGAAGTTTAATTCTTGGGCTCCTTGTATCTTAGCCCTTTATAAAAGCATGTTAAATTGGTTTGGAAAGTTTCTAGGCTTATTCTTGTTTGCAACCATGTGATAGTTTTATAATTTGATATATAAAAGGCATGAAGATGTTATTGTGGTCTAAGTTTAGCCTCTTTTTCAATTTCAAGCTAAGGTTATGTTTAAATATTTATATATGTTTCATTTATTAGGCTTTTAAAAAGCTTGCTTTAGCCTCATGTTGGGCTTGGTTTTAGCCTTATGTGGCTCTTTTTTCTGTTGGCCCTGTTGTTTTCTTTGTTTTAACTTAATGCTGGGCTTAGTTTAGCCTTATGTGGCTCGGTTTTCTGTTGGCCCTGCTGTGTCCCTGTTTTGGCTTGGAGCTGAACTTGTTTCCAGCCTTGCTTGGCGGGGTCCTATGTGGGCTCGGTTTTACTCCTTTGGTAGCTCTTGCTTTGGCTTTGTGCTGGGACTGTTGCAGCCTGATTTTGTCTTGTTTCCAACCTTGCTGTTGCTGTGGTTTTGGCCCTGTGTGTGCTCGATTTTGCTCTTGTGATGTTGTTCCTCGCCTCGCTTTGTGTTAGGTCGGCTGCGGCTTCGGTGTCGGCTTCGGTTCTAGCCTCATGGTTGCTCGGGTTTACACCTTGTGTTGGCTCGATTTAAGCCTCATGTGAATTCAGTCCTATGGCTATTTGATGAATATTTTTATGTACTTTGTGATGGGTTGGATACCCCTTTAGCTTGCTTGTGGGGAGATATGTTTGGAGAGTACCTTTTAGAGGAAACTTTCCTATGGCTTGCTTGAGAGGGTTGGAGTTAGTTTGGAGGAATTCTGAGTTTGTCCACTCACTTTCTTATGCATTAAAAGTTTTATTTCGAGATGATTTTTCCTGTTTTTTTTGCTTTGGGCGTGAGCTTCCTAGGCCCCTGCTGCCTTGACCCCTGCTGCCTTGGCCCCTGCTGCCTTGGCCATGAGCCTCTTTGGCCTTGTCCTGTCCTAGCCATGAGCTTCTACTTGATTTGATTAGAGGATTTTACATTTGTGAGGCAGATTGAGTTGTGGATTACGTAGGGGTCGGAAATACCATGCGGATTTTCGTTCTTACTACTATTCGACTTCATCGTGCGAGGTTTGGAAAACTTTTCAAACCTTATATCGGGCGTTTTGCATCAACCCTCCTACTCGTTTGGGCCCCTCCTATTTTAAATCGAATCTGGAGGAGGGTTTAGTCTCCTTTCCTTCCCTTTGCTTCTTCGACTCGTGTTCCTTCGTTGTTTTCCTTCGCTTTGGTTTTTGTTTTGTTTTGGGGCATGTGGTGTCGATGATAAGCGGCACACCGTGAGTAGAGTGCGAACGAGATCCCATCCTACAACTCCGTGACTCGCTCCAGTGCCCCGTGAACCGTAGGATGACCGTATCATTCACCGCTATAAGCGCGAGCGCACCCGTACCTTCTGTAGATTGTTAGCGATTCTACATCCGACGAAATGATCGACTTGTAAACAACCATGATTTTCAAAATCTAATAAGAACGGATACTACATTTATAATTAAAAAAACATATTTTCACTACAACAAAAAATTGATACAAACTCTCCTTTGTTTGCCTGAAATCCACGTGCATGCTAAAAACAATAATTTTAAAAATAAAATATAAACTTGGTTGTCCACTTGTTGATTATCGATCCCTGGATATTAACACCCTCCCGAGTTAGGCTTATTGTGACACTCTTCAATTGAAGTAGCGGCTCTATACACTCGGTAACCGAGTAGCCTTCGACGACCCTCGAGAATAACTACATAGTTTCTGAGCCTAGCCCTGACCCGAGTGCTTGCGGTTTTCTTTGGATTTTTTGTATGATTTTTGGATGAAGCACTTGTGGTCCTTTTTCCAGGACTTTCCCGAGGTTTTGATGATTTTATTTTATTGTCATTTAGTTTCCCCGAGTTTTCTACCGTGAGTCATTCGCTGTCCTTTCTCGAGTTTTTCTGGATGAAATTTCTTTTCGTGCTTAGCTTTCACTTGTGTGATGCATTCCAGCTTGCTGCATTTAAGAAAATAACGAATCTCCTGCGTATACAAATTTGATTATATCTACGCTGATATTCTTTGTACTCGCTTATCGTTCTTTTTAAGACGTCGTACCATACTCGTCGTATGCTTTCATCGTTTTCCTTTCGTTATATACTCCTGCTACACGCCGTACAATATTTAAACATATTTGCATCGGATTTGGGAGAACTTAACCATGTAGCCACTTGATTTGACATTACGACTCGACACCTTAGAAAATTTAACCTCTTCACTAAGAGGAGTTTGAGCTAGCATGCAGGCAAGACGACTATCTTCAACAGCAAAACATATCTTCACCAGCTAAACCATTCTTTAGTAATTAAACAATAATCCATAAGATTTCGAGGTCGTTCGCCTAGTGCGACATAAATCCTCAATCTCTTTTCTGGGCCTTTTTATAGCTCTGCTGTACAATATAAGCCCCGACTCGTTTTAGGATTCCAAGGTGCTTGTTCGTTACGGCCTAAATACTCACATCTTCTAGGCTATTCGTGTGATCTTTTCACACAAATGTAAGCATTAATTTAATAAAATTGGCAGGATGAAACTTTTAAATAATTTCTCCCCTAAATTTAAGCCAAACCATAGGATAGCTTGGGAAGTCACCGAGGTTCGCCTCCGGATCTCCGACATCCCCTAGTTCTTCTTCCTTTGGATTCTACATTAAATGTTCCAGATTTGAGCCAATCCCCTTTCATACATCTTTGTCTGATTTCATTGAAAAGTCCTATCCTTTTGACCTCCTTGAAGAAAATATTTCCTAATTTTTATCGAGAGTTTTCTTAATTGATTTCGGTCATTTAAGATGTAATTAACTATAGTGTCATTTCTTATATGAAACATTTCCAAACCTGAATTAAAATAAACTCTATTTAATTCTTTATATTAAATAGTAGAACTCATCTAAGAATAAAATGATTTCGTAGACCAAACAGACGTCATATATTTCTTAATTTGTTTGATCGAGCCTCACCTCAAGTTCGTGTTTATCTTTCGGATAAATACGGTTTTCGAGCAGATAGGCTTCTTTCATTTAAACTATGTAAAATATGGTCAGTTGATTTCATATTTTTCTAAAAATTATATATATGTAAATTAAAGCGTTCTTCCGAGCGGACGACGGGATTTCGATTCCGTGACCGAGAGCTTCCTACGGCACTCCACACCCAAAATAACGCCGACAAGCTTTCGGCGACTCGACTGTGAATTACTTTCTCCATTTAAATCAGGAAATCTTATTTTCATACATCGGTAATGTGTCCATGTCCCTTATGGACCAGATTATCCTTTTTCCGTTGACATGCTTCACCTATTTCTTTCTTGGTAAGCACGTTTAACTCTTTTGGACTTCAGGACCGTCTGTTCAATCTCCTTTTGAACAGAGATGTTCAGGAGACCATTAAGGACTTTTTGATCTTTGTGTGGGTTCGGGCCTCCAATAGGTGTGTTGGTGGACTAGTTCCACCTGGGCATTGTGCGTTGTGAAGTTGGTCCTGCATTGGGTCCTAAACTTTGTATTTTCTGTGTCCTTTGGGTTTGGTTTGTTTTTCTACGAATCAAGCCAAGTTGTTGCGTCTCTTCACGCTTGTTAATTTGCTAATTGCAACTCTTCAATGCTTTAATCACAAATAAATAACAAATTTAAAAAATAAAATAATAGAGGATGCCCAGTTCATAAGACAAATGCGTCAACTTGAGTATTTCTGTCGAAACTGCAATGCAAGGGACATCGCTGACTTTCAAAAATTCTTCAAATGGCAGGGACAATGTCTTCACCAAAGTTGATCTTTTCTTTTGCCTTTGGAATGGAGTTCGCTGTCAACAGGAATGAACAGCCTGACTTGGCAATTATTAAGTTTGGACAATGGTTCGATGAGATTGGAGTTAAGTTCGGGAAGGTGGTCGTCACGGTAATGAAGTTCGAAACAGATAAGTCTGTGGAACCTATTGTAGAGTTTGACCTGAAGTCTGCCAAAGAATTCTCCCCTTTAAAGGTGTTGGTTGAAGAAAGCTATACTAGTGCTGAAAAGACTGTCATTGAGAGCGTTGGGATTTCTACGAGAACTGTTTTTGCCTTTACTACCAGATTCACTGTCACCGCGCCAACTGTTTTGCTGAGTAAGGGAAAAGAGATTCTACATGAGGAAAAGTCAATGGATGCTTATACCCCACCATTTTCTGGATTTGAGCTTGGGTCGAATTCAAAAACTGTGCAACTGATAAAGGCACAGGAAAGGAGGCGCAGCCAGGAAGTTTTGAAAACCAAACAGACTCGACAACCCCGCCAACAACAGACACAACGATATGACCAATCTAGCCAACAACCGCCTCAAGGAAGATCATACCGAGCAGAGAATAAGATAATGTCTTTGGCAGAACGACATAAAGTGGTGTATTCCTTCAAAGAGGAAGTCGTGTCGAAGATGTTCCACGACTTGCTAATGAGACCAGAATTCAGACTTCCAAAGCCGAAAAAGCCAGAGGAAGCCAACATGAAAGATCATCCTCAATACTGCCCATACCACCAGTTGCTCGGCTACACAATAGAAGATTGCTGTCTTCAAGGATTGGTTTGAAGAGAATTTCAGAAGTGGAAATGTGATAATCTCGAAAGAATATTTAAAAGAACCTGAAGAAGGTTCTGTAAATATGGTTTAAGAGGAGTCAATCGACTCCTACACGACGCCGGTGCTCGGGGAAATAAGTGATGTTTCTCGAAAAGTTTTAGTTGACTTTAAAATTCTCAAAGGAAATTCGATTGAGCCTGCCCTGTAAAAGCTTCGATCTGATATTGCACAACTCTCTAAAGATCAGAAAGGAGATATTAATGACGAAAATTACGGCCTAGTAGATTACATGGAAGGTGACTTTACAGAAATCAATGCCGTCGAGACCCGAGCCAGGTTAGCTGCGAGAGACACTCCTCTTCGTGAGGAGAACGCCGCAGATGAGTGGCAGAGGGCCATCCAAAGATATCAGTTGTCTCGAAAAGAAAAATGAAGAATTGACAACCGCCATGATTGCGATGCAAAGACAATTACAATCACCGCAGACGATACCTCTAGATACGAACCAACCAGAAACCATTCTTGATGCAGATGAAAGAAATGAGTTCGCCTCTGATGAACAACTGAAAGATTCTGCTCAGAGCGTCATACCAGAAATGGAATTTAAACAAATTGTCGAACAAGTTCGGGAGGCTATAGTCCAGTCTAAGAGTGGTGCATTGATTTTAAAGGGTAGACTTTACTCGGAGGAATTCAATGTCGTACCTTACCCTAAAGGCTTTGTGTCACCGAACTTTAAGATATTTGACGGGACTGGAAATCCTAGACAGCACAACACATTTCCGAGCTAGTTGTGGTAACACCGGAGGTACATAAGCACTACTTTGTCGTCAGTTCGTCAGCAGTTTGTCAGGGATAGCATTTGATTGGTATGCCGAATTGTCCAACGGATCAGTGAAGACATTCGATGAGTTAGAACAATTGTTTGTAAAAAGATTTTCCGGAGCACAACATCATGTTTCTATTGGAGATCTCATGATTGAAAGACAACAGCCTAACGAGACTTTAGTGGACTATATTTTGAGGTGGAGAAACCTTAGCATGAAGTGTGAACCTCAGCTATAGGAACATCATGCGATTAAGATCTTGCTCAAAAGCATTCATGGGCCAATAGCTTTCATGCTTAAGGGACTCACCATCAAGTCTTTCGAGAAATTACTCAGCAAAGCCAACAATCTGCAAGAAGAAGTCAAACATATGAATTCTTATGAGAAGGCCGATAAGTCCAAGACAACCAAGACATATGAAAGGAAATCTGGAACAGTTGCAGTGGTTAACAGGGGAAAGCGACTGTTGCAAATACAAGCCGAACAACCTCAACAGACCTTCCAACGTCCTCTTCAGAATATTCAGCAATCATCTCAGCGGAGACCTTACCAGACATACGAAAGACAAGTTTCAACCATACCCCACAGAATGTACTCTTTTAAAGATGAAGCAAATGAAAAAGATGTTCGCAATTCGATCAAGAATTCCGAGTTCAGGTTGCCTAAGCCGAAGAAGCCTGACGAGGTCAATTAGAAAGGACATCCAAGATATTGTCCATACCACAAGTTCACTGGACACACCATAGAGGAATGCTACAGTTTCAAAGACTTGCTCGAGGAGAATTTCAAGAATGAGAAATTAACAATCCCGGAAGAATATTTGAAAGGAACCTGAAAAAGGTCCTATTAATATGATTTCGGTCGATTTGTTTGTTCTAACATATTCCTACGCAGCTGCCAATGAATGAAATGCCTCATGACTACTATTGTACTACTTTTGTTGCTTAGCATGATCAATATTGATCTGTATCATCCCTTCTATCGCAATGAATGAAAGAAAAAGGAGTTTGTTTTTGTTCAGAATTGTTCAATATTTAGAAAGCTTAAATGTGGTTATTTTGCTAAGACTATGACTCCAGAAAAAATGAAATTAATGCCTTAATAACTCAGTCGTTTTCTTTAAGAAATTCGAACTGGATCCTAAGTGGATCTCAAAATGAAGTAGTGTGTTTGAAATACGAGTAATTGACTCGGGATATCAAGAGCCTTTTAATTTTTTGCCATGTCGCTGGGTCCAGACTTTCGAATAATTATAATGTCTCAGGATTCATATATTAAGGGGCATTTCAGAATTATTAATTTGAGGAGTTTCGACATTCAAAATCTTTAATAGAAATATGCCTTACCAGATACAGTAATTCGAAAACAAAAGAAGCAAAAGAAAAAAAAAAGAGAAGAAAAAAAGGAAGTGTTCCTGAGGAGAAGCTTGAGGTGAGAACAAAATTAAAAATTGGTGTCCCAAATCAGACATTCAAAATCATTAACATGTGCTCCACCAGATATAGTAATCCTCAATAAAAAAAACGAGAGCGAAAAGCTCAGGAAAAAAAAGAAAAAAAAAGGGAAGAGAAAACCGAAATGCTCCCTGAGAAGTTTGGGGCAAGCATATAATAAAAAATTGGTGTCTTAATTCTCCCCCGATTAATGAAACTTAAAAGACAACCTTAAGAAGTTTCCCTCTGATATTATGCTTTGGAGAGAGTCAAGTGATTCTATATCTTTTGGTTGGTCATTAATTGGCTCAGAAATATCTTTGAACAATGAAAAATATTTTGATCACATTACCGGAAATTCTGAAATCAGCTTAGGCCCAGAAAGAAATAAATAAAGAAATGATGATGATATTAGCAATTAATGGAAATTCGACCATGAAGTCGTATCTTTCAAAGCTCAAAGAAATACAACTCCAACTTCAACTCGAAGAACATCATAAAGATTTCTCAAAAACAACTTCAACAACCTTTACAAAATTTGCAACGAATCAAATGATGACTGCTACAAACAAAACTGCGAAGTTGCGGCCACTTCAGCTGTGGCGTCCTTAGAGATAAAACACCTTTATAGGTACCTGAAAGAATATAATTCTGATAGCACCTTAATGAGAGTTATTTTATAACACTGGTCCTTAGTCAGTGGACGATACTTCAGGAAGCACTGTACCTTGTGTTTTAAATACAAAGACTCGTTCTTAGAGCTCAGATGTCGCGCTCCTATAAAACTGGGTTCAAATCCTAAAACTAATGCAACAAAATAAAAGTCAACATTTTAAAAAAAAAATTCTGCTTGAAATTTTTTTTTTCAAAAATCTCTGCACATGCTTTTCAAAGAAATTTCTACACTGCACAAGTTGCACGAATTTCTCCCAAATTCAAATATCAAATTCCAAATCTAAATTCTCCAGTCTGAAGTTGTAATTGATATTCCTCCAATTCTCTGTCGTTTGAGAAAGGATCAGCTGATTTTATTGACATGGAGCCGCGAGTTTCGATTGGTTCTGTTTGCGTGGAATCACATCCTTTCCCAAACAAACACCTTTTTGGTCAGCTCTTTTTGTGGGATATGAAACACCTTTATATTCCCTCTTAATCTGTTTCCTTCAATGAAAATCTTTCAAGTGTCATATTCCAGAGGTTGAGGACTTAGACGTCCGATTCGCGTTGCTTTAGGATCTTCTCCTATCGCAATCTCTCAGATTAATTTTAGAGGTAGAGGATCCCAACATTCGATACCGCATTGCTTTGCAATGATCTCCTGTCATATTTTAGAGGATGAGGATTTTAAATCCGATCCGCATTGCTTTGCAATGATTCACACTATATTTTTGAGGTAAAGGATCCCAGCATTCGTTACTGCATTGCTTTGCAATGATTCACACTATATTTTAGAGGATGAGGATTTCACATCCGATCTGCATTGCTTTGCAATGATTCACACTATATTTTAGAGGATGAGGATTTTACATCCGATCCGCATTGCTTTGCAATGATTCACACTATATTTTCAAGAAAGCGATCCCAACATCCGATACCGTATCGTTTCGTAACGATTCACACTATATTTTAGAGGATGGGGATTTCACATCCGATCCGCATTGCTTTGCAATGATTCACACTGTATTTTAGAGATGGAGGATCCCAGCATTCGATACCGCATTGCTTTGCAATGTTCACACTATATTTTAGAGGTGGAGGATCCCAGCATCCGATATCGCATTGCTTAGCAATGGTTCACACTATATTTTAGAGGATGAGGATTTCACATCCGACCGCATTGCTTTGCAATGATTCACACTATATTTTAGAGGATGAGGATTTCACATCCGACCCGCCCGCATTACTTTGCAATAATTCACACTATATTTTAGAGGTGGAGGATCCCAGCATCCGATACCGCATTGCTTAGTAATGGTTCACACTATATTTTAGAGGTGGAGGATCCCAACATTCGATACCGCATTGCTTCGCAATGTTCACACTATATTTTAGAGGTGGAGGATCCCAAAGATCCGATACCGCATTGCTTAGTAATGGTTCACACAATATTTTAGAGGATGAGGACTTCACATCCGATTCGCATTGCTTTGCAATGATTCACACTATATTTTAGAGGTGGAGGATCCCAACATTCGATACCGCATTGCTTAGCAATGGTTTACACTATATTTTAGAGGTGGAGGATCCCAGCATCCGATACCGCATTGCTTAGCAATTGACCGACATTACCTTTTTGAGGTAGAGGATCCCAACATCCGATACCGCATTGCTTAGCAATGGACCGACATTACCTTTTTGAGTTAGAGGATCCCAAAGATCCGATACTGCATTGCTTTGCAATGCTTCACACTACATTTTTTAGGACGGGGATTACATATCCGATCCGCATTGCTTGGCAATGGTTCACACTATATTCTATGATATTCCTGAGGCTGCCCTTCGATTAATTCAAGGCATCCTATCCTCAATCTTTGAGATTAGTGTAAGACCCCCTTAAATAGAACATGACATCCTTTCTCTTCCTTCCACCACAAATTTTACCTGTACTTTGATTCCCACCTCGGGGTCAATACCTAAATATTGATTTCCATTCTCAATGCACATGAAATTTGATAACTCCGTGTCCACTCTCCAATCCCCAGCGAGAGTTTCTACTCGATTTTGATCGAATATCCACTTGCTAATTCCACAGCGGAAATAGCTTGCACTTCACTATACACTTCTTTCTAGGTCTGTCGACCTAGGAGTTTGTATTAGTTTTGATGATTTCGTCGGTCAACGTCAATACGCGCGGTGTGCCTGCCCAGCACACCACACCTATTGGGGGTCCATTTGTTGACCTCATTTTTGTCGAGGTTTAGTTTTCCTCCTACACTTAGGATTCGAGACTCAGGAGTTTCCCCCGACGATCCTAGTTTCTCAGCGATGGGACCCACCTCATTTTAGAGAGTCTGGAGCCACTTCGTTACTCTTTTAAATCTTGCACGAGATTCCGTACCGCTAGTCTTTAGCCGGTCGATGTTGACATCAGGAATTCAAAATTGAGTCCCTATATGACCCCTGGACATTAGGACAGCCTCGTGCACGTCTGATACACCTGGACGCACAAATTCTCGCCTCACGACCTCGACGCCTTCAATTTTTTCGCAAATGGACCGAGCTTGAGCCGTAACGTCTGGACTGGCCGACATCAAAGCCGAATTTCGAAAAGGTCGGTTTGATGCACTTTCGACGCGACCGTCGACGGCGCTCGTCCGAACGACCTCAGATGACGAAATTGACTCGCCGATGCGTCCGGAACATCGATTTCACCTGAAATAGACATTTCATTTGTGACGATAACCCGCCGGGGACAAAACTTACGAGACGATTGTAATTATCCTATTAATAATAATAATATTTATATTATTATTATTAATATATGCATTTATATTTATCCCTTTTTTAACACATTTCCTAAGCCCTAAATCTCTACCCCGTTCGATCGGCTCACCTCTGCTCTTGTTCGCACGATGAGGAGCTCTTGTTTCCTCCTCCTGCGCTTGAGCACGTCACCCCGACCACCTGTCTTTCCCATGCTCGAGCGTGTCCCTACGGGGCTTCTCCTTCTCGAGCCGCACGAATTTCCCCCCCATTCCTTATCTCTGGCTGCACCGGCTCTCTACTTTCCTGTGCGAGCTTGCGGCTACCTGCGACTTTTTTTTTTCCTGTCGCTACTGCCAGAGGTCGATCCACTTGGGGCTTATCTGTTGTAAGTCTTTCTCAGCACTCTTCCCCTTCCATTCTATAAATGTGACCTATTTGGGTCTTCCCTGGGTTGGTTGGCCGATTTTTCTTGGAGGCGGGGAGGTGCTGCTGGATTAAGCCCTGAGCTTCTTGCTTTACATGTGTGCTCTACATTAGCTGGTAATCTCTTTTCTCTCTACTCTTCTCGGTTTGACCTTGTGTGGCTTGTGGCTTGTGGCTTTGGTTCGTTTCTTCCTGTTTAGCTTTTCGGCTGGGCACTTATATGCCGTGGAATGATTTGCTTCCTATCTTAAATGGTTGCTCCTTCTCCTCTTTTCTTTTTTAACTTGTTAGCTTGCTGACATAGCCTCATTTGGGAATGTTTATTACTTGAATCATGAAATATGAGTATGTTCTAAGGCATAGGTGTGGTTACTTGCTTAAAGGGGTGGAGCTATGGCATGACATTGGCTCTTTTCTTTTCTCTACTTGCTTAAAATGATAAAATGTGGTTTTACACTTGGTCTTATCTAGTATGAGATGTTGAGAGGGTTCACTTGAGCCTTGCAAGCATGTGCTAGGTTTGGTTCTCATGATAAGCTACTAGCTCCACTAACAAATGTTTTGAATGGGGCTCTTCACTCACTCTTGTTGTTATGAATTATAGAGGAGCCTTTTGATTCTTTTATATACATACGTGGGGTTTGGTCTTTTGCTCATTGTAGCTTTTCCTTACTATAGTGCATGCTAGGGAGAAATTTAATTTAATTTGGAGGAGTTTCATGCTTGTTCTTGTATGAAGCATATGGTGGCTCTATGTTTTGAATATATAGAAGTTTAATTCTTGGGCTCCTAGTATCTTATTAGCCCTTTATAAAACATGTTAAATGGGTTTGGAAAGTTTCTAGGCTTATTCTTGTTTGCAAGCATGTGATAGTTTTATAATTTGATATATAAAAGGCATGAAGATGTTATTGTGGTCTAAGTTTAGCCTCTTTTTCAATTTCAAGCTAAGGCTATGTTTAAATATATATTTATATATGTTTCATTTATTAGGCTTTTAAAAAGCTTGTTTTAGCCTCATGTTGGGCTTGGATTCAATCATTGTTGGGCTTGGTTTTAGCCGTATGTGGCTCGGTTTTCTGTTGGCCCTACTGTGCTCTTTGTTTTAATTTAATGCTGGGCTTGGTTTAGCCTTATGTGGCTCGGTTTTCTGTTGGCCCTGCTGTGTCCCTGTTTTGGCTTGGAGCTGGACTTGTTTCCAGCCTTCCTTTTGTTCGGGTTTGGTCCAATGTGGGCTCGGTTTTGCTCCTTTGATAGCTCTTGCTTTGGCTTTGTGCTGGGATTGCTGCAGCCTGATGTTAGCTTGTTTCCAACCTTGCTATTGCTTGGGTTTTGGCCCTGTGTGGCTCGATTTTGCTCTTGTGATGTTGTTCCCTGCCTTGGCTTTGTGTTAGGCAGGTTGCAGCTTGGTGTTGGCTCGGTTCTAGCCTCATGGTGGCTCGGGTTTACACCTTGTGTTGGCTCGATTTAAGCCTTATGTGAATTCAGTCCTATGGCTATTTGATGAATATTTTTATGCACTTTTTGATGGGTTGGATATCCCCTTTAGCTTGCTTGTGGGGAGATACGTTTGGAGAGTACCTTTTGGAGGAAACTTGCCTATTTCTTGCTTGAGAGGGTTGGAGTTAGTTTGGAGGATTTCTGAGTTTGTCCACTCACTTTCTTATGCATTAAAAGTTTTATTTCGAGATGATTTTTCCTGTTTTCTTTGCTTTGGCCGTGAGCTTCCTTGTCCCCTGCTGCCTTGGCCGTGAGCCTCTTTGGCCTGTCCTGTCCTGGCCATGAGCTTCTACTTGATTTGATTGGAGGATTTTACATTTGTGAGGCAGATTGAGTTGTGGATTACATAGGGGTTTGGAAATACCAGTGCGGATTTTCTTAGCTTACTACTATTTGACTTACTGTGTGAGGTTTGGAAAACTTTACAAACCTTATTTCGGGGTGTTTTAGACTAACCCTCTTACTGTTTGGGCCCCTCTTATTTTAAATCGAATTTGGAGGAGGGTTTAGTCTCCTTTCCTTTCCCTTTTGCTCTTTGACTTGTGTTCCTTTTTTTGTTTTCCTTCGCTTTGGTTTTTGTTTTGTTTTGGGGCATAGGGTGCTGATGATAAAGGCATACCGGTGGTAGAGTAGAATGATATCCTATCCTACGACACCAGGACTTGCTCCAGGGCCCTGGTGATTCGTAGGATGACGGTATCATTCACTGCTATAAGGCGAGCGGGGCACTCGTACCTTCTTAGGATTGTTAGTGATCCTACACCCGACGAAATGATCGAATTGTGGACAACCATGATTTTCAAAATCTAATATGAACGGATACTACATTTACAATAAAAAAAATATATTTTCACTACAACCAAAAATTGATACAAACTCTCCTTTGTATGCTTAAAATCCACGTGCATGCTAAAAACATAAATTTTAAAAATAAAGTATAAACTTGGTTGTCCACTTGTTGATTATCATTTTTGGGTTAAGGAACACTCTCCTGAGTTAGGTTTAGTAGGACACCCTTCTAGTTGAGTAGCGGGCTCTATACACTCCGGTGACTGAGTAGTCTTCGACGACCCTCGAGAATAACTACACAGTTTCTTAGCCTAGCCCTGACCCGAGTGCTTGTGGTTTTCTTCGGATTTTTCGTATGATTTTCGGATGAAGCACTTGTAGTCCTTTTTCCGGGACTTTCCCGAGGTTTTGATGATTTTATTTTGTTGTATTTAGTTTCCCCGAGTTTTCTGACGTTAGTCATTCACTGTCCTTTCTCAAGTTTTTTTGGATGATATTTCTTTTCCTGCTTGGCTTTCACTTGTGTGATGCATTCCAGTCTGCTGCATTTAAGAAAATAACGAATCTCCCAGGTATACAGGTTTGATTATATCTACAGCGTGTTACTTTTTATACTCGCTTATCGTTCTTTTTAAGACGTCGTACCATACTCGTCGTACGCTTTATTGTTTTTCTGTGCTATATACCCTGCTACACACTGTACAACAATTAAACATACTTGCATTAGATTTAGGAGAACTCAACCATAGGGCCACCTGATTTGACATTTTGAGTTGACACCTTAGAAAACCTAACCTCTTCACTTGTAACGACCTCGGAGCTGGCCATGCGGCAAAGACGACCATCTTCAACAGCAAAACATATCTTCACCAGCTAAACCATTCTTTAATAATTAAACAATAATCCATAGGATTTCGAGGTCGTTCGC
Organism: Papilionanthe hookeriana x Papilionanthe teres; assembly: GCA_022702705.1. Classification (NCBI taxonomy): domain Eukaryota; kingdom Viridiplantae; phylum Streptophyta; class Magnoliopsida; order Asparagales; family Orchidaceae; genus Papilionanthe; species Papilionanthe hookeriana x Papilionanthe teres. The sequence goes on along the minus strand of CM040421.1, from coordinate 127,611,643 downwards.
CTAGTGCGACATAAATCCTCAATATCTTTTTTGGGCCTTTGTATAGCTCCGCCGTACAATATAAGCCCCGACTCGTTTTAGGCTTCCGAGGTGGTCGTTCGTTACGATCTGAATCCTCACATTTTCTAGGCTATTCGTGTGATCGTTTCAAATAAATGTAAGCACTAATTTAAGAAAATTAGCAGGATGAAACCTTTAAATAATTTCTCATCTAAATTAAAGTCAAATCATAGGATAGCTTGGGAAGTCACCGTGGTTCACATCCGGATCTCCGACATCCCCTAGTTCTTGTTCCTTTGGATTCTACAATAAATGTTCCAGATTTGAGCCAATCCCCTTTCATACCTCTTTGTTCGATTTCGTTGAAAAGTTCTATCCTTTTGACCTCCTCAAGATAATTTTTTCGATTTTTATCGAGAGTTTTTTAAGCTGATTTCTGCTATTTATGATGTAATTAACTATAGCGGACTCGCTTTTATAGTGAAGATTTCCGAACCCAACTTAAAATAAACCATATTTAATTCTTTATATTAAATAGTGAGAACTTGTCGAAGAATAAAATTGCTATAGCACTCAAACGTACGTCATATATTTCTTAGTTTATTTGATCGAGCCTCACCTCAAGTCTTCGTGTTTATCTTTCGTGATAAATACGGTCTTGAGTGCAGAAGCGCACATTCATTTAGATCTATGGAATATATGTGGTCAGCTTGATTTCATATTTTTCTAAAAATTATATATATATATATATATATATATATATATATATATATATATATATATATATGTAAATTAAAGCTTTCTTCTAAAGCGGGCGACGAGATTTTCATTCCGGCGACCGACAGCTTCCTACAGGCACTCCACACCCAAAATAACGCCGACAAACTCTTTCATAGAAGACAACAGACGGGCAAAAAAAGATAAAGATAGAGTCAATAGTCTCAGCTCCCACCCAAGGTCATCCAAGGCAACTGATTTGATCTCAAGTATATTCCCCAACTCATAGTGAGTCTGAAGAACCTATTGCTGCTGATGGTGTTGAGGTCTGTTGAGTTTGAATTTTTCTTATGTGTAAGGGTAACGTTTTCTTGCATATTTTCTTACATCAGTATTGTAATCCGGAGTATAGTTAAGTCGTCTTATATTGAATTTTTACCTTTATAATGATTACCTTTTCATCTTAATTAATGACCCATATTTTCACCATAAATTTATAGATAGTGTCGACCTGTTAGTGAGAAATGATTTGAGATATATTTATAAATTTTGAGTATGAATATTTTTTGTAAGTGTGAAAGATTGTAATAATCTTGTTTCAGTTATCGGGGGAGAAAAATTGTAGAAGAGGAAACGAAGAGTCGGAAGAGGAAGTGAAAAGTCGAAGATTGGGGAGGTGAAGCGAGGAGTCGAGCGGAGTGGTCAGAAGTTGAAAAAGTGAAGTTCGCTTATATAAATCAAAGTAGAAAATGACTTACCAGAAGAGTCAAAAAAAGAGGACTTCGTGGTTTGGGAACGTCTTCGAACAAAGGAGGCCGCGATGACGTTTGTGTCAAGTGAGGTGTCGTGCAACATCCAGATGAAGGTAGGGACGACGCTTTCGTAACGTCGTTGAGCTTCGAGTGGGAGGGAGTCGAAATCGAGCCCTTGTTTGTAGGGTGTATTTATCATACTTAATCATCTTTATAATATTATGCAAATTTGCAGTTTACTGAGACCGTAAATGCTAGCAATGATTCAATTGTGGAGTATTTTCTTTGCTTCATTGTCCATAATGAGCAAGAAACATATGAAAACTATTGTGCTTATGCACACCATATTGGTTTCACTATTCGAAAGGACCATAGCAGGTTTTTGCCAAACTCAAAGAAAATTAAGACAAAGGACTTTATGTGGTTGGCCACAAGAGAGAGTTAAAGATAACCAATACGACGAAGTATACAAAATGAGACACAAGGACTAGTTGTCAAGCCATGTTTGATATGCTGTTGATGTTGAAGGCAATTGGACGGTTAAGAAATTTGTTGAAAGTCATAACCACCATTTGTCGGAACTGAGGATAAACATCTTCTGCGTTCCAGCAGAAATATTAGTGAGATAATTGCAAATGTGCTCAAGTCCATGACAGGACCAGGGATTAGAGCAACAGATGCATTAAATTCATTGCTACAGAGGTTGTAGGAGTAGATAATCTAAAATGTACGAAGAGAGATGCATATAATTTTATTCAAAGAGATAGAATTGAACATGTCGATGCTAATTCTCTACTATAGTTGTTCATAGAAAGGGAAACTGAGTATAACATTCTTGTTTGAGACTTCCAAGCTGACGAGGACGGCAGACTAACGAGCATTTTTTGCAGCTATGACACATCTAAGCTTGATTATGATTTTTTTGGGGATGTCATAATTTTTTAAACAAGCTACAGACTCAATAAGTATAATCTATGTTGTGCTCATTTTATGGGAGTTTATCATCATTGGTAAAATTTTCTCTTTTAATTGGGTTTTTTTTTTTCAGACGAGGCGATTGATTTTTTCAAGTGTATAATTAAAGTATTTTTTCGTGTAATGGATGACAAGCATCTAATCACAATTTTTACTGATCAGGATCAAACGATGACAAGAGTTATTAAATATTCTCCCAAATACACGATATAAATTATGTCAGTGGTATATCTACAAGAAATTTCCTTCAAAGATGCATTGTGATATTGACATCAAGAGTGTTAGCAATCTTTTTTATAAATGCATGAGCAAGTGTGATTCCGAGGACGAGTTTGAAGAGACTTGGTCCCTAATGATTGAGCAAGGAAACCTACACTGCAACGTGTGGTTAGATGATTTGTACAATATAAAACAGGTGGTCGACAACCTTCAATAAAAATATATTTGGAACGAGTTCCTATCAACACAAAGAAGCGAGTCCACAAGCAATATATTTATGGTGTATCTAAGCCCACAAGCCCTCTCACTGAATGTTATGAAATCATGGAGAAGAAATGAGAAGGATGAAGACTTCAAAAGTGTTCAGTCCGTTATTACGTATGTAGTAAAAACCAGCTCAATGTTGAGGCAAGCTGCTACATTTATAAAAGGAAGCTCTACTCAATGTTTGAGAGAGAGTTATTGCATGGCTCATATGGACTTGCCATCGAAATCTCCGTCGAAAATGACTCAGAATATTACGTAAAAAATTTGGATAATCAGGAGAGAAACAAACCCTGGATTGTTAATTTTGACAAGATTAAATGTGATATCACGTGCAGTTGTAAAAAAAATTGAGATGATGGGGTTATTGTGTGCTTACTATCTACGTGTTCTTAATTTGATAAATATAACAAAAATTCCCGATAAATATTTCTTATTGCGATGGTCTGTGCATGCGAAGAGGGACATCTATAATAGTGTTAAATACAAACATCTCAAGGAGTCCCAGCTGTCCAATGTATCTTCAAGAATAAAACATGAGAATATTTTGTTATTATTTAGTAGTTTATCACATATATATTCTTTTTTAGTTAGCTTTGGTTTATGTTATGAATCTGATTATCATTGCTTCATTAATGTTTTTGTGGCGCTTCAAATTTAATCCTATTTTCTAAAAGGTGTAAGATTCAAGCAAAGTGAAAAAAAATTAAAAAGAAGTTACATTCATGTCACTTGATTATTATATTTTGACCTATTTAACTATTAAAATTTGATGTATATATTTTCAGAAAGGCTAAAATGGTTGTCTAACTACAGTTATTGTATATATCCAAATATAAAAGCGATGACGGTGAAATGCATCATCAAATGCATTCTTTTGGCCTGAGCAACTAGTAGTGAACTAATTTTTGGATATATTGTTTGATAGAATAAAGATGAATTCGAACATAGGATGAAACTTATGTTTGATTTGGGTTAAAAGAAATAAGAAATTTACATACGTACCACCTAAATCTTATGTATTTACTAACATTTATGTGATCAAAGTGATGTTATGATATGGTCAACACTGATTAAATGTTTTAACTAACACATTTTTTATGCATCAGTTAATACTAAGTGATTATTCTAATGTACAGAAGACAGTACATTTAGCATAATTCCGACTGCGCAACTTATATGATTGTCTTCCGCATGAAATATTACGTAATATTCCAATAATGCCCTAATAAAACATGAGAATATTCCAATCTGACCTCTGTGTTACATGGGATAAGTAGTTCGTTAATATAGACATATATACTTTTTACTCTCTTATTATTCTTTCAGTACTCTTTTAACCTAGAAGTAGAGATTCCTTTTGACCTCATCTTCGACGGGTCATTTAAATTGCATTATCTATTCAGAGATTTATTCTTTTTGTTCTTATTCTTTGCTTGAGGTGCTTTCCCAACTAATATGACTTCAACATCTACAGATAATTTTTTAAATGATTCCAAAATAGATTGCTCGGCCAGTTCATTTTCTTGTGTTTTATTAATAAGTTGGTATGTAAACTTCTGAGCGTGTGAGCGAAATAAAAGGCCAGTTGAAGATCTATTGGACAGTTGAGACTCCTTGAGATGTTTGTATCCAACACTATTATAGATGTTCTTCTTCGCATGCACAGTCCATCGCAATAAGAAATATTTGTTAGGAATCTTTGTTATATCTATCAAATTAAGAACATGTAGACATTAAGCACACAATAAGGCCATCATCTCAAATTTTTTGCAGCTACACGTGATATCACAATTAATCTTGTTAAAATTAACAATCCAGAGTTTGTTTCTGCCTTAATTATCCAAATTCTTTCGCAATATTCTGAATCACTTTCTACGGAGATTTCGACGACAACTCCACATGACCCATGCAATAAGTCTCCTTCAAACATTGAGTAGAGCTTCATTGTATAAATGAAACAGCTTGCCTCAACACTGGGCTAGTTTTTACCACAGGCGTAATAATGGATTGAACACTTTTGAAGTCTTCATCCTTCTTATTTCTTCTCCATGATTTCATAACATTTTGAAGGCCTAGAAAACATTCAATGAGAGTGCTTGTGGGCTTGGATACACCATGACATATGTTACTTATGGAATCGCTTCTTTGTGTTGATACGATCTCCATTCCAAATATTTCTTTATTGAAGGTTGTCGACCACCTGTCTTATATTGTACAAATCATCTAACTACACGTTGCAGTGTAGGTTTCTTTGCTCAATCATTTGGGATCAAGTCTCTTCGAACTCATCCTCAGAGTCACACTTGCTCATGCATTTATAAAAAAATGGTTACTAACAGTCTTGATGTCAATACCACAATGCACTTTTGAAGGAAATTTCTTGTAGATATGCCACTGACATAATCTATGTCGTGTATGTGGGAGAGAATCTTCGAGAGTTCTTGCCATCGCTTGATCCTCATCAGTAAAAATTGTGATTGAATGTTTGTCATCCATTACACGAAAGAATACTTTAAATAATCACTTGAAAGAATCAATCATCTAGTCTGACGAAAACTCAATTCCAAAGACAACATTTTGTAGTTAACTCACAAAAGGAGCACAACATAGATTATATATATTCAGTCTGTAGCTTGTATAAAAAATTATGATATCCCCAAAACAGTCATAATCAAGTCTGGACATGTCATCACTCCAAAAAAAGCTCGTTAGTCTGTCGTCCTTGTTAGTTTGAAAGTCTCAAGCAAACATGTTATCCTCAGCTTTCTTTTTCATGAACAACTGTAGTAGAGAATTAATATCGCCATGTCAATTCTATCTCTTCCATCTCTTTGAATAAAATTATATGCATCTCTCTTCGTACATTCTAGATTCTCTATGCACCCAACCTCTGTAGTAATGAAGTTAAATGCATCTGTTGCTCTAATCCATGATCATGTGATGGACCTTAGCACAACTGCATTTATCTCGCTTATCTTTCTGCTGGAATGCCTAAGATGTTTATCCCCACTTTCCGCCAAAGGGTGGTATGACTTTCAACAAATTTCATAACCGTCCAATTGCCCTCAACATCAACATATCAAACCATGACTTGACAAACAATCATTGTGTCTGATTTTCTCCACATGCTGGCTCCTTTCCTCTACTTCTGCTCGAAGCTTCTTCCCTTTCTTCTTCCCAAACAAAATCTCTCACTCCTTCCTCGTCTTCTGCTCGAACCTACACAAACCTCTACTTGGGAAGACTGGTCAGTCTGAACCATAGAAAGAAATGCTGGTGCAGCGGTAGGTTCTAGTGTCTGTGTAGTAGCATTAATAAGACTACTGTTTGAAACCTCGGTAGTAGTATGCACATTTTCCGTCATCTGAATGTGAGTATTCGCTTTTTCCCTTTGTTCAATCACGTCGGCGAGGGAAGCCTGAGCACCCTCCACAATAATTTCTACTCCAATGGAAGAAGGCAAAGAAGAAAGAGCAGCGGCCGCATCCTGACACTCCAACAATTGATCCTTATCGACATGCTCTGAGTCAGTATCAGTAGACTTTTGCACCGTGTCCGACATGGGCGTGGTAGTTGGTATGACAGGCAGTGAGAAAGAGGGTATATAAGTCGCAGAAATGTGTGGCCCAGTAGCGTTTGTACGTGGAGGTTTGAGATTCAGATGCAGTGCAGAACACCGTTGGTGAGAGCTGACCAAACATACGACAAGTGGGTTCAAGAAAGATGCATTTGTTCAAGTTCCACTGATTGCTAAAATACCTGGTGCCGTGTACCAATCCATAGCTCTTTTGGGAAGGGTAACGTAATGTCCTGTTCTATCAATATTCTAGCCTCAGAAGGTCTAGTGAGATGCTCTGTAGGCGGATTAGTTTGGAGTGGTGTGTCATAGATTCTGCGAAAGAATGAAGCTTCTCGATCATAAAGCATTGAACTTGCAAATCTGGAAACGAAGAACATCGGAATGATGGAGGCTCAGTACGATGGTCAAAATCCACTGTCCATTTCAAAGACCTTTATCACCCGATTGTCTATATGAAGTATTTTTCGAGCAAACACTTGGGCGTAATCTCCATCATCCATTAATTGGATGAGAACGTGCCGACCATCTAGTCTGCCAATCTTCCAACTTCCATTCAGCTTCATTTGCTCAAATTCCTTTCGGATCAGTTCAAGTTTAGGATTACTGTAGAGGAACTTACCCACTAGAAACAGCCTGCAGGGATATATATATATAAGATTAAACTGGTTTTTACATTGAAATTCAAGAATTCATGTTCTCAAATAATATTTTAAGTTCATAATTATTTGTCCAAGGATGAATTGATGAAGTTTTGTTTGAAATATGTACAAAAGGCTTTTGAAATGTTTTTTTTAATAACATTAACATAAATCTGTCATCATAATAAGATTATTGCAATTAGTGTCTCATGCAAGAATAATGCATTTTATATAGATTCTTGCCAACATGGCCAACTAAATAAATCTGTGTGATAACTAGAAAATGACTGATCCTCATGATTTTGTCAGGCACCATGCCAATTACATCATGATCCAATTTAGCTCTAGGTAAGCAAACTAAAAAATTCATTTTATGTCCTGTCACTTCCATTCCAGAATAGGAGTTTACAACACTCATAAATTTATATGTTTAGTTTTAATCATCTAACATGTTAAACACTCAGGCTCATGAATTCACGATGTCTTTCTTTATAATAGGCTACCAGAAAAATTCCTTGAGATCTTAATACAATTTAATACTCCATAAAAGAAAAAAGTATGGACTATTGTGCGTTCCTTTATGTCTTTTATGTTGATGTATTTAATGATCAATAATGAACTTATATTTTATTCCATTTCAAACTTAATGTTTAAACTGCATCAATTTGACATCTTTTCTCTATGCTATGCAAATTCATGTTACGATTATTGACTGAATGCTATTATGACATATCCTCCTTGAGGAGTTTTCTAAATCTAATATTGGCGTATTTTGACCATGAAGTAATGTTTATAAGTGACTATATATGCCATATTAGTTTAAGACTTTCTACAGAAAGCCAAAAAATGAACATGGACTTGTAAGTCATAGTTTTTCATCAACTCGAGCCATCGCCTCTACATGAGTTTAACTATTTCCAAGTGAAGTTGTATTCTAAACTCTTTTGATTAATGAAATTTTTTCGCTGTACTCTATAAAGATAATATTTGTAGATCTTCGAAGCAAAAATAAGAGTGATCAGCTCCGACTTACTAGTAGGATAGTTTTTTTCATACTTCTTTTGTTGTATAGAGGCACAAGTTATAATTTTTTTGTGTTGCATTAAACTCATGCTAAATCCTAATATAATAAACAATTTAATCTTTAACCAATAGTTATGTGAAGGAATGCTTAGACTAGGAGTTGATATTAAGCATTTCTTGACCTTTTTAATATTTTGCTTGCGCTAATCAAGCCACACCATGTTAACAAATTTTGCAGTTAATATATTCAAAGATGTTCCAATAGAAGAGAAACCTTCAATTAATGTTTTATAATAAGCAACTGGATTAAAAATATTTAAGAATCTCATGGTAGTACTCACACTCAACTAATCCATCACTATTTTAACCTTTGCTGAGTCAATAAGAAAACCTAAATCCATTTAGAATATGCCCATCGAAAGCTACTTCTTGAAGTAAAAAATTGCACTTAGAGATTTCCACATTTTGTTTATTCACTTGAATTCTATTTAATATAATTCTGAGATATTGTGTGCTTTTCTTCACTTATAGAGCAGATAAAAATATCATTCATTTATTGCAATGGTAAAGTAATCTAAATAAGAATTGTTCGATTTCTTCATCACATGTATAAACATAGCCTTGATCAATTCAAACAACATCACCTAAAATTTGTACTGATAGCACTGAGCTCAAAGTTAGAGTCAAGCATGCCATCACTGTCAATCTTCAGTTGATGTCGAAGATCAATCTTAGAAAATATTAATAGTTCAAATAGATTTCTATGCTTGATAGAGGGTACATTCTTCACAATCAACTTATTCAACTATTTCTAGCCAATATATAGACTCATTCTTCTGTTTTTTTCTTCACAGATAAATTTAGTGCTTCCTTAAGGTGACACATTGGATCTGCTGAATTTTTTGTCAAGTATTTCCTGGAAATATGCATCATGATCTTGATGTTCAATGGTACTTATGCAATATAGTGATTTAGAAATTAGAGTGGTATTTTAAGAAATGAATTTGAGAAATTATATTTTTGGTCAGAAGGTAAATCTAGTAAATTTAAGAAATGAATTTGTAAATTCTTTAATTATGGATACATTTTTTGGATTAGCACTACATATGCTGGCATCTACTATCTGAGCAAGATTATCAACATATTTATGAAAAAGGAAAGCATTTTTCATAGTTAATTGCAAACACTATAAGTTATTGCTCCCTTAGCACCTTTAACAGCTAAATGTCTTTGCTTTTTTGCTTTTGATAATGCGTTTCAGCATAATTGATAGATAGTCATAATAAATAGATAGTCGATTAATAGCTAATGTCATATTAACCTGAGCCAGTGAAAATAAAATGGTGTTATTGGTATATACATATTCTTAAGATTGGTATAACTATCATAAACCCATGGAGTCACTATGATGCATTAATAAGATGTCATGGTAATTAAAAACTGTTGTTGTAATTGACATGCTAATTAAAATTACGAAAATTTAAAAATATAACTGAATGTGGTGCCACTGTGGAACAAAAATTTTGTTGGTTGTTTTAGAATACCAAATATACCAGTCGCCACATCTTATTTTCTTGAGCCTCATAACTTAGTGAAGACAAAAAGTGGACGCTTGCTTAGGTTGCTCTTGAGTCGGAGCTGGTCATTGATGTTAATTCTTAATTAGCTGTTATTGTTGTTATGGCGTTGGCATTACTAGTTCTGCTGGGTTTCTATTTGGCTGAATCAGCCTTGAGCTTCTGAACAGATTCAACTGGGAAGATAGGGTGCTGATCGGCCCTATTGAACTAGGGTTATCGCCCATTAGGAGTAGGGTTGCCCCTCTTAATTACCTAGATTATTTGTATGTTGCTTTCATGTTTTAGGTCAGTTTTTTTCGTGTTTGCTGTCTGGACAGCCATCAATATCCCTTACTTGTCCTTTTTGGCTTGTATCGGAGGATGAGTGGTACTCCGGTTATATGTTACTCCGAGGTGATGATTATCCGTCGCTTTCTCCTCTCACAGCCTCCTCCTACTGTCATCAACCCTCCTACCTTCAGCCATCCGGTAACCTGCTTGGTTGTTTCCCTTCAGCCGCAATTCTCTCATCTGACACGTACAGTTGTGATGTCCCCGCAGTCTCCCTACCTAACCACCTGATGACTGCCCTGCAGCAGTTTCAACTGCCGAGCCTCACCTTTCTCTGCTGAAATCCCACCGTTGACCATTCCTCCCTTCCTTGCTGCTATCTAGTAGCCAGTCGTCCTTCAGCCGCCTTCTCAATCCACTTACCCAATTCATTCTTGTTGCGCCGCCATTCGCCAGCATCCATACCCTCCACTTCCCCCAAACCAAAGCACCACCAAATTCAACTTAAGACCTAGTTTGAGTTTGTGTTGTGTTTTTTATTATTCCTTATTTTCGAGTGTTTTGGTTGTAACCTTTATTTGATTTCAGCAATAAAATTTGGATTTTTAATTGTTTTGGTTAACTCCGGTGTCAACTAGTATTGCAAAATGGGAGTTTTTTTTTATTATTATTATTTTTTTAATTTTTTTTTATAGCTGAAGTGATAAAAATTATTGTTGTTGATGTTGAGGCTATGTTTCGTACTACTTGGATCGCATTGATCTGTAAGCCATTGCGAAGATGGCTTTCCCACCTGCCATCAATACCTTTATGAAGTTAAAATGTCACCGTAACCACCTTACACTATTCAACACACTCTGAAGTCTTTTTTTCACTATTATGAAACAAGCATCAGATTCTTTTGTGCCTATTGTTTCATTCAATGAAGAAGGTTGAATCATCAAGAAGTATTTCATAACTTGATTTATCTCTTCCCCACTAAATTGTACTACCTTTGGGATTTTAATCCCTGCGTTGACTTGAGAAGTTGGATTTTCATGAGTCACTTAAGCTGTTTCGCTATTTACATTAGTTACTTTGCTTGGGTTCCTACAATGAAAGTGCACGTGGTTGTTTGCTCTGTTGGCTGAGCTACTTGATTTGCCAACATGGCTTGAGAGATTTAGGTGGGAAGCTTAGCTTGTAAGGTCTGTTTGCCATTTTATATTCTAGTCTCGACACGAGCTGCAAAATAATAACATTTGTTTGAGCAGTAATAACATGACAACTATTAGACATTATATAGTTTGTTATGAGGAAGTGATGTAATTAATCTATAACTTTTATAAGCAATATGATCAAAAACTTATTTCATATTATCATAATATGATTTGCATGAGTGAGATTTATTTACCATCAATTATGCATGAAAATAATTTACTCCATTTTATATTCCATTTCAATGTTTATGAATTTTTGGAGCAACTATCAAGATAACAATTATCACACGTCATTTGACAACAACATGTTCATAGAATTTTTACGAATGTGTAAAGCAAACTAAAACCTTAAAAGCATAAATGAATGCACAAATCATGATTAGGAATCTATACAACCTTCATCAGTGATAACATCCTTATTAAAATAGGATACATTTATCCCAAGGGATAACATTGGTTGTCAGCAAATCAAAAGCTTTTAACAATGAATATTCTAAATTAATATTTAAAACCAAAATATGTAATTGAACACATGATAAATTTAGTTATCTATTCTGATTATACATTAATTTACTCTTTTTGAAATCAACAGTAATGAAGCCTAATTAATTCACAGGAACAAACCATTAAGATATTATGAGTTGTGGCAGAATTAAATCTAAACTAAGTTCTAACCTGAGGAAATATATAGTAAAGGTGCTTAAAATTACAGACCAATTCCCATTTTATTGTAAATATTTATTTAATTAACCTTAATCACAATTAAAATTCCTATCTGCAATCTTAACTTAGCAAATAGCAAGCAATAGATTTTAATTGGAGAGGAGGTTGATAAATTGTGATCAGGACCAACAGGGAAGATATCAAGAACTTGTCTCTTAGCCAACAAGGTTTAGAAAGAGAATTTTAATGCATATGAATCGATTTGATGAAGAAGGACAAAAAGGAGGGGATGATAATGGCAACAACCAAAGAAGAGCGATGTTGAATTAAGTTCTGTGGTGAAGCTAGCAGTTGTAGGTAAAGGACTAAAGTTGACTTGTGAGAACAAGAAGAGTATGTACTCAAACTGTGATATACTCTTCCTTACATTCTGTTCTAAAGTGTGGGAAAGGGTGAGATTTTTGCAAAGTGAAAGAGGCTGAGGTAGTGTTTATTCATGATGTGAGTGGCTGGGTTGGGAGGCTTAGGGCTAGTTCAGGTATTCAGTTCATTTCATGTTTATCTTTACTATTGTTTTTTAATAACTTTTCAATTTATTTTTTTTTGTTGATAAAAAAATTTTAAACAAATTCCAGTAACCCAATCCAAAGTTTGACCACAATATATATATCTTCTTTCGGCGTGTATTTGGACAATACTTTCTGATCCATGTTTGACACAATCATGCAACCAACAGACAACAGTGTATTGTTTTGTCTCTATTTGTTCCTCTTTATTGTTACTCATTAAATTAATTTTTCTTTTTTTTTTATTTTGAACTTTTTTAGGTCTTGGTGATTGCAATTCTGTTGAAGATGATAATGAAAAGGCGATTTTCCATAATTCAGGTATATGGTTTCGTATTTTAACTGTATTAATACAGGCTTTGAATTTTGAAAAGTACTGAAATAAGTTTGCCTTCCTTAATTTGTTCTTGAATTTTGCTATTAATGGAAAAGTATTTAAAATTTAAATGAGGATGCACATTTGAGCTCTAAAAGATATGCTGCTTGCATGTTTTGTGATTTATTTTTCTCAATACTTTGTCTATACAGTGGGAGGCACTTGCACTTCTTCTCATTGGAATCTGTGTTAACCAGTTGCGGTCTCTACCAGAGGGTACAACGGCATTGGGTCTTCCCATTGCAGCTGCTGCATATATTTATACCGTGATTTTTGTATGTTTTTACGCCAGATCTTGTAATTTCGATTTTGATTTGATTCTATAACTGTTGTAAAGAAAGTTTGGATTCTCATGGTTTTTTCAATGGTTTTATTGCTCATCTTCAATGATTTGCTTCTTTACTACCATAAGTAATTATTTTCCATAGTTTTGTTGTTGCCTTGTGCTTATGAAAGTACATTCTTTTCCTTCCTACAAGTTTGCTTATGTGCAATGGAATTTCATATAGTGGTCTTATTCAGTTATCTAGATGTGACTATTCCAAAGCCAAATTTGCCTCATGCTCTGGAGGAAGCTAATGACTAGATTGTAAAGCTATGCAATTTATGTGTATCTTTTATAAAAGAAATAAACAATGCATTTAGATGTATTTCTGGTTTTTAAAAAATCCTGCATAGATATTGTAGATGTTTGGGCATATCTCATGATTTTTTTATTGTCTACAGATCATGATGAATAACTTTCCCAAGTTCTTTGCGTTTAAAGGAATAATCACACTTTATTATATATCAACCTGAAGTATCATACATGCCTTTCTCTATTTTCTCTTTCATTGGAGTGTTTCATAATTGGAAACTTTTATATTTCATTAAAATCCATGCGGGAGAACTAAGTGCAAAATTGTTTTTATGCAGGCAAATAGATTTTTTTTCCTACTATTAGATTATTCTCCTTTAAGGCATCATATGATTTTCATTCTTTTTATTTTTTTTTTGAAAATTTTATATATATGAAAGTTATTATGACTAATACTTTCGAATAATTATAGTGATATATTGTGTCAAATTTTGATATGTTTTCCTTGAAGATTATAATCAGTTTTTATTTAGTTGGTATGGGCAGTTCATATGTGGTTGACTAAATTGTAATTATATTGTGGAATTATTATCATATTTTGTTGGAGATTTAAATTTTTGAAACTTGGTTTGATATAGAAAGTAGTTGCATGCTTGTGGTTAGATGTGAATGAATAAATTAGATGTTTAATTACAGGTAACAGTTCCGTCATTGGCCTCTGTATACAATGAATTTGCTTTGAAAAGTCAGTTTGATACAAGTATCTATCTTCAGGTAGCTCTTCATAGTTAGTTTAGTAGATTAACTTAAGAACTTCATAAATTGTTTTCTTTTATCCCCTCCTTTGATAATTGAGAAAAAAACTTCATTTATACTTTTTTTAAACATACTGTTAATTCTGCTATCTAATTCAAACTCAAGCGACTTACTAAGGCATCCTTTGTTTTTGTTGCAGAACTTATTCTTGTATGGCTATGGCGCAATATTCAATTTCCTTGCTATTATTGGAACTGCTTTATTCAAAGGTATGAATTCAAATTATCTGGCATCATTGTTGACAGAACTGTTATCCTTGATGATCTTCATTTGAGTGACTTTGTGAATTAATATAATAGATACAAAAGAATGTTCCTATCCTTCACAAATAATGTAAAAAGTCCCTTTGTGATAAGCCAACGAATAGTACTCTCATGAATCTACAATGTACTTTTATACTGCAACAATTCAAAGCAATTTTCTGTGAAACATAAAAGATTCACAGAAAAGTACTGCCTAGAATGCGACCCTCTATTTAATCAACTGTGATATTTTCTTCTCTTCAAATGTTGCTCTCCTCTGATATTCATTATATTCATCTTCTGGATCCTCTTTTTTCATCTTTTTTATTTTTGCAATCAAACTGCATCTTCATGGCAGCTTTTTCATGTTTGAGTTATTTTGGCTTTTTCTTATTACTTTGACCTTGATTTTTTTATGGAAAATGACTTTATGCATTGATTTCTCAGTTGTCATATTGCTCAAAATTTTATTGAAATTGCGACTGCTGAAGTACTTTTGGTTGGGATGCATAATTTGAGAAATCCATAACAGTCTAGGTTTCTTTGTATAGGTGAACTTTCCTTCTGTTTACATTAACATTTCCATTATATCCGTTTCATTTTTTGCGTGACAATGCTTCATGTATTATTATAATGCAACACTTGGTTTTTTGTTCATGGAGTGATTCTTACTATGGTTTGGCTTTTAATTTCGTTTAGGGCCTGGCAGCTTTGACATTCTACAAGGGCATTCAAGAGCTACAATGTTTTTGATCTGTAACAATGCTGCGCAAGGCATACTATCGTCTTTTTTTTTCAAATATGCTGGTAATGAACGGTCACTTAAGCCAATTATTTCTAGTTTGTGACTTTTGCAAGTAGTTTCTGCTATCTTCAGTAAAGCAGCCTCTTTACTGATCCATAAGTCTATGAGACGTTTTTACCGGTTAGAATAATAAATTCATGATCATGTTTTGCTTTTAAGAAGAAAGCATTTAATTTCTTATTTATTTATTTGTCTGTAAGAGTTATAAATTATTTCTGTATACATGCAGATACTATACTGAAGAAATATTCCTCAACTGTTGCCACGATTTTCACTGGCATAGCCTCAGCTGCATTATTTGGTCATACACTGACCATAAACTTTTTATTGGGCATATCCATAGTGTTTATATCCATGCACCAGGTTAGCATTTCTAACGGCTTTGTTAGATTAATGCCTTGTATCATCCCACTACTTCTGACAGGGTACTCTGTACCAGTTCTTTTCTCCTCTTGCAAAAGTTAAAGATGAGTTGTCAACTGGAATTGAGATGATGAATGCTCAAAACCACAGGTTTGTAGTTTTGTTTAAAGCTAATAATATAAAATGTCGCAGGAGATTTTGTTTTACCAAAAAATTCTTATTGCTGCTTCTGTTATATCATTTAAGTTTTGCTCTTAGCCTCCTATTAATAATTCTTGTTGAACTTTTTTTATTTCTTTTTATGCCTTTATTGTGACATCTTAGGGTTTATGATTTCTAATTTTGTTCTAATACGAGTTACTTAAAGTCGAACAAGAAAAATTTGTATATCATACAAACTTTTAATTTTTATCAGTTATTTTTACTACATATAAAAATAAAAAAAACTAAAATCGAACAAGAAAAATTTGTATATCATACAAACTTTTAATTTTTATCAGTTATTTTTACTACTGATAAAAATAAAAAACCATATGAAAAGCAATCCCGTTGAAAATTTAGTGGCTTATATTAGATGTAATGATTAGATATTCATTATCATGAAATATACAAAAATTTTTTGAAATTCACATAATCGGACAAAGGTATTAACAAATTGACTAAAATTATTTATATTCTCTTCCTAATAACTATACAACAACAACGACAAAAACTTATTCTACTAAGTGGAGTCGGCAATATGAATCCTTTTTCTCCATTATTTAGTGTCATATTTTCATTTAATTCTAATAAATTAAGATCATTTTTTATACAATATGCCCAAAATTTCCTAGGTCTATCTCTGCCTTTCTTAACATAAGGCGAATCTATAACATCTACTCTCTTAATCGGATCATCAGATGGTCGACGTTTAATGTGACTAAACCATCTAAGGCGACTCTCTCTAATTTTGTCCGTCTTTGGAGCTTCACCAACCCTATCACAAATTTATTCATTTTGAATTTTGTCTCTAAGTGTAAAGCCATTCATTCACCTAATCTTCTCATTTCGGCAACACAACTTAGTTTTATGCTTCTCTTTTAAAGGCCAACATTCAGCGCCATAGAGCATTGCAGGTCTCACCACCATCTTATAAAATTTTGCTTCTAGTCTAAGCAGTATTTCTCTATCACACAATAGGCCCGAAGCATTCATCCACTTCAACCATCCAACCTGAATTCTACTAATAACAACCCCATATATATCACCATCACTTTGAACAATAGACCCACCCGATATATCTAAATTGTTCACACCTTTTAAAAATTTGATCACCCAAAGTTACACTTCTATCACTAGAGCTCCTACTACTAAAATTACATTCCATATATTCAGTTTTTGTTCTACTCGAACGAAGGTCTTTATAGTCCAATGTAGACCTCCATAATTCAAGTTTTTCCTGAGCTTCTTCTCTCGTCTTATCCACGGGAAGGATATCATCAGCAAAAAACATACACCTAAATGTCTAGTAAGACCATCCATAATTAAAGCAAAAAGATATGGGCTTAAAGTTGACCCTTGATGTAATGCAACAGAAACAGGAAAATATTTAGTCAATCCTCCTGTTCGAACACAAGTGACAGCTCTAATATACCTATCTGTTATCAACACCTTTCTTTTCAAGAACTCTCCAAAGGATATCTCTTGGAACCTTATCATAAGCTTTTTCTAAATAAGTAAATATCAAATGTTGATCTTCCATATTATCTATGAACTTCTCCATCAAACCTCTCAATAAATATATAGCTTCCATAGTGGACTTGCCCGACATAAATCCAAATTGATTATGAGAAATCTTTGTAACACTTTTTAACCTGTGTTCAGTTACCCTCTCTCATAATTTTAAAGTATGACTCATCAACTTAATTCCTCTATAATTTTCACACTCTCGTGCATCCCCTTTATTCTTAAAAAAGGGAACCAAAATACTCTTTCTCCACTCCTCTAACATCTTCATTCTTAAAGTAATATTAAAGAGTTTAGTAAGCCAAGAAACTCCCAAATCTCCTAAATATTTCCACGTTTCAATTGGAAGATTATCAGATCCTACAGATTTTTCACCCTTGGTTTTCCTTAAAGCTTCCTCAACTATTTTTTTAGTAATGCGATGATATAAATAAAATGTTTTATTATTATTAACGATTTTAAGATCATTAAGGTCGATCATATTTTTAGAAACTTCATTAAAAGTTTATCAAAATAACTCACCATTTATGTTTAATATCTTTTTCCAAGGAAAATATCTTTTAAATTTCATCTTTAATACTCTTTACTTGAGATAAATTTTTATTTTTCTTTTCTCTTGTTTAGCTAGTTTATACCTATATTTTTCACCATCCTTAGTATCTAATCTATTATAAAGATCACTAAACGCAGAATTTTTAGCGTCGTAGATTGTTCTCTTAGACTCCCTGTTGGCCGTTTGATATTTTTTTCTAGGTCTCTAAGCTTTTATATTTAAAAAAAATTTTATTACATTTGTTCTTATATTTTATCTTTTCTTGCACACTATTATTTCACCACCAACTATTTTTATTTAAATAAACTATTTCTTTTGATTTTCTAAGTACATGTTTTGCCGCTTATTTAATAGTGTTTGTTACTTCATCCCACATTACATTTGCTTATTCATGAACATCCCAAATTTTAAAATCTTGAATTTTTCTCGTAAAAATATTTTTATTTGTCTTTTAGGTACCCTCATCTATTTCTACAATGATGAATCCTTGTATTTTTTATTTTACAACTCTTCGTCCTAAAATCTAGAACAAATAATCGATGTTGAGTACTTAAATCCTCACATGGAATGACCTTACAATCTTTACATTCTCGACAATTTCTTTTTCTCATAAGAAAATAATATATTTTTATATGATTAGATTCATCCTTATAAGTAATAATATGGTCATCTCTTTACTTAAGTAAAGTATTAGTAATAACAAAATCAAATGCTAAAGCAAAATCTAATATGACTACCTTCTTCATTATTTACTTAAAAACCGTAGTCATCATGAATATTTTTAAAATCTTATATCACTCTATCGACATTTCCATTTAAATCTTCTCCAATAAAAATTCTTTCTTCAAGAGGTATCATCTATATCAA
This sequence comes from Papilionanthe hookeriana x Papilionanthe teres, assembly GCA_022702705.1. Taxonomy (NCBI): domain Eukaryota; kingdom Viridiplantae; phylum Streptophyta; class Magnoliopsida; order Asparagales; family Orchidaceae; genus Papilionanthe; species Papilionanthe hookeriana x Papilionanthe teres. The sequence goes on along the minus strand of CM040421.1, from coordinate 127,592,870 downwards.
GTCTTATAAGTCATTCCAGAATTTATCTTTAGAATCTATATCTAAGACCCCGTTTAAGACAGCTTATTTGGTGCATAACGTTTTGAAAACTCAGTTTCAGTATACTGCGTCTCGGCAGTTTTTTCAAAAAATTGCGTTTTCAAACCGCTGAAATTAGTGTTTTCACACTGTTCCTGTCTAGGTGCGGTAACAGCTTTCTAGCTACAGTTTAGGTTTATATGTAATAGTCACCATAGCTTTTTGAATAGCGGATTATTTTTCAACAGCCTATCAGCAGCTTATTAATAAGCTGCAGCTGCCTCAAACAGACCTTAAACCTAATTGAGGAACATAAATATTAAAAATCTTAGTATTAACAATAATCTTAAGGGCTACAATTCTATCTCCTACTCTATTAATTTTTACAACATATCTTTCAAACTCTTTTTTATAATTACACCCACACCATTTATAGTGCGACTTTTATCAGAATACTTAAGTTTAAAACTCAAGTTGTCAATCTTTAAAATCTATATCTAAGGCCCCGTTTAAGGCAGCTTATTTGGTGCAGAACGTTTTGAAAACTCACAGTTTCAGTAAACTGCGTTTCGGCAGTTTTTTCAAAAAATTGCGTTTTCAAACCGCTGAAATCATTTTTTCCACACCGTTCCTGTCTAGGTGCGGTAACAGCTTTCTAGCTACAGTTTAGGCTTTCTATGTAATAGTCACCATAGTTTTTTGAATAGCAGATTATTTTTCAATAGCTTATCAGCAGCTTATTAATAAGCTGCAGCTGCCCCAAACATACCCTAAACCTACTTGAGGAGCATAAGCACTTATAATATTAAAAATCTTAGTATCAACAATAATCTTAAGGGCTACAATTCTATCTCCTACTCTATTAATTTTTACAACATTATCTTTCAAACTCTTATTTATAATTACACCTACACCATTTATAGTGCGACTTTTACTAGAATACTTAAGTTTAAAACTCAAGTTGTCAATCTCTTTTGCCTTTTCTCCAACCTATTTTGTTTCTTGAATACATAAGGTATTTATCTTTCTATGAATCTTGATATCAACTAATTTCATTAATTTACCAGTGAGAGTATCTATAATCCATGATCCTATCCTAATATTAGTTTCATGGGTTAACTTTTTTACCCGCATCCGTCCGTAATGTGAAACCCTTGATTATTTGACACTACACCCGAGCACTGCTGTAGCAGCCCTTGCACACTTTTTAATGTAGTCAGATCATACAACGCGTCGCTTCCAAGGGACGCACTAACATTTACACAATGATCAAAAGGATTCATGCTTGATTTTTTGACAAGTTGTACACTGGCTATCAACTACCTAATACAACCATTCACTTTTCACATCCGGAGCTTGGGACTCAACAATGACAGAAGAAATAAGAAACGAAAAGTACTCACCAAAAACCTAACTTATTGCCTAGACTAGTAGATAACCTCTCCAATAACCTTTCAAGTACCATCTGTAATGACCTGACCTGACCCGGGATTTGGAGTTAATCAATGTGGGAACAGACAGTCTGACGATAAAAATAAATTTTTCTATTTCTGTTGCTAATAGTTTAATATCCATGTATTAATTGAAAAGTCCACAAAATGAATTTTATTAACAAATAAAATTTTACCTTTCTTGTTTTTGACGCCTTCTGTAAGCATTATTTTCTCTAGTATTCATCTTATTCAAAAGCTCAAAACATGAAAAATTTTAAAACAATAAAATAAATATCCTAGTGGAGTAATCATACTTCTAAATTACAATAATATAATGAAAAGAACGCACCATGCTTGACGATTTTTCATATTTCACTATAGAAAATCATGTATTAATTTAATGCATATGACCATAACATTTAATCAATAGAAATAACTTAAACTTTGATACACATTAATTTTAACTTTACTATGCAATGTTTACTCCTTAACTTTACTTTTACTTTATAAAATTAACTTTCAAATCTTTTTCAGGAGCACCATTAAGACATAATTAAGACGTCGTTGACTAATATTATCCCTTCAGTATAACGGTTCGTGATCTAAACTATACGATTGATAGGGGGAAAAAAGTGCCTACTTACTCTTGGCTCATATTCTTTTATCGGTATAGCGGTTAGTGATCTAAACATTGTTAGTGTTTGGTTTGGTAAGATAACATCTACGCGCGTGGGTGCGTTGACATCCTTTACATCAATGATAAGGGGTGAATCCTTCTTAGCATGCACATATAATTATTCATATATAAGATATTTCATTCTTCATAACACACATTCTTCACTTAAGAGTTATACTCATACTATATCTTTATGTCATGAAATAGATTGATTTATGCATCTATATTAAAATTTACATGTCATATAATAATGTGTCATTTTCCTAGGAAAACTATAATGCAATGACCTCTTCTTAGAAAAACTATAATGTAATTATTTATATAATAGGTTTAACATGCATATTTCACGACTAACGATATGAAAAATCAATAACATAAGACATAATAGTAAAAAGATTTAATCATGAATATATATAAAATCAAAAAATATTACTGTAACTTAAAAATATAATCACACATCTTGGCCTTTCGAAGTCCTCCTTAAACCTTATGCTTTTCTTCTCAAAATTGAATATCATACTAATCGAACCAAAATTGACTCATAAGACAAATGAATTTATATACAGTTTATAATTATTTGTCTTAATAACAATATATTATTATTAATAAAGAAAACATATTATCATATTATTTTATTCATTTATTGGGACATCAGTGCGTAGATTTAAACTTCTTTTTACTATTCTTGCTATTACACAATCTTAAATTTTTATCGTCTATAAAATTCATTAACTACTCTTTTCTTGGTCAGTCGTTCCAATCCAATCTCCTAAATTATTTCTTAAAACTAACATTATCTTAGAGTTAAGTATTTAATCAAATAAATCAAATGCATAATTGAAATTTATCTTAATTTTTTTTATTGCAAAGTCAACAATTCTCCTACGATCCTCTTTATCTGCTTAATTATTGTTGTTAATTCTTCCTTCCTGCTTTATGATTTTAATTAAGAAAAGAAACTTTACATTAATTCTTTAAATGTAATTCAGTTAATATAATTAAAAAGCTAAATAACCTTAAACCCTAACTTATCTTTAATTAACAATTTCCTTTATTTCTAAAACATCAATCCCGATATGTTGCAGTTGTTTTTCGCAGTTGTTTTTCCAATTAATATCATTGATTTTGATTCATAAAATTTAATATTATATGTTGTTAAAACAAATTATAAAATATAAAAGACTTAAACACTTACCTTACTATTGCTTGCTAGGCTCTGTTGGCACCTCCACGCATGAGGCATCTACCTATTATTCTTCCTCTGCATGTGTATAGGACTCACGAACGTTTCCTTCTCTCTTCTCCTTCTCCTTCACATAGGAGCCGCAAGTGAGGCTTCCTCTTCATGAGATGCGCAAGCTGCTCGGTTACCTGCAGACCTTTAGCTTTTGTTCGGTCTTCCTGCAAGCAAAGGTCCTCTTCTCTCTTCTTCCTTCATGCAGTAACTTACATGCAAGTGTCAAAGCGTCGTCGTCTTTCTTGTTGTCATAGAGACGCATAGCAATCAAAATTCTTCAAGGTTTTTCTTCTTCTTCGATGCCTAGGGTATAGCTCCTCTCTGTTTGGTTCGACCGCACCAACAATCCTTTGTTTTTACACTACTGCACCAACATATGTAGACAAACCCGAAGGCTGTTGTAGCAACGTCAAAAACTCCAATAAGAGAAGTACGTGACCCCACTTTCCTCTTCTAGTCGTTAGTTTCTGCTTTCATTCTTCGCCTCTTCTCTGATTTCATCATCTGATTCAAGTGGTTCGAAATGAGATGTTGGTCTCTTAAGAAGTAATCGCCGAGTCGTTTGGTTCGACCATCTCCAAGAAATTTTATTCTATTTTCTTATTTTTTTTTTGAGTTACCACAGTTTCTCTTCATGAAAATTTTTTTGTCCTCAAAATTTATGGATTTCACAAAAGTTAATCGTAATGCGGATTAAACATAGTTATCCATAAATCTACAAGAAAGATTAATTCTTATTAAATGATACCAAAATATAGAAGTAATAAATCCAACATTTAAAGTAACATAATTCAACTAAACAATACCCAAACATTGGAAACGTAATAACATAACTAAAGTAATTTCGAACTTCTAAAGTAAATACCAAATAACTAACATAACACTTGTCAAAAGAAAGCAACAACTTCTTCAAGCTCCTCTTCAAGCTCCTGATGAGTTAGAGAGTAGAATCTTGGTCGAATTCCCTGCTTTGGTGCTACGTATGAGACTCATTTTGCCAGCTTTTGTCATCCTCTGCTAATGACTTTTAAAAGTAGATCTCTCTTGAAATTCCTCTGAGCTGATTTGCTTCTCGAGTTAGCTTTTGGTGTGAATATTTGAGCAAAATTTTGGCAGTTCCGCGGCTGACGTCAGACTATCTGCATTAGTAACATATCTTAAAATCATATAAACATTCACCATGGAGTAGTTTTCTACACTTAAGATGGGCTCTATAGTGTTACTAGCCTGACTATTAACTCCATTAGCATATGAATTTTTCTTCTTTCCAATAGACTCTCCACAATGAAATGTTGGTGTAACTTCTTCCAAACTCTTTTTCTTCTGTGAATCCCTATGCTTTTGAGTCTGTTGGAAATTAATTTCTACCTGCTTAGCTCTCTCCTAATTGACACTATTGGTTGTGTAATAACTGAAATTAAAAAAAAAATGAATTAGTGGGATTGGATAACTTTCTTGACAGTTTCACTTATGGAGGCTAGTCTCTCACTCATTTTGGACTCATTGAACTGATTGAAGAGTGTAGTGTGGGAGATAGAGGAAGGAGAGGAAGAGATGACAATGATAGAGAAGGAATGAGAGGAAGGAAGGTTAGTGTGCGTGCCATAGTCCACCGGCGGAGATGAACAAGTAGGAGAAGAGGCAGCTTTGCTTATGGGACTCATGCTGAACATTTGTGACCTAACAAACAAAGTGGAAGAAATAAGAAAGAAGATGACTTAGTGCTTATAGGGCAAACCTCGCTTCTCTTGGAAGGGAAATTTGACATTGCTTGTGGGTGTGTAAGGTTTCAGTGTCAAGTGTAGGTGTTGCGAGAGGAAGAACAACGCCACTTGCGTGATGAATAAGAGGAAGGAGAATGAGGGAGGAGCACATACTATGGTGGAGACTAACTGTGCTTGAAGGAAGAAGAGAGGGAGGCAACTTGTGCACGTACAAGTAAGAGTTCTATATAGAAGCTTTGGGCATTGGAGAAGAGGGAGACTAGTCAAAGCAAGGGATAATGATATGTTAGTGTCTTATTAGTGTATTTAATGAGTTTAATATATATAGGAACTAACCAAATTTTGTATTAATTTCTACCAGCTTAGTTCTCTCCTATGTGACACTAATATTTAATGAGTAGAGAAGATTAGAGATGAGTTATCTTGTCCACTAGATAAGAGGTTTACACTTGCCACTATTGTCTTAAAAGTAGGAGCTGAGAGATGATGGCAAGGACAATTACAATAGTAGTTTGGATGTGGAACTAACCACTTGATGCAATGGAAGGAATTTGTGTTGAGGCTATTTTGTACCATTGTCAGTCAGGAGATAGATGCATGACAAGTTCATCGGGCTAGTGCAGGGTGATCGTTCAGTAATTTAGTATGAGGCAGAGCTCACTATGTTCTCATGGCATGCATCTCAATTGATTCCAATTATTGAGTGTCTTAGTTTTTGTTTGGGTTGAAGGATATGATTAAATAATCACTGATTATTCTTGAAAGGAACGATTACTCTGTTTGGTGGAGAGAGCCAAGAGGATTGAGTTGGATTTACAAACTACCTAGAGGAGGAACCTTTAGAAGGGTAGGAATTCGAAAGGATCCAAGTTTTATCAAGGGCTCTCATGATGGATATTTCTTTTAGTAAGGAAATACAAGTGTTAAGAAGGCCAGACCCAATAGCGTTGACAGCTAGACTAAAACTAAGTATTGTGATATTGCTTTGCTTTTAGACCATGTTGCTTTGAATGAATTTAAAGTTTCATTTAGTGTACTTCATATCTTTTAGTGACTCTTCTTATTATTGGAAATTATGATAGATTATCAAATGATTTAAAGAATGATTAATTCCATCCGATCGCAGTTTCTGACTTAGTTAATTTTATGCTATAAGGCCGGTTCGTTACAGGATGCCTAATCAAATTCTTCAATCCACAAAGTAACTTTAGATTTCTCCTCTATAGTAGGAATGGCTTTTTGTGCATATCCTGACCCATAGAAAACTCTGCTTCATACTGAATAATCGATCAATCTCCCTGCACCAACTTAATAAAGCTTCTTTTGCATATGCCTCCTAGCTGAAAGTGGCATGAACCAATCTCTGAATATTCTCACGAAATCCTCCCATTGCACTAAGTGGCTAAGTCGATTACCAAACTTCTCCTGCAACTGCCCTTGCCACAATCTCTCTGCGTCTATTTCAACGCAAAAGTGGCTAGTGTAAATCTCCTCTCTTGGACATGTCACATCATTTATGGGTTCTTTTTACCATCAATAGTTTATTTTCAACTTCTAATTGTCCACCCCCTCTAGAAAATATTAATTGTCTCATATGTTGAAAAAGCTTCAAATATTTATCCATATGCACTCCACCACTACTAGCTTGAGACTGAGAACTCTGAAGCAGTTGTCATGACAGTCATCATCTTTGAAAATACATCAGTATTGATTGTAATTTTTAGGGCATGCCAATTTCTATAACATCATCCTTGTCCTCTTTCTTCTGATTTTTATAATTCTGAAATAAAAATAAAATCATTTAATTGGACTAAGAGATTTTAATCTATACTATCTATAATTTTATTCATCATCCTAATGCCCAGGGTTTGAGATTTTTCAAGGCAGAAACTGACGGTTGGACAACAACAACAACAAAGCCTTAATCCCACTAAGTGGGGTCAGCTACATGAATCCTCTCTCCATTGCGTCTTATGTTGTGTCAAACTTTCATTTAATTCTAATAAACTAAGATCATTTTTTATGCAATAAGCCCAAGTTTTCTTAGGTCTACCTCTGCCTTTCTAAACATAAGTTGAATTTAAAACATTTACTCTCCTAATCAGATCATCAGGTGGTCGACGCTTAAGGTGACCAAACCATCTAAGGCGACTCTCTCTAATTTTGTCTGTCACTGGTGAAACACCAATCCTATAACGGATATATTCATTTCGCATTTTGTCTCTAAGTGTAAAGCTACTCGTCCACCTAATCATTCTCATCTCGGCAACACTTAACTTAGCATTATGCTTCTCTTTTAAAGGCCATTATTCAGCACCATAGAGCATTGCAGGTCTCACCACCATCTTATAAAATTTTCTTTTCAGTCTATGCAGTACTTTTCTATCACACAATAGGCCGGACCCATTCCTCCACTTCAACCAACCAACCTAAATTCTACTATTAACATCCTCATCTAAAAGTTGACGGCTGGACAATGAAATAAATTTTTTTATTATTCTATTTCTACATATTAATTAGAAATGCCACAAAAAGTAGTAGTTAATTAACAAATAAAATTTTACCTTTCAAGTTGTTTACCTTATTTTCTGTAAACATTATCTCTTCTAGTATTTATCTTATTCAAAAAATTAGAACTTTAAAGAAATATTACAATAATACGATTTATTTAAGATAATTTATTGGAGTAATCGCACTTTTGAACTACATTAATCCTAGAAAAAAATAGTATGAATGTTGGTCTTTTATAATTTATTATAGAAAATCATGTATTAATCTAATGCATGTGTCCATGGTATTTAATCAATGGAAATGACTTAAATTTTGATAAGCATTAAGTGTAATTTTACTCTTTAATTTTTACTTTATACTATTAACATTCTCATTTTTCTCAGGAGAACCGTCAAAACATAACCTAAAACACTCTTCACCAATATTATCCCATCGAGACAGTGTTTCGTGATATATATTACATAATTATTTGTGATGAAAAGTTGTCTACTCTCCCCTGATTGATATTATACTTTTAGTACTATAGTTAGCGGTTTAAACATCACAATGGTCTTGGGTGATAGGATAATTTCTATGCACGCGGGTAAAATGACATACGTTAACAGTAGCATAAGGGAGCTGAACTCATCCTCTTAGCATGCAAATACAAGCACTCATATATAAGTCATTTCACTCTTCATTATATATTATTCTCTTACGTGATACTTTATCTTTATCTACTAATAAATAATTCATGTCGTATTAAACCTATAGCTAATGAAATAAACTGATTTATGCATTGATACTAGAATTTTTATATCATATAATAATGTTACATTTATAACTTAGTGATCTCTATGTAGGAACATTATAATGCAACTATTTATACAAGTATTTTAATATGCATATTTACATGACTAATGAAATGAAGAATCAGATGCAGTTTATATTCATTGGCAGTAGACATGATAGTGAAAAATTATAAGAATGAGTATATTAAAAAAAAAAAAGAAACATTACTATAATTTAAAAGCATTAGTACTCATCTTGGCCTATCAAAGACCTCCTTAAACTTTATGTTTCTGTCCTCAAAACTCCATCCTACAGGTAGAACCCCAATTTATTCATAAGACAAATGAATTTATATATAATTTATAATTATTTGTCTTACTAATGTTGTATTATGATTAAAAAAAAATATATAGTATCTTGTTATTTTATTCATTAAATGTTACGTTAGTTCATAGATTTAAATTTCTTTTTATGTATCTTGCTGTCACTCAATCTTAACTTTTGTCTTATCTATAAAAATCATTAATTACTCTTTTCTCGGTCAATCATTCCATTCCAATCTCCTAAATTTATTTTAAAATTAATATTATCTTAGAATTAAATATTTAATCAACATAAATTAGATGCATAATTGAAATTTATCTCATTTCTTCTTATTGCAAAGACAAGAATTCTTTTAGAATCTTTATCCCCTCATTTACTATCGCTAATTCTTCCTTTATGCTTTATGATTTTGATTAACAAAAGAAAAGTCATATTATTAATATAATTAAAAATCTAAATAACCTTAAACCCTAACCTACGTTTAATTAATTGTTTCTTTAATTTCTAAAACATCAATCTTGATCTCTCGCCGTTGCTTATCCAATTAATATCACTATTTTTAATTCATAAAATTTAATATTAACTTAATAATTTTTTCATTAAAATAAATTATATAATTTGAAAGACTTAAATACTTATCTTACTAAAGCTTGCTCGGCTAGATTGGCATCTCCACACAGGGAGAAAAATTTGCATACGTACGTCATTCAATAGGAGGCGGCTACGTACGTATAACTTCCATGTAACCTACCTGTAACCTACAAAAATAAGGAGGTTACAGGGAGATTACAGGCATGTTACAGAGAGGTTATAGGGGATAAAACACGGAAATACCCCCCAATACCCTCTGAATAACCTCCATGTAACCTGCTGGACGTACGCAGCGCTGCGTACGCTTTACGTACGCAAATGCTTTCCCCACGTAGGAGGCTTCTTCCTATCCTCTTCCTCTGCTCGCGCACAAGACTTGTAAACGGTTCCTCCACTCTTCTCCTTCTTCGCATAGGAGTTGCACGCGAGGGTCACTTTTCCTCTTCATGAGACACGCAAGCCGCTCGGCTCCCTGTAGGATTTCAGCTTCCGTTCAGACTTCCTACAAGCAAAGGTTCTTTTCTCCTCTCGTCTTCCTTCTTGAGCAACCTACAGGCATACATTGAAGCTTCTCGTGCACACAAGTGTTTTTGTCATCTTTCTTGTCCTAGGCACAGCAACCAGAATGCTTCAAGGCTCTTCTTCCTCTTTCATGGCTAGGGTACGACTCCTCTATGCTCGGTTCGACTAGACCAACACTCTCTCGGTTTTGCACTACTACACTAACGCATGCAGACAAACCCAAAGGCCACCACAACGACATTAAAACTCTAATTAGAGAAGTACTGTGACCACACCCCCTTTCTATTCCTTGTCTGATTTCTGCTCACTCTTTGCCTCTTTTTTGATTTCGGATTTGAGTGGTTTGAAATAAGACTTCAATCTCTTAAGAGGTATTCGTTGAGACGTTTAGAACCAACATTTCCCAGAATTTTTTTTATTTTAAAATAAATGAATTATTACATCAAGCTTCATTTTAGAATTCCTTCTTAGATATAGAAGGAATAGCACATCCAATATTAAGCATCATATGTATTTTTGTTCATGCCTCAAACTGTCACATCTATAAGAAAAAATTCTCGTTGAATTTTGTGTGCAAAGTTGTACACAATGAAAAAAAAAGAAAGAAATGAATCACACTTGATAGTAAAGACAGTCCATTGTAGACTTGTAGAAAACTAAGATAGATGCTGCATGACCCAAGGCTTCGATAGATAGAAGCATCTTGATCTTGTAGCCATCGATGGTAATATGTAGGTAATTAAAATACAAGAATCATGCTTTAGGTGGTCATAAGGGATTCTGAAAAGCCGTGGGGGATAAGGATCCAAGTAAGACTCTTTGTACAAATAAAACTTTCATGAGAGGTGGCTTCTTAGGCATGTCCACATAGACTTGAGTTTGAAACACCTAAGATTAAGAAAAAAAAATAAAAATAAAAATAAAAACAAATGAAGAGCCAAATTTAGGTGGTTCATCCTAATTCACTTTTTTTGTTGTTTATGGATTTTGAGATTCATATCATTCTAGTTCAGTTTAAGAAAATTTGGCTATGATTAGTTGTTTAGTTGATAATCTTGAGCATGATCCGTAGTATGTTGGCCTATTCTAATAGCTTAAAAGATATCGTTCAGGTCTACCATCAATGGTGATATAATTTTATTACCCGTTATAGTCTTTTGTCTTAGATTAGCATACTTCTCAGAAAAGTGTCTAAATAATGCGTTGGATGTTCATTCCAAAGGAGGTCAAATAACACCTAAAGGCATTAGTTCATAGTTTCATTAAATTAGGTAAAGTTAGGTACATTGAAAATTGGATATTTACCAAAAAACTATGAGATTTTCAACTTATATGAATTTATTCCTAATTTCTTGTATAATTTTTATGGCCCTATCTTTCTAATGGTTGGTTTCTGTAGGATTATTAGAGCAAATAGGGCTTGGACTGATTATTGCATCGCTTTGTCTTAATTTGATGCATCTCCAATTAACATTTGTTGTAGACTTGTAATTTGTCTCATTAAGATCAAATACCTTGCCAATATTTTCATGCAAATTCTTCATGTAAGCTTAATGCATAATGCCAGTGTTTAGGGTATGCTAAAATGCTTGTATGTTTTCTAATGAATGTAATTAATTTGTAAGTAAATGAAATAATGTAGGAAACTAAAATTTTTGTAAATTAGATTACTTAAACTATCCTTTTTTCTTCTAATTGACCAACCACAAAAATACATCTATTATATCAATGAGCAACTTATTTATAAAAAAATAAAACAAATGATCTAAATATTAATCATGTATAACTTCTTCATTTTCAAAATTATATTGATGAAATTTTTATTTTCATTTTTTCTCGAAGATGAATGTTATTAATGAATCATATCTTGACAAGTTAATTTCTTCATAAGATTTTTTTAGAAATATTTAAATAAAAAATTAAGAACGAAAAAAAAGAAGTTGGTTTTGTTTATCATAGAATTTGATATTAATCCAAATGAAGAGAAAATAAACCAAAGAAAAATCTTCATAACTTATCTAAAGCAAAACACTTACATCGAGAAAGAAGTAAACTAACCCTAACTACTATAAACCTAACAATTTTAGGTCTTAAGTGTCACGATTCGGCCTGAGGCTTAAAATTAACCAAGTTGAGAACGGATGCTCGAACGGTGGAAATCAATTCTCTGCTATGCTAATTCTATTATTGACAGTTTAATATTTAATTATTCATGAAAGAGTCACTAAAAAAAACAATTAAATTAACATGTAGATATTTATACATTTTTAGTTGTTCTGGTCTCCTATACCCATTTGCTCTTCTTCTATTAATTTTTTTCAAAAGCTGAAAACCTAAAAAAATATTTAAACAATATAATAAGTTAACTAAACATAATTCAGGAGTAATCACACTTCCAAATTATAATAACCCAAGAAAAAGAAATCAATATGCATGCTAATCTTTCATATCTTTATAAGGAATATTATATTATGCTAGACTTTCATATCTTTATAAGAAATATTATATTATGCTAGTTTTTCATTTTTTTATGAGAGTTTATATGCTAATGCATATAAAAATTATCTTTTATAAATGAAACACTCAAATCTTCTATATGCAATTATTTTAATTTTACATGTACCTTATACTCTTTTCATACACGTCTTTTTGAGAATCACCATAAATAAAATCTAACACACTCTTTATCGATATTATCCCTTTAGAATATCGTTTAGCGATCTAAATATTACAATTGTTATCAGAGGAAAGTCCTTTACTTGCCCCTGACCGATATTTTCTCGTCAAAACAGTGGTTAGCGATATAACCATCATAATTTTCTACAAAGATAAGTTATGTTTACTCAGCTTGACTGATATTCTTTCGTGGGCATAGTGTTTTAGTGATATAAACATCACAATTGTCTGAAGTAGTAGAACAATTACACATGTGGCTATACTGTCTTCCCCTGCCTATACCATTAGAGGGTGTGCCCTCTTAACATGCACGTGCAAGCATTCATATATAAGTTATTTCATTCTTTATAATATACATTTCTGAGATATCTTTATGCATTTACTAGCATGCATATTTGATCTACTATGTAACTATTAATCATACATATCTCTCATGTCATTCATATCTTTTTTCTCGTGCATATTTTTTCTATCATGTCTATCTTGCATATCATGTCTCTCATACACGTCATGTTTATTATGCTATTTTTCATGCATATCTTTTATATCTTTTTATCTAACAATATGAAGATTCTGTTGTAATATAAATTCAACTGAATGCAATCATATATGTAATGAGCATACATTTCGAAATAAAGAAGATTATTGCTCTTCAGTTGTCTTGTTAGATTCTTAATATTCGGTAACTAACTAGGTGTTGCGATAACTTTTATGTTGATTTTAATAACTTAGAGAGCATAATCTCAACTTTAAAATTTAAATAAGTTTGTGTTAATCGAATTATTCTTTTAAAGTTAGCATAGAATAATTTTGCCTGAATTTGATGGAACAGCTACGATGAATTTTCACATGTTTTACTCTAGCTCGCCGCCTCAAGCAAACAACCTGAAATTCGTATCTTTGGATTTCATAACGTCTTGGCTTATAAAGTGATTTAATCCAGAACATAACTGATTTTGCTAAAACATACCTTAAACGGTTTTCACGCATAACCCAACCTTCACCGAAACTGCCTATTCTTCTTCTCTCGTCTTATCACTTTACTTTTTTCCTATTCTTGTTGATTTCTTACTTAAGGCCCTCATAGAAGTTTGCAAACCAACTTCATCTCTTTCGACGCGACCTTGTCTCTGAAACGACGATAGGAGATGAAAAAGATGCACGATTGGAGGCAAATCTTCAAATGTTAGTGTGAGAAAGGAAAGGATTGTCTCAATTAGTGTGAAAGAAAGTTTTACACTCACTGACTTTGTCCCCAAAGTCTGAACGGTGAGTCGCGGCTCTCGGCGGTCGTTCGCCTGTTGCAGTTCGAGATTATGCTATAGTGCAGAATCGAGCAGCTTTGGGAGGAGAAGAAATCGGGAGAAACCTCGCATGTAGACAAAACTGAGAGAGGTGTGAGAGGAATGAAAGGCTCTGGAAAGGATCCTTCTATTCGATACTTACAAAGGTAAGTTATTATAGAGTTGGTTGGGAGTAGTAACGCCAAGATTAAGGAGGGGTAATTAATGATTAATTAAGTTTAATTAAACTTATAAAATTTTGATTTTTATATTTTCTAATATAGTCATAATTTTTATAGCTTTTATCGAATTAATCGATTTGGTGTGTCGAGTTTTATAAAATTGCTTTGGTTGAAATATGCAGGATGGGAATTTGGGGTATATTTTAAGTCGTCAAAATTTTTACTTGATTTTACAAAATTAGTTATTACATTAAGGACTGGCAAGTCCAAATTGGGAGTAAGAGATCTAAAACAGCCAAGACTGGTCTCCGTCCCACTTTGTTTTGTTTGGTCCTTGTTATTATGTCCATTGAGCTCTAATTGGTCATTTGAGTATATTGTTGATTTTAAAGCATTCTTGTATGACTTTTTTATTTATCTAATTTATATCTTTGATTTATTTATTTATTTATTTTTTTTTTTTTTGTTGAGCTCTTGAGTAGTTGAAATTTATTATTATTGAATATATCATTTTATTTGTTGAAAATCTATCACCTAAAGTGGTTCGAATTTGATGAATTAAATACATATTGCATGCCCATTATATTTGTAATATGTAATATGCAACTCATGAATGTTCTAGTTAGTAAAAGATTGCTTACACTTTATGCATTGAAACAAAAAGGAACTTTTACACATTGCCTTGAACTTGACATTTTGAAACCATTGTTTTCTGATACGAATGAAACTTTCATGATAAGGTGCATCCCATATACTTATAGACTACTGAAATTCAAGAATCTTGAACCAAAACAAAAAAATCAAATTAAAAGTTGAACTTTAGGTTGTTCGTCGTAATATATTCTACATTTCTTATTACTGCAAACATTTTAATTAATGTCAACTTTATAACATCTCTTCGATCCTATCCATATTGTTCTACTAACGTTTTGAAGATTGCAAACATGCACGAATATTCTATCTCTAGCCAAAGGATCATTTTTATTTGCTCTCGCTAAAATTTTCGTTTCAATTTGAAATTTGTCTGTATTATGTAGCATTATTGTTGGGGTTCATCTAGTTGAATGGGTTTTCCTTTGTATTATTTTTCTCAAGTTCACCATGAATTTTAGCTTTTAACTTAAGTGGTTTTGTTATTTCAAATTAGTGATGCTCGTCTTTTAATTGGCCCGCTCATCCTGATTGGATGAATTTTTGTCTACCTCAGGTCGAAGGAAGCATCAATTATAAATATGACTGCTGGAGCAAATGAAGATGTAAGCTTTTCTTTTCTATTTTTTCTTTTAGCTTGCAAATTTGGAATCATATTTTAGGAGCAATATTTTATGCTGCGGTCAATCATTTGAGTGACTAAGGTGCCGTTTCTTTTCTTCAGTCTAACCATCGTGGTGAAGCTGATGAGAGACAGCCACTTCTGCCAATTTGATTTTATGTTGTAAGCACGTCTAATTATCAACCTCTCAGATAAATTTAGTCTATTTGCTTTCTTTTTATAGTATTTTAGAATATGCTTTTAGAAGTATTGAGATTTTCATTTGGGCAACCACATTTTTTTCCCAGTTCGGCTTAAATCTTGACTCTCATTAGAGCTAAACTGAATGATAAGAAAGGTTTCACTAATGGGAGCCCACATATACTATACCCTAATCATGGACTTGCTCTCTTTTTTTTTTCTATGAATGATACCACAAATGTACTTGTGAACATCATTGTTGCAATTTATTCAATTATCTCAATGATCGGAGTGTTATCACACGCTTTGTCGAAGTTATGGTTTTCATTTTTCTCCCCAAATTACTTGAAATTACGATTTCCAATCAGGTTCCAATAAAATGTCTTGAAATCTCTGTTGTCGCTTTACTACTGACAGTATTTCAAAAATTTCTTTGAAACAGCAACTCCACTCAGATTGTCTAATTATTTTTTTTCCTAGAAAGCTTTAGAACCATTATTTATTTATTTATCGTCATGATGTATTTAATCCATGTGTTGAAACTTCAGTATATCTTTCTGTAGGGTCACTGGAAGGTGAAAACATATTCTTTAGCTATACATGCTGTAAAGTACATGACAGTGCTGACTACAGTAACGGTTAGCTGCATAGAGAGAAAATTATCTGTTTTCGAATTGGGGCTGACCATTTCAGCCTCATTGTAGCTTAATACTGCGGCTCTGTTTAGCAAGTGGTATGAACATGAGAGCTTTGTCTCTGGACTAGAGGGATCTTAAAATATGCCGGACGATAGCTTATTTTAGAAATTAGCCACACAGGACTTTTTTTTTTTTTTTTCAAATTATTATTTTTTTAATTGCTTCTCTTTGGTTATATTTCTTTTTTTTTTTCTTTTAATTTCTATGCTGCCTGCTTACTACTTTATGCATTCGAGCATGATGAATGGTAGCGTGCTTTCTGTGTAAATTGTAACATCAAGCTTGTTAACTGTGGATGTATAACAATAATTTCTGTTGTGATGTTTTATCATACTACCGTGTAAAAATTTATTGACAGGCATTTGACAGTAAAATGAGATTATTTTATTTAAATTTCTTGCTCGCTTTCGTAACTTGAGAGTCTTTTGGGATTCATGCCAGATACCAGCCTTTTTGTGTGACCTAAAAGCCGGAATGCCTTGAGAAATAGTTTTGTATGCGGCTGAAAATTTCGAGAACAGGATTGATATCTGTGCGAAAATGGTCTTCTAAACTTCTCAACTTTGTATTTATAAGAGTCGCATGCGCTGGCGCTCAAATTTTTGACAAGAATAGGCTTATTTTGTATTGACAAAATTACTTTTATATCAATAAAAATAAGCAATTATTGAGCTCTTGGGAGAAAAAATTACTTTATCATAAGAGCTTGATAACAAGGTTTGTTGCTTGTTGAAATCTCTATGATGGAGTGTCTTAATATTATACAAAAATTTTGAACACGCTTGGAGAAGCTCCAAATTTGTTTGTAGAAAACCTTGGTGTTGGAAATATAATTGGACTTGATTCAATGAACATGATTTTATTAATATGTATTTTTTTTTTTTTTGGCCATAGACAGAATATATCAGATTTAAACTCTTGAAGATAACTTTAATCGTAGAAGTATAAAAAGTATGTGTGTGTGTCTATATATATATATATATATATATATATATATATATATATATATATATATATATATATATATATATCAATCTTATAACGATGCCGTTGTCGTCGTCCCGCTCCGCTAGGGTTTTCGCCTGATGGCGAAACCCGCGACGATCTTTCCACTGCGTCGATCTCGTCGATCGTCGGTCTCCGTGCGTCGCCCTCGGCTTCGTCGTCCTGCGAAGGAGCTTGCGGGGTCTCGGGAGGTAAAATTGAACAACATTTTATTAGAGCCGATTGGCAGAAAGGATGTGAAGTCGCGTTATCTCACCGCCGTGGAAACGAAGCGTTCTTACCGAGGAAGTCGAAGCTCACGCTAATCGGGAAATTTCAATTTGGTCATCCTAAAATGGATTCGGTCGAAAGTTCTTCGAGGATCCGAATTTCATCGGAGGTCGGAGATCGGAGTTTTGGACGTAGACATCTACTTATCGAATTCAAAAGGAAGATGATTATGCGAGATTTTTCGCTCAACAATCGCTCCAGTCATTTGCATCTATACGAAGATTATTAAATCGACTCCGCATTTTGACCCATCTAATGAACCTCCCGTCGTTCCTATGTGTTCAAGCTTCCGGACTCCCCTTTCATTCAGTGCCAACATAAAACTTTATATAACATTAGTCAAGCGCTCGTACTCCTCCGAGAGTGGATTCGGACACTTATGATACAGTATCGCCCGACGACGCTAGGGTTCAGGTTGAGAGGGATTTTACCCTCCCGGATGTGGATCAAATTTGGATCACTGACGGCAAAGATGGGTTCGGCAGAAGGCAGTAGTAGAGGATAAACCTCTTTTTCGCCAGCATCGCAAAACGTTTGGGCACACTAGGGGCACTCGCTATAGGCCGCACCCCCTCAGGAAAAGGGCCTCTGCCTTCTTTACCGTCGTAGATTCTTCAACAAAGCGCCGATGCTACTCCCGGTTCAAAAGGGGAACACGTGCACAATCCGAGCCCGACACTGCTATCTGGGTGACTCTTCATTCTACTCTAGCTGCCTCTCCCAGTGATTAGCACCGTGCTTCGCCGAACAAGCCGGCATGGTGACCCCCTCTCTGCGCGTGCAATAACTCGAGAGGCTACCATAGCTGTCGCTTCTGACCGACTCACCGGTAGGTGTTCGCAGATTCAGACATCAGAAGACGAAGCATCTGAAGAAGAAGAAGATGAAGAAGAAGAAGAAGATGAAGAAGAAGAAGAGGCGACGACTCGCAGGCGTTTACACTTCTCGACTGAAGAAGAAGCCCGGCGATTCTCTTTTGCTGATGATACTTCGATCACTCACGCAATAATGGCAACATGTTAAGAGTTTACTTTATGAATCTCCTAGGAACGAGCGAGAGCAAAGACGTTCTCGTTCGTAGACATGGCTCGTTTTGTAATTTTTTTGTTATGACCTTAAGCTTCATTTTCGTTTAGCGTCGTATCGTATGGGTCGGCTTCGGGTTTCGGCCCATCCACAAGCTCTCGTATCCGTTTTATCTTAATGAAATTGGCCCTCGAGGCCTTTAAAAAAATAAAAAATATATATATATATATATATATATATATATATATATATATATATATATATATATATATATATATATATATATATATATATATATAATATGTATATAATATGTATATAATATGTATATACATTAAAAATGTGTTGGAATATACATTAAAAATGTGTTGGAATGAATTTGAAAGAGATCCAATAAATAGAAAGGCAACAAGAAATTGTTCAATGGGTTCAACTAACAAAACGAAAGGCATTGCATGATAGTTAAAATAAGGGAATACTGTGCGTCGTTTTCTTCAGTCGGAACTCTAAGCTGACCGAAAAGTACTATATCCAAACATGAGATAGGAGCTCAATCCTAGAGGAAGTGGTTCACGAACAATTCTTCAGCCAATTTCGAACCTCACAAATGGGCCAAAGGCTCGTTACAGAATGTCTCTTTAAGCCTCTGAGAAGACTTCTTATCCAGAAGGATTGCTCGTCAGATTATGGTGGTACATTTTGTACCTGACAACCTAGTTTATCGTGATGACACTAATGCCTTTTACCAAATTCTCTCTTGAAAACTCTTCTGTCAGATTTTGGCCGACTTATAACCTTCTAGCTATTTATACATCTTTTAGTCGATCAGAGGTAGCTGTTCGACCTAGCGAAAAGGTTGTCGAGTCATCGAATGCCCTTATTAAATTGGTTATGGACAACATAGGCCTTGGAATTAATAAAAAGGGAAACAGATGGTTAAACGGTGAAAATAAATTCTCTGATATTCTAAATCTATGACTAACAATTTAATATTCCAATAATACATAGTCACTAAAAAAAACAATTAAAATTAACAGTAAAAATGTGTATCTTTCTAGATGATATTTTCACCTTCTATGTACATTTGTTCTTCTATTCATTTTATTTAAATGTTTAAAATCTAAAAAAATATTAAAACAACATAATGAGTTTTCTAAAGATAATCTAGGAGTAATAATATTTTTAAATTATAGTAACCCAAGAAAAATAAATTAGTGTATGTTGGTCTTTCATTTCTCTAAAGGAAATCTTATAATATGATAGTCTTTCATATTTCTATAATAAATTTGGTATGTTAATGCTTGTATCAATGTCCTTTTCAAAATAAAAAATACTCAAGTCTTGTCTATGCATTTAATTTATCATACTTAATACTATTTATATACACATTTCTCTGTGAGGATCATCGTCAACAAAACCTAACACACCCTTGGCATATATTGCTCCATCGACTCCCGTCGGCATAGCAGTTAATGATGTTTATATCACAATTGTGTAGAGTGTAAAAACCTTTAGTTGCCTCATGACCGGCATTATCTCGTCGACAAAGTTGTTAGCAATTTAAACTTCATAGTTATTTAGGAAGATAAGCAACAGTCTCCTCAAACCTGACTGATAGTATTTCATCACCACAACAATTAGTGATCTAGCAATTCCAATTGTCTGAGGTGGTATAAAACATGTACTCACGTGGGTACACTCGCGTCTTTGCTTATACCATTAGAGAGTGAAATCCTCCTCTAAGCATGCACATATAAGCATTTAGATATAATGTATTTTATTCTTCATAACATACATTTTTCTGAAACATCTTTTGCATCTACTAACATATATACTTACTCTTATGTGCAACTATCTATCAGAGATAACTCTCATATCACATATATCTCTCATCTCATGCGTATCTTTTATATCATGCATATTTTTTATCATCCTTATCATGTATATATGTTTCCTATTTTGCCTATCATGCATATCTAGCATATCATGTTTATTGTACATATCATGCATCACTTGCATATCTTTCTTGCATATCTTGTATATCTTTTCTGTATGCATATATTTTCTAATTTAACAATATAAAGAATCTACATTAATATACATCTAATTGAACTAAAACATACATATAGTTAGACAGAATAAGGCAATTACTCACCTTAGTTACCACGCAAAATTCTTAATATTAGGTAAGTAGTTGGATGTTATAGTAACTTCTATGTTGAGCTTAATAACTTGAATTTCATAGTCAATCTACGAATAACTTTTACACATTTTCTTAGAACTCGATGCCTCGGGAAACAATATAAAATCATAAACGACTTTGGAATTCATGATATATTAGTTCATATGGTGATTTAGCTCAAAATATCATTGATTTGCTAAACCTAGCTTAAACGACTTCTTAGTAACCCAACACTTCTTCGAGTTACTAAAGCTTCCTCTCTTTTTTCCCTAACACCTCAAATCTCCTTTCTCCTTCACTGTTGTTGTGCTAAATTTTCACGGAAGCTCGTAAAGCACTTTTAACACTTCCAATACTAGTTTGACACTTCCGACGGCTACCAGAAATGAGGGAGATGCACAGTCTATCACATATGTCAAAATGGAAGCAAGAGAAAGGAAATGAATATCCCAAATAGCATAAAATAGGAATTATTACTAACCAATTTTATCTTGAAATTGTGCTCAGTGAATTCTCTGATTGCCACTGAACCTACCAACTACAGTGAAGGTTCACGGTTCTTCTCATGGAAATTCACAGGATGCTTGTGAGATTGAATAGGGAGGGGAATCAGAAGAGGGAGAGGAACACAACACTTAACTGAAAGGAAGAGGGAAGGCTTCGAAACTTGGAATAAGGATCCCAGCCCTTCGACTGAGACCCTAGGCATAATATCGCTAGAGTAAGGTGGTGGCTACAACAATAGTGCAGGATATGGATAATTAAGGGTTTAAATTAAGTCAATTAAACTTATTACTTCTAATTTCTATATCTTCAAATCTATTAAAAATTTATATACAATAACATATATCAAATTGATCAATTTGATGCGTAGAATTTTTAAAATTATTTTGAATGAAATCGAGGGATCCAAAATGTGGGGTAAATTTTTGCTCGCCAAAAAATGTTATCTGATTTCTCAAAATGTGTTATTATAATTTTTACTCCTTATAAAATTTCATGTTTGAAATTCATGAAGTACACATCAACTATATATTTTATAAGGATGTAGAATGAAGTGATTACAAAAGTTTGTTTCTTGTGAAGTCGAAACTAAAATACCTACGATAAATTATACATCTTATTAATCCAACATAACACCCAAAAGGCAATCCATGCATCAAACTATGCATCAACATAAATCATAACATGCTCTTTGTCTTTATGGCTTAAAGGATAAACACTTGGATGGTTTTTTTTTTGCCTTGGTTTCTCCTTACGAGGCACAATATCGACCTCTACTATTCTCTGCTGACCACTTCTAAAAATAGATCATTCATGAAGATTCCTCTGAGCATGATTGTTTCTTGGGTTAGCATTTTATGTGGATCTCTGACTATTATTAGGGCAATTTCTCCTCCGATGTCCATACTCTCTAAAAAAATAACACACCTACAACCTATGTAAACATTCTCCATAATGCTTCTTCCCACACTTAACACAGGGCTGCATAGTGCTACAGCATTCCTGGCTAATAGCACCCATGCAGGACATTACCTTCCTCTCAATGGACTCTCAATCTCTTGAATGAATTGTTAGTTGTCACTTCTTTTAAGCTCTTTTTTTTATGAATGTCTCTACACTTCCGAGTCTGTTGGAAATCAATCTCCACTCGCCTAGCCCTCTCCACTAGTACCGAATAGTCTTCAATCCCAAGTGGCACTAGTAGCTGCCTAATTGAATATTCTAGTTCAGAAGAAAATCTATGACATTTTCCTCTACATTTGGAATGAGTTGTGTTGCATATCTCGACAAAATAGTGAACTCCATTTCATATTGTATAACTGACCGATCACTCTGCACCAACCTAATGAATTTCCTTAGCATCTTTCTTTTAGTCGATAGTGGTTCAAAAAAATCTTTGAAGATTTTCACAAAGTCATCCCACTCCACCAAGTGGCTGGTTCTACCTTCGAACTTCTCTTGCATCTGGCCATGCCACCGTCTTTCAGCTTCCCCTTTAAAAGCATTAGTGGTAACACTCCTCTCTAGTGGACATGACATACAATCTATGATTTTCTCTACTCTTAATAGCCAATTCTCAACTTCAACTGGAACTCCTGCTCCAAAAAGTAAAGGTGGGCTCATAGATTGAAAGAGCTTCAAGTACTTAATGATTGTTGCTCCTCCACTGCTACTCACTAGAGATTGAGATTTCTTAATCAACAGAGCCACAATGTTTATCATATCAAAAAATGCACAAGCACAGATTATGACTTTTTGGGGTACAACTATTTCTATATTCTCATCTCCGTCCTCTTCCTTTGGTTCATCCAAAATTCTGAAATGACAACCATATAATTTAATTAGACTTAATTAATCTAACAATATGAAAACCTGCCCTATTGTGATATAATTCTAGCTGAACTAAAGCATGCATATAAATGAACCCACATTTTGAACAAAAAAAGATTGCTAAAATTTAGAAATATAATTACCACCTCGGTTAACATGCTTAATTCTTTTTCTTTCGTAACTAGCTGGATGTTGTGGTGAATTTTGTGTTGGGCTTAATAACTTGAATTTTTAATAATTGTCCTATGAATAGCTTTCACATGCTTTCCCTTAACTCCCCACATCAGGTAAACAACCGGAAATCTTAAACAACTTAGGAATTCATGATATATTAGTTCATAAGATGATTTAACTCAAACTATCATTGAATTGTCAAAATATACCATAAATCACTTCTTGACAACCCAACGCTTCTCTAAGGTGTTTAAAAATTTTTCCCTCATCTTCCTTACACCTTAAATCTCATTTATCCTTCACTCATATTGTGCTAAAAACCTCATGAAAGCTCAAAAACCACTTTTGACGGCTCCAACACAAGTTTGGTTCTTCCGAAGGCTACCAGAAACGAGAAAGAAGTGCAATCCTTCAGATATGTCAAAGTGGATGTAACAAAAAAGAAATGAATGTCTTGAAAAGTGTGAAATAGGGATTACCATATATTGATTTCACATGACAAAGCTGGATTCAACATCCTAAAAGGTACATCAAAGGCGGAACATACCAACAACAAAAACAAGAGCACATCATCAGGAAGAAACCCATCTGAGAGATACTGCAAATATGGAGTTTACAAGGGAGTTTGTGCAATAGCAAATCCAAGAACATGGAGAACAGATGTTAGGTCAGATGATCGAGTTGACTGACACATTACTTGGGAGAAAAGAGCAGACTCCTTGGCATCATAACCCCTTGGATGAGGAGTCCAAGCCCAAAGGTCGTCAAGCAGCTTAGTGGGAAGAATGATCTAAAGACTCTAATAACTAGGATAGTACTGGGTCTATGCCATTGAACAAATAATAATTTAGTTGTATTGAGTCCCATTGTTAGCTAGAGTATGATTTCATACAGTAGATCTCTGATGTTGAGCCACCATAAAGGTTCAAACTTCCTTCAATGGAATCCTACAAGGCTCAAAATGATAAGACTGACCATATTACTTCCTTTGAGTTGGTCCTATGCCTTTTAAAGATCTCCAAAATACTGGAGTGTCTGCTATTTTACACCACTCTGAGGGACTCAACACTCATGTGGTTTAATGGCCAGTAATCTCCTCATATGCTGAATTTAGGAAGATATTAACGGTGTAGTTTTTCTGTGCTTAGAAACCCTGTGGGAGCCCATAGGCCCTATGGCATGTTAGGCAGGGATCAAATGATAACCTTTGTTTCTAAGTTTCTTGATTCATGCAAGTGATGCTAGAAGTGTTGGATTTGGAACCCGTAGTGGCATAGGCTGCCATGGCCCAAGGGCTGAGGAATGAGCGATTCAAGTATGCGCCAAAGAGCATAATTGAACTTTTGAAGTTAGTCACCAGTCACATTCTACACCCCTCTTACTAGAATGTTGAAAAATTTAACCACCGCCATAGAAGAGAGCCTCATGGGATGATGGATGGAGGCTAAAGGAAGGACCACATCAAGTCATCTGCCCTAAACACAGTAGAGTGGGTGACAGGAACAACGAGAGAAGAGGACATGGCCAAGGTGAATGAACAATGGACGGGCTACTACCGTAGTCAACTATGAGACGACCATGAGGTACGAATAGCCATAGTGCTAAGTTATTAGATGACGAACCTGGTAAAGGCCAAAAATAATGAGTACTTCAAAAAGGATCCACCAATAAGAACTAGAGCATTTCTATGTGACACAAATAAGTTTTTTAAGTACCTCAGAGACCCTGACCATAACACAGAAGAGTGCATACACCTATGGAGTCTGATCGATGAATTGATTCAAGTTGAGAAACTCAAAATTTTTGTGGCATGAAGGGTGTTAATCCAAAGGCAAGGGAAAGCCCTAGTAGAGGAAGTTTTTGAAGAGCTTATCTGATCCAAATATATTCATATTTCTAGGATAGTGCCAGCCATCTTATGAGGAGACTTGTTTCGATGAGCTGATTAAAGGATATTCCAGAGGGGGGGACTTTGTACCCTCACTTTTGCTCTAAAGCGGAAGCGTTATCCTCCAATCATTTTTATTAACGTAGACTTGAACCCAGAGAAGAACCCTTACAATTATGTTGTTGTGGTTATAGCGATGATTAGCCCTACCATACCGACAGTATTTTGGTTGACACTAGTAATTAAGGAAACCTGTTCAAGTCAACCATCGACAAGATGCATTTGTCAGCACTTTTTGGTGGCGACGGCTGCCCCCTCGATGACTTCTCTGGCGAGAGAAAGGAAGACATGAGAATAATCAAGCTATAATTCATATTGGAGAACGTGACAATTTGTTTACAAACATAAAAGATTTCTTGGGCTGCCCACTGACCCAACTCCGCGTACCGTGCGTAATTTTAATTTTCGTAACAAGTATATTATATAATCTTTTAATCGCAGAGTTACTAATCAACACAAGTATACGTATAGTTCAAGTAATACAAGGCTCTAGCAGAGTCATGGATATCGATCCCACTGGGAATATTTTAGAGGCTACAAACTTAGGATTATAGAAATCAATTCAGAATCACAACTAAATCGAAATTACCTATTTGTCACTAATACACAATCGACAATACTATGAAGTTTATATTAAACTAGTTCTACTAACAGATAACTAATTCTACTAAAGTGAAGTTCAAATATATATAAGCAAGAATCTTTCTTCTTTGTTAAGATATTTAAATGAATAAATAATTAAAATTAGTTTTAAATTGTGTTGTACCAAATAGGAGCATACCTATTCTCTACCCTTTGGTCCAGACATAAAGAACATTGACTAATCCTATGCTTGGTTACTAAATCTGCGGCTAGGCTGGGAGTATACCGGCTCTCACTTCAGAGCACTCACGTTCCCCTCTCCTGAGGGCTAACCTTCAGCACCCAAACGATAGGATCGAATTGAGGATTTTAGTCTGTCACTCTAAAATCTCCAATTCTACACCCAATGAATATTATTTCCCTATTTATTTGCACCCTGCTTTCAAGGATTTTGATATCCCTGAATCTCGGATGTAATTTTAACTATAGTTGTCAAACTCAACAGATTTTAACTTTTCAATTGGTCGAATTGAAAGTAAATTAAGAATTAAGTAAAAGATTAACCCAACTTCTTTTAAAATTTTATAACACACTAATTTTAAATTATCATTTCACAAAAATATCAAAACAAGGTGAAAGACAGAACAACTACTCAGAATTCATGGAGATGATGCAATAAAACTTGAATTTCATATATAAAAGTAAAGTTCTACAAACTAAAGTAAATAAACACAACTTATCTTAAATTTCTCCCCAAGCAAACTCCTTGAAGTTCCTCTGAATCTCTTCCTTTCTTAACAGTAAGTGGAATTCTCCTTCGAAAAGAATATTGATGCGATGCGACTTTATATATGCTTTACAATACAAAGATTTGATACCACTTTTTAGAATATTTAATTCCTGGCAAATGTCTTCAAAAACTTGATGCGCGAGGTTTACTTTTATTAATTTATATTTAGATTTTATAATAATTATTGTAAAAGTCACAATTTTAAACGCAAGTATACGTATCGTTCAAGTAATATAGGGCTCTAGTGGAGGCCTGGTTATCGATCCCATAGGGATAGTGAATTTATAAAAAGTAAGAAATGTAAGTAATATATTGGAATTTTCAAATTAAATGCAATTTATATATACTTTTTTATGTATATATTTTCAAATTTAATTTACTAATAATTTTTACTATAAGCAAGTAAGCAGTAAGCAGTAAGCAGTAAAGTTAGTAAGCAGTAATTAAAATTCAATGCAAGTATAAAAATGACTTTCTCCTTTCAACTAATCTAAGATTTATAGAATAATTATCTTTTGAAGGGAATTTAGATTATGGTATTGTGCCAAATAGAAGCATTCCTATTCTTTACCCTTTGGTCCAGGTGCAAAGAACATTGACTAATCTATAGATCCGCTCAGGATGTTTTATTAGTAGAGTGGGTTAATCTTGGCTCACACTACTAGATATCTAAGGGTGGCTATGGTCAGCCATACCAGTGACCCGTTACCTTTCTATAAACCAAATTATTAGATTTTAGTCTGTTGCTCTAAAAACTAATTAATTTTACGCCTAATAAATATTATCTTCCTATTTATTTGCACTGCACCTTAAATAATCTGTGTATAGCCTGCGATTACCTAAGGATTCATGTGAAATCTACCAGTTAAGAATTTATCTCTAGATAGGTCTCAAAATTTTTCAACAGTTTTTAACAATTTAAATGACCAATTCAAAAAGTAAACTAAGATCAGATATTAATATCATCACAATGTTTTAAAACATTTTAAATTTAATTCTCCTACAAAATTTAATTAATTTATAATCTTTTCATAATTGAAAGGAGAAAGATAACTAACTACTTAGAACACATTGAAATAACACAACAAAACATATTTATAAAACTTTGAACCAAAGTACAAGTACTTATCTGAAGTGTTCATTCAAGTGATCCACTGACTTCTACTGACTCCAAAGTAATGATGAAAGACTCTAACAACAACAACACACAATAACACTCAAAATAAACTCACTAGATACAAAATAAAGTGGCACCCTAAGTATGCAAGAGACTAAATAAAACTAAAGAGGGGAGAGAAAATGCTAAAAAGGGTATGTGTACTAAGGGAGGGGGGTTGGTGCGATTTGTTTTTCTGTAGAATGGGTTCCTATTTATAGAGCTCTGAATTTGACCAGGGGTTGCTTAAGGCACCTCTTCAAAATTCGTCCAAATTCAATGTATCTTCTAGAAGGTAACTGTCGCGCCTAGGCGCTAGACTCCGTGACCAGGTCTTTCGCACCTCTTCACTTTGGATCACACCTCTTCAAGATCCAGACAGTTTCCTTGTGTCCAAATACATTGTATAACATGTCCTGTATATTAGGAGTAACTTCCAGTCTTCTAGAAGCTCCAATAACCGCTTAACACCGTCAAAATAACTGCCCAAAGTCATCAAAAAATCTTGACAGTGTCTGTATCTAACTGGCGCCTAGGCGCTAGGCCAATAATTCTGAAATTTTGCTCCATAAGCTTCATTTTTGCTCATTTTTGCTCATTTTTGCTCCTTGTTCCTTCTTTTTTTTTCTTGGACTCTTTTTAATCATCTACATCCAAAAACATGAAAATACCTTTCATTAAAGCATAATATCCTTAAGAATTGAATCATAATTTAGGCATAAAAATTGGTATTTTTTTAGGTAGATCAGTAATGCAGAAGAGATCTCTCACTTTCCTTCCACTCTTACAATCCTTCAAAGAATTCCTCTCGATATCTCTCTTTGAACTCACTATTTAACACTTACTACTAACAATGGACACTAGTGGACTCTTCAAATGAACACTAAGTATCTATTAAAAGACTCTAATAGATTTACAAACTATTAGTGACTTTAGAGGACTCCAAAAAGACATTTTTTCAGCCTAAAATGATTCTTTTTAAAGT
This sequence comes from Papilionanthe hookeriana x Papilionanthe teres, assembly GCA_022702705.1. NCBI lineage: Eukaryota > Viridiplantae > Streptophyta > Magnoliopsida > Asparagales > Orchidaceae > Papilionanthe > Papilionanthe hookeriana x Papilionanthe teres. The sequence goes on along the minus strand of CM040421.1, from coordinate 127,564,319 downwards.
TGTTGAAGAGTCTCAAAGGTTTTCGAAGCATCCCTTAAAAAATTGTCCACATTCGACGTATTTTGTGAAAGAATCAACGATCCCACTATCGGCGGCCTCGAGTTCCGCCATCGGTGGCCTTCTAGAGACACTGCTTTGAAGTGGCTCCGCTGTCGGCGGCCTCGACCTCCACCATCGGCGACCTCCCTTTAAATATATTCTGAACTCTCAGAAAAATCACGCTGTCGGCACCATCGACCTCGCCGTACACTAATTCAAATTTTCATAATTTAGCCCATTTTTGCTCCAAATTTGCTCCTTTTTGCATATTTTCGCTTCATTGTCCTTAAATCTTCATACCTGCAGAAAAACACCAAAAATACCCTTCTTTAAAGTGCACTTTCATCAAAATTAGTATAAAATAGGCATGAAATTCTTAAAATTTTTTCCTTGGGTTAAAATCCCCCAAACTTAACTATTACTTGTCCGCAAGTAATCTTTAGTAGGCAAATTAGAGAATCATAGGCTCGGTCAAAGGGGAGATCTTAAATTAAATTTCACAGTTTGCATTGATTAATTCTTAATTTTTTTGGTTTACATAAAATCAAGGCTAAATCCATTAGATTTGGTGAAGTTATGGTCAATTGCAAGGTTTTCCATGCAATTATTGCTAAGATTTTTCAGTTTTGTGTGCTTTTTTTTGGTGATGAGTAAGAAAGAAAACTCTAATTGTACAAATTAAATAACATTAATGCAATGCATCATAATTAGAATAAAAAAATCTATGTATTTATCATGTAAAATGCAACATTAGTGATTTAAAAGACATAAAACTTATGATACCTAAAATTCTAACATGAGTCATACATAACATTAACATAGAAGATAGAAATTATGAAATCCCCATGAATTGAATGGGTAACAAGAATAACTATAAATAGGTTATAGTAAAATTTTTTCTTAAATTAGAACATAAAATCATCAAACAAATAGGAAATTTTCCAAATCTATGGTGTTTATTAAAGAATTACGATCAAACATGTAAGAAACATAAACAAGTTCAAATATCAATGGTGAATTTTAAAACTCATGGGGTTACATGTAACATACATTAAGAAATTCAAAATTTGAATAGAGAAAATTAAAACAAAGCTTGTGAGAAGTCATATTTTTGAAGTACTTTTTTGAATGATGGGAAACTCACAGTTTGGATTGATGAACCAAACGATTTGGGGAGATCTTCTTGGGTTTGCTTAGGAGATGAAGAAGCATGTTACTTGTTTTTGCCTTGTGAAGGAAGAAGTGAAGAAAACTTTGAAAAATGTCTTGGAATGGGGTGATATGCAAGATCTCTTGATGTTTGGGGGTTTATGATTAGAATTAAGGGAGTGGGTGTGGTGGGAGGTAGGATTAAAAGAGGAGTTTTTTTTAAATAAATGTTGGAGATTTGAAATAAATGAAGGGATTTTGGTTTTTCACAGTTGGACCAATTGGATATGATTACTAGGATTGCTAAGGTGTCATTTAAGATGAAATAAATTATTATTTTAATTACTCCAAGGGCATTGTTTTAAATAAGTCCAAAAAATGAGGGTTATTTTTGTAAAATTACCAAGACTGATCAGAAAATATGAAATTATCTATTATATATAAAAAAAATCAAACAAGGAATCTAACGGTCTAAATAGTTTCAAAATCGAAGTTATGTGGCTAAAGTTATGACCATTCAAAGTTCAAGGGTGCTTGTAGAAAGTGGTTATGGGTGGTTGATATGCTTTAAAATGTGTTACTTTTAAATATACATTTGTAGATGTCATACACCATCTAAGGTAATCTTATATTACTACTCAAAATGTCAAATGTCAATTTTGGGAAGGAATACTAGGAGAATTATATCCTAACCCAAAGGAAGAGCTATAGGAAATCCATGATTCCATGTCAGGAAGGTATTACATCTAATAACAAGAGAGAGTAGATGCCATACTCCATCTAAGGAGGTCTTATACTACTACTCAAAATGTCAAATGTCTGTTTTAGGAAGGAAAGCTTGGAGACTTATATCATGCCCCAAAGGAAGAGCTAGAGGAAAGCCATGATTCTGTGTTAGGAAGGTCTTACATCCAATAACACAAAATATGTGTGATAGAACGAGGGATTTCATTTAAAATCTTGCGATGTGATGTTGATGTTATTTCATGGAATATTGTTTATTTTAATTTATGTCATTTTTAGTTATAGTTGTTCATTTTGGCAATATCTGGGGATTTCTTTTTGCAACAAAGCATAGTTATTTTTCATTACAAAAGATATCATATACTGAAAACATTTATACAAATTATGTTGTCAATATATGATGTGTCAAAAGGCAAAACATCGTGACAAAATCTGTCATAAAAACATGCCATCATACTACTATCATATTTCGGTTAGCCATCTCAGTGACCTGGAACATTACGAGACCTATCATGAACATCTTGCACTCCGAGATATCGTCAGAAAAAAGTTTCATTAATTATATCTCAGGTGATTGGATATTAATAGGTTCATGGTAATTCCTAAGGTCACAATCCTTTAAGTTATCGTAAATGGATGCTTTTCAGGACACATTCTTCGTAATGTTATTGAGATCCATTGTCCGCTTACTTCTGATTGGCAGTGCTTAGCTACATCAGCTCCATTCCCTTGTAGGATTAAGACTGAACAACATGGAAGGGGAATTTGGTAAGAGCCACGAAATTCTTATGGCACTATGATCTCTATTTCTCTTCCAAACATGATACAATATATGTTTAGTAATGATTTTGTACAGAAAAGTCTTTCAAAGTCATGATGATCTATATGTTGGGAAGCAATCTCCCTCTTCATAAATACTAATAATGCAACTGTTAGGCATGTGACAGGATGGCATTATATTCCAAGTTACCAGTGATGCTATTTTTTTTGTATGTAAGAGTTTATGACCTCATATTAATATATTTATAATGATTTTTTAAAGTCACAATTTCAAACACATGTATATGTATTGTATCAAGTAATACAGGGCTCTAATGGAGTCCCTTTTATTGATCCCACAGGGAAGCGAGGTAAGTGGTCCTTAATCAAATTCTAGTCTACTACTAACAGCCTTAGTTTGGAAGGGTGATATAAGTGGTGTTTCTAACAGCTACTCCTAAATGCAAACGATTATATGTAAGAATAATAACTACTCCTAAATGCAAATATTACTTCTAAACATAACTTTTTCTGGATAAATTGGTTTGGTGAATTTTGAGATAATAAAACCTACTATTCTTATGTAATAAATTGGATAAAGTTTAGGAATGAGATGCATTAAATATTGTATGTGCCAAATAGGAGCAATCCTATTCTTTACCCTCTTCCAAGTACTCCCCTCTTTAGAGTGTTATAAAGAACATTGACAAATCTTAGGCTTAGAACCTAAATCCAAGGTTAGGCTGGGAGGATACTGGCTGCCACTTCAGAGCTCCCACTTCCCTTCACCTGAAGGCTAGCCCTAGCTTTAGTTACCAAACTTTAGGACCAAATTGGGAATCTCAGCTGTCACCTTGAAACCACCAATTCGACACCCATGAAACCATATTTTCCTATTTATTTGCACTCTATCCCCATGAACTACGCAACGAACATTGAATGTGGTTCCACTTTGTTGAGAATTACATTGCCCTTTCGGTACAATGCAATTACAATGAATTTTAACAATACACCGGGCCCTTTTTGTAATGTAAATGAAGCGCAATTAAAAACCATCACATTTATAATTAAAACATCTTTTAGCAAGCATCTCAATATCCTAAACATGAATCGTACTCATTGCAAAAGAAAAGTAGAGCGAAAACAATGACATAATTTTCTTATGCCACTATTTCCAAACAAAAAGAAAGAGTAAGAGAAAGACATCACAAAGCATGAAGAAAACACATAGAAAAACTTCATTTCAAAGCAATCCACAAAATAAGTGTTTACAAAATCATAAGATAATGAAGAACACAAAACTTAGCTTTTTCCCCTTGAAAGAAAGATGGAAATCTCTCCCACAAAGTCTCCCGCTGATCCATGCAATGCTAGAACATCTCCTTACAAATTCTCTCAAAATCCCCTCTCCAATCTCTCCAAAAGGGTAGAAATTTATATTTCTACTCCTATTCTAAGATCCCTACACATTCTCCAAGTTTTTCCTAAACTTCATCTTCTCTTTTCTAACCTAAAATCACTAATTTAAAGAGTATGGACGAATTTCTAAGAGTTCCCTTAAGCTCCCCTTCGAAAAAGAGTCCAAATACATTGAATTTTGCCCATAACCGCCCAAAAATGAATCCAAACTATCTTGGACGCCGTCAGCGGGCTCGAGGGCACCGTTGGTGATGCGGCGGACTTATATAAGCAAGAAAGTATGAACTCAAATTTATATTTATTTTTAATGATTTTGTAAAGTCTGAACACTCAACGCAAGTATTCGTATCGTATCAAGTAATACAGGGCTCTAATGGAGTCCTGGTTACAGGGAAGTTTGAAGTATAAGAAAGTGTTTCACAATATATAATATATCACTGAAATCCAATACTTAAATTACACTTAAAGTTTACTACTTACTTCTACTACCACAATGCAGAAAGCAGTAATAATTAATTAAACTACACTTACTTCTAACAATTTTGAAAATTAATTAGAAGACACACTAAACTATGTATTTGAAAGGTTTTTGGTATATGAGAAAAGTATCTTCCCTCTTGCAATGAGAATATGACGTGTGGATTGATATGAAACAATTATTTATGTTATTGTGCCAAATAGGAGAGTACCCCCACTTCTAAGCATGAAAAGAATATTGACATATCCTAAGTTTAGTCACTAAATCTAAGGCTAGGCTGGGAGGATACCGACTCTCACTTCGGAGCTCCCACTCAACCTTCACCTGAAGGCTAACCTTTGATATTTAGTCACTAATCTTAGAACCAATTTGGGGATTTCAGCCTGTCACCCTGAAATCTTCACATTGAAGTCCATCAAAACACATTTCCCTATTTATTTGCACTCAATTCCCATGAACTACGATTTCATCCATGGAAATTGAAGGGATCTTTCATTATTGTTGTAGGACATTAAATCCTTTCAGAGTTAATGTCCAACAACATATTTTAACATTTCAATTGGCCAAATCAAAAAGTAAATTAAGTTTAAAATGAAAAACCATCACAATTTCTTTAATACATTAAAAGCACATTAAATCCACATTAATCCATCATCACATCTCTATGCAAAAAGAAAGACTACTCAGAATTCATGAAGAAGATACAATAAAATATGGATTATATATATAAAATAAAAGTCATACAAACCACAAAAGAAAATACAACTTATCTCCTTCTCTTCCCCAATGCAACTCCCTTGAAATTCTTTGAATCCTTTTCTCTCTTCTTTACAACACTTGATTCTCTCTTTCGAATGAAAAGGAAGAAGCAATCTCTTACTTTATTCCTTCTCCTTCACTCCTTATAGAAGAATTCCTCTCAAATCCTCACTTCTACACACTCTTCTCTTAAACCCTAACACTTAACACACACTAAAACTACTCTAGAAGACACAAGACACACCCAAGAGACACACCATTTTCATCCAAAAACAGTTAATTATAAGTTAGAAATGAAATCCCAAGAGTTTTCATAGGCATCCCTTCAAAATGTTGCCAAAACTCTTCAAATTTGAATTCCACCGACTTCGGGCACCGGCGGCGCTCTATCGTGCCAATAAATTCTGAAGTCTCTGGAAAATAGCGCCGGTGGCGCCAGAACATGTTTTCCACCATTTTGCTCCTTTTTGCTCCGAATTCGTTCCTTTTCACTTCTTTTCACTCCAATCAACTAAAATCATTATACCTGTAACAAATCATCAAAAATACCTTTTTTTATAGTGCAATATCACTAAAAATGGGTAAAATTATATAGCAAAAATTGTATATATTTGTGGTGCATCAAAATCCCCCAAACTTTAACTATTATTTGTCCTCAAGTAATCCTTTTTACTACATAAAATTATAACACTAGGCAATGTACTTTTCAACTGTAAGAAAGTAAAATTTTTTATTCAAAAGAATTTATTGGTTAGATTTTCAAAAAGAAATTTAGAAATTCAGGTCAACATTACAAGTGTAAGAATATTCAGCAATCAAGTCTAAGGGTTCTAGCCTTTTATTTATTTCAAGATGAACCATAATTTGTCACATTAAGAGTGCCTCAAAAGACTATGTCAAAAAGGAGTTCATGGAAATTTCATTAGAATGTAGGCCAATACTTTAAACATAAATTCAGAAATGAAATCAAGTTCTCCCTTAAGGGTGACTCAAGTGAAGCCAATTTTTGATTAGGCATCTCCTCAAGCTTCTCCTCAAAAATATTTTTCTTTCTTTTTCTTTTCTTTTCTTTTTCTCTTTTCTTTTCTTTTTCTCTTTTCTTTTTTTTTTCTCTTTTCTTTTAAGGATTGTTTTTCAATCCTTCTTTTCTTTTCTTTTTCTTTCTTTTTTTTAATGAGGATTACTATATCTGGATAGCCTTTAATTATTTTGAACTTCACTCTCCTCTTTCTAAAGTTCAAACCTGAGACATCTCCTTACTTTATAATTAAGTAAAAGCTTTATTATTCATCATAAAGTCACAATCTCTTCTTAACACACAATACTTTAAGTCCCTTAACATTTTAAAAATACAGTTTTCTTTACTTTAAATAGTTGACTATAATCAAATCCTTTCATACCAAATATCTTACTTCTATAAATTAACATTTATTACTAAAAATTATTATCCAATCCTTCCATGATATTCATCTGAAATAAAAAATTTTAGTTACTTACTGTGAGGTTCAACTGTCAGAAGTTATTCTAATAATTTAAAAAAAAAAAAATAAAAATTGAAAACAAATAAAAGTTAGTATTTCTGTACCCTCCCCCAAACTTAAATTTTTCAGTAAATTTGAAACAGTAGAGAGTAAAAGAAAACTAACCTTTCTGTGCTGGGATCTTGAAATCTTCAACAACTATCTGGTATTAATCAAAATTTATATCTAGCAGGCATGAAACAATTTAGTAGCAGTGATATAAAAATTTTAAATATTTGCATGGGTAAAGAGAAATTAACTTTAAACATTTAAACATCCAACAAAACACTATAATATGAAACAAACTATCACAATACTACACAGTCTAGCTAACAATTTTAATGTTTCAGTACAACATAACAGTACTCCAACAGGGTTACAAAACATATGAAAATAAATAACTACTTCATCACAACAGTACAACAACAGGGTTACACATCACATGAAAAATAAATATCTACTACATCATAATAGTACAACACAACACAACAAGAACAACCAAAAAAATAATAAACAATCTACTAATCTTCATCACCAGGATCAGCAGGGTCATCAATAGGGTCAGGTCTATATGGTGTATAGCTGGGGCAAGTAGAAAATATCACATCAAACTCTCCCCTTAAATCTGACCCGAGCGTAATAATAAGAAATATCGAACTCAACTCACCTCTGCAAATAAACATCATTCACATCACTCCTCACCTCAAACACATACATCCTACCATGGAGTCTATCTACACTAGCACTTTGTAATCTCAGTTGCTCCATAATATCAGATAGGGTAGGCGGCTCAGATGTAGATGGTAGTAGGAATATCAGTACTCCTATGCTCAACTCGGGCTCCCACATGAGACTCATAAGTACAAATAATAGTTTTTGTAATTGGTCTCAACGGTATAGCCACTTTTTCAGAACTACTGAATTCCACTCCAGACTAAACACATAAGGCATGAACTAAGGCAGGATGTCCTAATCCTCCCAGTGGTCTCACCTATAGAAATCATCTGAATGTACTTGTAAACAATAGTTTCAATTTTAATCTTTTTCATCTTCTGAATGCAATAGTTTAGAATCGCTCTATCCCTTGTAACTTCGCTGTGGTGATAAGATGGTAATAGTCTCGCAGAGATGAAATAATGCCAAACTTTTGATGCAACATTCAATGTGGAAGTGGGGAAATTAATCAACTGTTTTTGACTTACTTTCCATTCCCCTCTTCCGTCAGTCAGAAAAGCAATAAATTCTATCATATTCTCCCCTCGAGTGTCAAAGTTTTCGTATTCACAAACAAATGGTTCTCGAGTCTGATAGAAAGCATTGATAAGCTGAGGAGTAAACTCAAACATTTTTCCTCTAACTAGCATATACTCAATCTCAGTCCAAGGTACATTTGAATAAAATTCTCTAACAACTCCCATAACAGCATTCGCAGTTAAATAACAAAATCGCTCCCAGTTCCGCTTTGCAATTAATTGTTCTACAGATCCACCAAGACAATCAAAAGTTCGATCCTGGATACACTTCTTGTTGTAAAGGTAGGAGTTAAAGCGAAATTGGGCTTTAATATTAACGAGTTTCTCCTCATCAAAATCCAATTTCCTCTTCCCTTTACTCAACCTTGGAGCCATGTGAATTTCTAAAATTTGCAAGAAAATTTTAATAAATCCCAAATTCACAATGTAACAAACTCTAAACACTATTCTAAACAAGTAAGAGCAAATTTCATCATGGAAATCTCAAAATCTCATTAAAACTCCAAAAATTCCAACCTAAGCAATGTGAGAGATTTCCATGGTGAAAATAAAAAAATTTTAACTTAAAGTGAAGCTCTTACCAAGAGAACTGTAGATCCAGTTTTGAAAAGCTTTGAAATCACCTTGAATCCGAGATCTAGCAAGCCCTAGATCTTCAAAATTGCGAAAATGGAGGAGGAAGATGAAGGCAATGGAAAAATTTGTGGGTCCCAGGGTAAAATCATGAAAATGAGGGTTTTTGGCCTTTACTTGGGTTTGGGGGCCGGCGGCACTCGATTGGGCGCCGGCGGCGCTCTATTTAAAATAAATGCCAAACTCTCTGGATTTGGGCGCCGGCAATGTCCATTCTAGCGCCGGCGGTGCCAGTCCAAAATATTTTCTGGGTCTAAAAATTTTTTCGTAATTTCGATCGTTTCGACTTCCACAATGGTGTTTAACACTTCAATAGGCATTTACATCATCTCACAAGTAATAATTAACACAATTTTTTACACAAAAAATCTAAAACAAACATATATATATAAAATATAGGTTCCAAAATAAACATCAAATATGTTCATTCAAACCAAACCAATTCTTAGATGTTTTAGTGTTGTAAGTACTCTACGATAGGCAAACACTAAAATCTAAGTACACAATGAAAGTAAGCATATCCAAATCCAAATTCAAAGCAAAGCAAATACTATAATACTACACACACCAAGCATACTTAAGCAAAGCAAACTAAGCACACAACAAAAATAAGTAGAATCCATTAATTACTCCACATTAGTTTCTGAACTATCCTCTCCTCTAATGTCTCCAATTTATTACTGATGCACGAAAAAATTATAAAATGGACGAAATGGAAATTCATGAGACGATTCCTCAGCAATCACCGCGTTCTACTTCATCAAGTTAATCAAGCCCATCTCAATTTGACCAGTGTGATCGAATTGTTCCTTCATTCTCCAATCTATATGATCGAATAAATTAGAAATGCTATTGATTACACTCATAACATTATGTACCTGTCTCCAATGTTTGATCCTCTTGAATATCATTTTGGAACCTTCAGGAAAATAGGGTTGAATCGGTTGTGAAGTCTGTGTTGGTTGATCTGCAAGTAAATTCATGTCATCTTCATCTCCCACTATCTGGTAGTTATAAGGATTAGTTGGATCAATAAGCCTCCATGGAAGAAGAACATTTTCCCAACTTTCATAAGGAACTTGCGATTGACTACATAACAGAAATATGGTGGATGGGTGTCCAAGCCTATATTTAGATCCATGAACAATTAATCCAAAACTCGATTTCACAATTATATTACCATTGTCAATCGGCCTCCCAGTTTGAATACAGAAATTCAAAATGACACTTTCCTTGGTTACCTTGCTAATCTTCAATGTTGGAAATAGTTTTGCTGAAATAAAGTAGTGCCACTGCTTCGACACTGGATTGAGAGATGCAGATGGGAAACTAATGTATCCAGTCTCTCTAATTTCCCAATCCTCATTCTCATCCATCAAATATTGATACACATCATTCATATTATCTCGTGTGGCATTGAAATTAGAATAACAGCAAATGGGTACGTTCTCGATCATAAAGAGATTGTTAATTCGTGTAGGATTGAATTGTACAAATCTACCACGCACAAATACGAACCCTTGGTTGATATCGTGAAGATTTGCATAGAATTCTTTCACGACATGAACAACAAAAGCAGCGATAGTGTAGCAAAGAACTTCCCAACATCTCTCCTTAATAGTTTCTTCAATTCTAGTAGTAGGATTATCCATACCTCGATTTATGAAGCCTCTTTCCTTGATAATCCTTCTCTTCATCATAACTTTGTTGAACAAACACTGTGCTTTGAAACTTATGAATTTCCTTTGATTGAAAATGCGAGATCGAGGGGTTTTAATGGAGTAGGAATCCATAGGATACGAATTGGGAATGGTAGATTTCGTTTTTCTGGAGTTAGGAAGTCAAAAATGAAGTTTAGGGAGTTATAAGGATGAAGATCCCACCCAAAACTGCCAAAACTCGCATTTTGAAACTTAAAAACCATCAACAAGTTTTGGGCGCTGGTGGCGCTCGATAAGGCGCCAGTGGCGCTCAAACCTGGAAGTTCTGTATATGGTCTATGATACGGCGCCAGCGGCGCCAATGGTAAAAAATTCACACCGAACTTTGTTTGGCCCAAAATAGTCCAATTTCTCAATTTGATCCAATATTTATCCTTTTTTAAAGTATTTAGAAGTAATTAGGATTCTAAAACAACTATCTAAAAAGCATAACTACAACAAACACGCAAACACACCACAAAGATACATATGGTTTGCCTCCCATAAAGCACTTGGTTTAACGTCGTCAGCCCGACAAACCATTCAGTTAATCGAGATGACTAATCATTAAAACCACTTTGAAGTCAGGTTGAAACCCATCAAAGTAAGGCTTTAATCAATGCCCATTAACCTTGAAAATCTTTCCAGTATCAGGATCTTTAATATCAATAGCTCCAAAAGAATGAACTTTTACAATTGTAAAAGGTCCTAACCATCTAGACTTGAGCTTTACAGGAGATAACTTTAATCTTGTGTTATATAATAAAACTTTTTTTCCAAATTCTAATTTCTTTTTCAATATCATCCGATCATGCTACAATTTCATTTTATCTTTATAAATCCTATCATTGTGATAAGATGCATTTCTAATCTCTTCCAATTCATTCAATTGCGTAAATCTTTTCTCTCCAGCATTTTTTAAATTAAAATTCAACTCTTTATTGCCCAATATGCTTTATGCTCCAATTAAAACTGTAAATGGAAAGTCTTACCAAACACTAGTCTATAAAGAGACATTCCAATAGGGGTTTTAAAAGTAGTTTTATAAGCCCATAAAGCAGTATCTAATCGAGCAGACCAATCTAATTTATGATTATCCACAGTTTTCTCCAAAATTCTTTTAATTTCATGATTAGACACTTCTGCTAAACCACTAGTCTGGGGATGATAAGCAGTAGAGATTCTCTGAATAATGTTATATTTCTTAATTAATCTCTTAATTCGATTATTCATGAAATGGGATCCACCATCAGTTATGATCACTCTCGGCATTCCATATCTTGTAAATATATTTTTCTTTAAAAATTTTGAAACACTACGAGAATCACATTAAGGTAAAGCAATAGCTTCAATTCATTTCGAGACATAATCAACGACAACCAATATATACATATTTCCAAATGAAGGAGTAAAAGGTCTCATAAAATCTAATCCCCATACATATAAAATTTCAACTTCGAAATTATAATTTAGAGGCATTTCATTTCATTTAGAGATATTACCTACTCTCTGACATTGATCACATGATTTAATATATCAATAAACATCTCTAAAAAAAGTAGGCCAATAAAATCCAGATTGTAAAATCTTAAAAGCAGTTTTATCAGTACCAAAATGACCTCCAAATTTAGAATCATGACATCGTTGAATGATCAAATTCATTTCTTCTTGTGGCACACATTTTCTAATAATCAGATCCTGACACTGTTTATATAGATAGGGCTCATCCCAAAAATAAAATTTTGCATCATATTTAAACTTCTTTTGTTGTTGTCTTGTTAAATCAGATGATACAATATCGCTTACTATAAAATTTACAATATCAGCATACCAAGACAAATTACTTCCCATAAAAGTATAAAGTTGCTCATCAGGGAAAATTTCTGTAATTTCTTTTTCAAATTCAGATAATTTATCATACTCTATTCTTGACAGATGATCAGCTTTTTGATTATCAGCTCCCTTCCTATCAACTATCATAAAATCAAATTCTTGCAAAAGAAGTATCCATCTAATTAGTCTAGGTTTCGCATCCTTCTTTTGCATTAAATATTTGATAGTCGAATGGTCTGTATGCACAATAATTTTAGCTCTAATTAAATAAGGTCTAAACTTTTCAAAAGCAAATACTATAGCTAATAACTCTCTTTTAGTAGTGGTATAATTACTTTGAGCCTCATTAAGAGTTTTACTAGCATAGTAAATGACTTTGAAAACTTTATCATGTCTTTGTCCCAATGCTACTCCGATCGCATAATCACTTGCATCACACATAAGTTCAAATGGTTTCTCCCAATATGGTGAAACAATTATAGATGCAGTGATTAATTTCTCTTTCAATAATTCGAAAGCACTCAAGTATTCATCATTAAAATCAAATTTTTTATCATTTTCTAAAAGTAGGCACAAAGGTTTAGTAATTTTAGAAAAATCTTTATTATAACGCCTGTAAAATCCAGCGTGTCCTAAGAAACTCCTCACCTCTCTCATAGTAGTGGGTGGCGGCAATCTCACAATCACTCTAATTTTAGCAGGATTGACCTCCATACCATGTTTGGAAATTTTATGCCCAAGCACAATTCCTCCTGCAACCATAAATTGAAATTTCTCCCAATTCAGAACTCCAAAAATTTTGCTAAGTTTTCCAGAAAATATTTTAAATGAAGTTTCGAATATAGAGAAATCATCCATAAAAACTTCTATTCCATTATCTATCATACTACTGAAGATAGACATCATACATCTTTGAAATGTTGTAGGTGCATTACACAATCCAAAAGACATTCTTTGAAAAGCAAAGGTTCCATAAGGGCTAGTAAATGTTTTCTTTTCTTGATCCTCAGGAGCAATAGGTATTTGATGGTAACCAGTATATCCATTCAGAAAGCAGTAGTACTTGTGTCCAGCAAGTCTATCTAGCATTTGATCTAGAAAAGGAAGAGGAAAATGATCTTTTCTAGTAGCGGCATTTAATTTCCTATAGTCAATACAAATTCACCATCCATTAATTTATCTTGTGGGTATAATTTCATTACATTCATTCACTTCAATAGTCACTCCTCCCTTTTTCAGTACACAATATATTGGACTCACCCAAGCACTATCCGAAATAGAGTAAATAATTCCAGCATCCAGCCATTTTAAAATCTCTTTCTTAACTACTTCTTTCATAATAAGATTCAATCTCCTTTGTGGATCAACTCTCGGTTTATATTCTTCATCTAATAAAATTCTGTGCATACAAATCGAAGGACTAACTCCTTTAATATCTGCTAAAGTCCATCCAAAAGCTTTCTTGTATCTTTTTAAAGTTTCCAATAACTTCTGTTCTTGATAATCATTTAATTCCGAAGATAATTGGCAAGGTAGATGATTCTCTTAAAAACTTATACTTTAAATGATTAGGGAGAATTTTCATCTCAAGTTTAGGAGGTTTTATGATATATGGAATTAAACTTTTATTTCCACCTTCCATAGTGTCTAATACTTCAAATCTCTCCTGAACATACTCTGAATCTTCATTCTTCTTATTATTTGAATTTTCTTCATCTTCAATTTCTTCTTCAAACATATTTTCATATTCCACTTCTTTTTCAAATATATTCTCAAAATGATCTTTTCTCAAATATTCACAGACCACCATCCTAAAACATTCATTATCATTTTCCATTGAGGGATACTTCATAGATTTTAAAATATTAAAGGTCACCTCTTGATCATTAACTCTCATAATTAATTCTCCTTTTTGAACATCAATCACTGCTCTTCCAGTAGCAAGGAATGGTCTTCCCAAAATAATTGGAATTTCTTTATCTTCCTCCATATCAAGTACAATAAAATCCACAGGAAAGATAAATTTATCCACTTTCACTAACACATCTTCGACCACTCCTTTAGGGTAAGTAATGGAATGATTGGCAAACTGAAGAGTCACAGATGTAGGAGAAAATTCTCCTATTCCCAACCTTTTGAAAATTGATAAAGGCATAAGATTAATACTAGCTCCCATATCACATAAAGCCTTTCTAAAAAAATTTTCACCTATAGCACACAAAATAGTGAAACTACCAGGATCTTTAATTTTTTTAGGAAGCTTCTTTTGAATAATTGCACTACACTCCCCACTAAGTGCAAGAGTTTCATGATCTGTAAACTTTCTTTTCTTTCAGAGAATATCCTTCATAAACTTGGCATAGTCAGACATCTGTTCTAATGCTTCAACAAAAGGAATATTTATCGCTAATTTCTTAAGGATCTCGAAAATTTTTCCAAATTAGTTGTCCCTGTTTTATTTCTGCAATCTTTGAGGAAATGGAGGTGGTGGTTTTTCAACAGTTATCTTCATTAGCTCAAGAGGATAATCCAAGTCTGGATAAATCTTGTTTGAACCTTTTTCGATTTCGTCATCCTTTTCTATTTCAACTTCTTTTTGCACTCTAGTTTCCAATTCTTTTCCACTCCTTAATTGAATAACATTAATTTGTTACTTTTTTTGATCTTTTGGATTGATCTCCACATTACTTGGAAGTGTTCCAGAAGGTCTATTATTAACTGCAGTGAAAATATGTCCCAATTGATTTTCAATACTTTTCATAGCAACACCTTGATCTTGTAATTGATTTCCCATATTCAGAATCATTTCTTCCGTAGGAAACATCTTATCTTTAAATTGTGGGTTACTATTAAATCCAGGAGGATAAGATGGTCTAAAATTGGTATTTCCTTGATTGTTTGAATTTCCAATTGGATTTATAGAACTGTTACCCCAATGCGGGTTAACATTGGCATTGCTATTATTCTAATTAAAGTTTGGGTGATTCTTCCAACCAGGATTATAATAATTCGAATAAGGTTTGTTAGGTCTATTAATAGCATTTCAAGTTTCATAAGGTGTTTGAGGTTCTGTTATCTTTCCAAATGAATTTTACTCCAACAAAGGTGGTTGAGAATAATTCATTCCATATTGATCTATTTTCTTTGAAAGGGCTGCAATTTGAGAAACTACCATAGTCATCATATCTGAATCATGAACACTAGCTACTCTCTTAGGATTTACCTATTCAGAAGGCCATTGAAAGTTATTAGTTATCATTTCTTCAATTAATGAATATGCTTCATCAAAAGGTTTTGACATTAATGATCTACCTGCAGCAGCATCTATAATAGATCTCAATGATCCCACTAATCCATTATAAAATGTTTGAATTATTAACCAATCTGGTAAAGCATGATGTGGCACTTCCTAAAAAGATCTTTAAATCTCTCCCAAGCATCATATATTGACTCTCCTTTAAACTAAGAAAAAGATGTAATATCATTTCTTAGTTTAGCAGTCTTTGATGGAGGGAAATATTTTGATAAAACTTCTGAGATAATTCCCCCAAAGTTCTAATAGATCCAGGTGCTAACGAGTTTAACCACGCTTTAGCTTTATCCCTTAATGAAAAATGAAAAAGTCTAAGTCTGACAGCGTCACTAGACACTCCGTCATATTTAAACGTAGCACACAGTTCTAAAAAACTAGCGAGATGTAAATTTAGATCCTCATTAGGTGTTCCTCCAAATTGATTATTTGTACCATTTGGATAATAGCTGATTTAAGTTCAAATGAATTAGCAGTAACATCAAAATTTTGAATAGTTACGTGAATTTCATCTGCTGTTGGGTTAGCATAATCTCTAAAAGGTCTTGGCAAATTTCCAATATCATTTCTCTGATTATCTTGATTATTCTCCATTTCACAAGGATTTTCAATTTGTTTTTGTTGTTTTCTAATTTTTCTGATAGTACGCTCTAACTTTGAATCGTAAGGCACTAAACCTATAGATCCACTACAATGCATATACAATCACACAAATACTTTTAAAAGGTAATCAAACACAATATTACACACTACAAAGTAAAGGTTTTCTGTTACTATATTACTAATAAATACCGTTTATACTTTCTTACTTACTTACTTCGTTACCTTCCCCAACAACGGTGCCAAAAACTTGATGCGGCGGACTTATATAAGCAAGAATGTATGAACTCAAATTTATATATGTTTTTAATGATTTTGTAAAGTCCGAACACTCAACACAAGTATACGTATCGTATCAAGTAATACAAAGCTCTAATGGAGTCCTGGTTATCGATCCCACAGGAAAGTATAAGAAAGTGTTTCACAATATATAGTATAGCACTGAAATCCAATACTTAAATTGCACTTAAAGTTTACTACTTACTTCTACTACCAAAATTCAGAAAGAAGTAACAATTAATTAAACTAAACTTACTTCTATCAACTTTGAAAATAGAATTAACTAGCAGACACACTAAAATATGTATTGGAATGGTTTTTGGTATATGAGAAAAGTATCTTTCCTCTTATAATGAGAATATGATGTGTAGATTAATATGAAACAATTATTTATGTTATTGTGTCAAATAGGAGCATAGATGATTCTTTACCCTTAAAAGATTACCCCCTCATCTAAGCATGAAAAGAACATTGACATATCCTAAGTTTAGTCACTAAATCTAAGGCTAGGTTGGGAGGATACGTGCTCTCACTTGGAGCTCCCACTCGTCCTTCACCTGAAGGCTAACCTTCGATGTTTAGTCACCAATCTTAGAACCAATTTTGGGATTTCAGCCTATCACCATGAAATCTCCACATTGAAGTCCATCAAAACACATTTCCCTACTTATTTGCACTCAATTCCCATGAACTACGTAATTCATCCATGGAAATTGAATGGATTTTTCATTATTGTTGTAGGACATCAAATTTATATATGTTTTTAATGATTTTGTAAAGTCCGAACACTCAACGCAAGTATACGTATCGTACCAAGTAATATAGGGATCTAATGGAGTCCTGGTTATCGATCCCACAGGGAAGTTCGAAGTATAAGAAAGTGTTTCACAATATATATAATATAGTGCTGAAATCCAATACTTAAGCTGCACTTAATGTGTAATACTACTTCTACTACCACAATGTAGAAAACAGTAACAATTAATTAAATTACACTTACTTCTAACAACTTTAAAAACATAATTAACTAGTAGACACACTAAATTATGTATTTGAAAAGTTTTTGATATATGAGAAAAGTATCTTTCCTCTTGCAATGAGGATATGATGTGTGGATTTAAATGAAAAAATTATTTATGTTATTGTGCCAAATAGGAGCATAGATGATTCTTTATCCTTAAAAGAGTACCCCCTCTTCTAAGCATGAAAAGAAAATTGACATATCCTAAGTTTAGTCACTAAATCTAAGGCTAGGCTGGGAGTATACCGGCTCTCACTACGGAGCTCCCACTCACCCTTCACCCAAAGGATAACCTTTGACATTTAGTTACTAATCTTAGAACCAATTTAGGGATTTCAGCCCGTCAACCTAAAATCTCCACATTGGAGTCCATTAAAAAACATTTCCCTATTTATTTGCTCTCAATTCCCATGAACTACGCAATTCATCCATGGAAATTGAATGGATCTTTCATTATTGTTGCAGGACATTAAATTATTTCAGAATTAATGTTCAATAACATATTTTAACATTTCAATTGGCCAAATCAAAAAGTAAATTAAGTTCGAAATGAAAAACCATCACAATTTCTTTAATACATTAAAAGCACATCAAATCCACATTAACCCATCATCACATCTCTATGCAAGAAGAAAGACAAGGGAGACTACTCAGAATTCATGAAGAAGATGCAATAAAACATGGATTTTATATATAAAAGAAAAGTCATACAAACCATAAAAAAAATACAACTTATCTCTTTCTCTTCCCCAATGCAATTCCCTTGAAGTTCCTTTGAATCCCTTTCTCTCTTCTTTACAACTCTTGATTTTTCTCGTTAGAATGGAAAGGAAGAAGCAATCTCTCACTTTACTCCTTCTCCTTCACTCCTTAGAGAAGAATTCCTCTCAAATCCTCACTTCAACATACTCTTCTCCTAAACCCTAACACTTAACACACACTAAAACTACTCTAGAAGACACAAGACACACCCAAGAGACACACCATTTTTGTCCAAAAATAGTTACTTATAAGTTATAAATGAAATCCCAAGAGTTTCCATAGACATCCCTTCAAAATGTTGCTAAGACTCTTCAAATTTGAATTCCACCGACTTCGGGCGCCGGCGGAGCTCTATCCTGCTAATAAATTCTGAAGTCTCTGGAAAATGGCGCCGGCGGCGCCAGAACATATTTTTCACCTTTTGCTCCTTTTTGCTCCTTTTTGCTCCGAATTCTTTCCTTTTCGCTTCTTTTCACTCCAATCACCTAAAATCATCATATCTATAACAAATCATCAAAAATGCCTTTATTTAAAGTGCAATATCACAAAAAATGGGTTAAATTATATAGTAAAAACCGTATATATTTTAGGTGCGTCAAAATCTCCCAAACTTTAACTATTACTTGTCCTCAAGTAATCCTTTTACTAAATAAAATTATAACTCTAGGCAATGAACTTTTTAACTGTAAGACACTAAAATTTTTCATTCAAAAGAATATATTGGCTAGATTTTCAGAAAGAAATTTAGTAACTCAGGTCAACACTACATGTATAAGAATATTCAGCAATCAAGTCTAAGGGTTCTAGTCTTCTATTTATTTCAAGATGAATCATAATTTGTCACTTTAAGAGTATCTCAAAAGACTATGTGAAATAGGAGTTCATGCAAACTTCATTAGAATGTAGGGCAATACTTTAAACATAAATTCAGAAATGAAATCAAGTTCTCCCTTTAGGGTGACTAAAGTGAAGCTAATTTTTTATTAGGCATCTCCTCAAGATTCTTATAAATATTTTTCTTTCTTTTTCTTTTCTTTTCTTTTCTCTTTTCTTTTAGGGATTTTTTGTCAATCCTTCTTTTCTTTTCTTTTTCTTTCTTTTTTTTAATGAGGATTACTATATCAGGATAGCCTTTAATAATTTTGAACTTCACTCTCCTCTTTCTAAAGTTCAAACCTAAGACATCTCCTTACTTTATAGTTAAGTACAAGCTTTATTATTCATCATAAAGTCACAATTTCTTCTTAACACACAATACTTTAAGTCCCTTAGCATTTCAAAAATACAGTTTTCTTTTACTTTAAATAGTTGACTATAATCAAATCCTTTCATACCAAATATCTTACTTCTATAAATTTAACCTTTATTACTAAAAATTTTCATCCAATCCTTTCATAATATTCAACTGAAATAAAAGTTTTAGTTACTTAAAGTGAGGTTCAATTTCCAGAAGTTATGCTAATAATTTTTTTTTGAAAATATACTAATTGAGAACAAATAAACGTTAGTATTTCTCTACCCTCCCCCAAACTTAAATTTTTCAGTTAATTTGAAACAGTAGAGAGTAAAAGAAAACTAACTTTTCTGTGTTGGGATCTTGAAATCTTCAACAACTATCTAGTATTAATCAAAATTTTTATCTAGTAGGCATGGAACAATTTAGTAGCAGTGATATAACAATTTTAAATATTTGCATGGGTAAAGAGAAATTAACTTTAAGCATTTAAACATCTAACAAAACACTATAATATGAAACAAACTATCACAATACTTCACATTGCAGCTAACAATTTTAATGTTTCAGTACAACATAACAGTACACCAATAAGGTTACACAACTTATGAAAATAAATAACTACTTCATCACAACAGTATAACAACAGGGTTACACATCACATGAAAAATAAATATCTACTACATCATAACAGTACAACACAACACAACAAGAACAACAAAAATAAAAACAAACAATCTACCAATCTCCAACACTAGGATCAGCAGGGTCATCAGCAGGGTCAGGTCTATATGGTGTATAGCTGGGGCAAGTAGGAAATATCACATCAGACTCCCCCCTCATAAATCTGACCTGAGCGTCATAATAAGCAATATCGAACTCAACTCTCCTCTTGTTTCCAATTCTTTTCCACTCCTTAATTGAATAACCTTAAGTTGTTCCTTTTTTTATCGTTTGGATTGATCTCCACATTACATGCAAGTGTTCCAGAAGGTCTATTATTAAGTGCCGTGAAAATATGTCTCAATTGATTTTCAATATTTTTCATAGCAACACCTTGAGCTTATAATTGATTTCAAATATTCAGAATCATTTCTTCTGTAGACAACTTCTTATCCTTAAATTGTGGGTTCTATTAAATCTAGGAGGATAAGATGTTCTAAAATTGGTATTTCCTTGATTGTTCGAATTTCCAATTGGATTTATAGAACTGTTACCCCAATGCGGGTTAACATTGGCATTGCTATTATTCTAATTGCAGTTTGGGTGATTCTTCCAACCAGGATTATAATAATTCGAATAAGGATTGTTAGGTCTATTAATAGCATTTGAAGTCTCAAAAGGTGTTTGAGATTCTATTATCTGTCCAAATGAATTCTCCTCCAACACTTGAGGTGGTTGAGAATAATTCATTCCATATTGATTTATTTTCTTTGAAAGGGCCGCAATTTGAGAAACTACCATAATCATCATATCTAAATCATGAACACTAGCTACTCTCTTATGATTTACCCGTTCAGAGGGCCATGGAAAATTATTAGTATCCATTTCTTCAATTAATGCGTATGCTTCATCAAAAGGTTTTGACATTAACGATCCACCAAGAAATGACGATCTATAATAGATCTCAATGATCCCACTAATCCATTATAAAATGTTTGAATTATTAACCAATATGGTAAAGCATGATGTGGGCAATTCCTAAGAAGATCTTTAAATGTCTCACAAGCTTCATATTTTAACTCTCTTTCAAACTGACAAAAAGATGTAATATCATTTCTTAGTTTAGCAGTCTTTGATGAAAGGAAATATTTTGATAGAAACTTCTGAAATAATTCTCCCCAAGTTCTAATAGATCCAGGTGCTAACAAGTTCAACCACGCCTTAGTTTTATCGCTTAATGAAAAAGGAAAACGTCTAAGTCTGACAGCGTCACTAGATAATCCGTCATATTTAAAAGTAGCAGACAGTTCTAAAAAACTACTGAGATGTAAATTTGGATCCTCATTAGGTGTTCCTCCAAATTGATTATTTTGTACCATTTGGATAATAGCAGGTTCAAGTTCAAATGAATTAGCGAGCAACATCGAGATTTTGAATAGTTATGTGAATTTCATCTCGTTGTTAGGTTAGCATAATCTCTTAAAGGTCTTAGAAAATTTCCAATATCATTTCTCTGATTATCTTGATTATTCGCCATTTCGCAAGGATTTTCAATTTGTTTTTGTTGTTTTCTAATTTTTCTGACAGTATGCTCTAACTCCAAATAGTAAGGCACTAAACCTATAGTTCCACTACGATGCATATACAATCACACAAATACTTTTAAAAAGCAAACAAACACACAATTACACACTACAAAGTAAAGGTTTTTTGTTACTATATTATTAATAAATATCGTTTATAATTTCTTACTTTCTTCGTTACCTTCCCTGACAACGGAGCCAAAAAATTGATGCGGCGGACTTATATAAGCAAGAATGTAAGAACTCAAATTTATATTTGTTTCTAATGATTTTGTAAAGTCCAAACACTCAACACAAGTATATGTATCGTATCAAGTAATACGGGGCTCTAATGGAGTCCTGGTTATCGATTCCACAGGAAAGTTTGAAGTATAAGAAAGTGTTTCAAAATATATAATATAACACTAAAATCCAATACTTAAATTACACTTAATGTTTACTACTTACTTCTACTACCACAATTCAGAAAGCAGTAACAATTAATTAAACTACACTTACTTCTAACAATTTTGAAAACAAAATTAACTAGAAGACAAACTGAACTATGTATTTGAAAGGTTTTTGGTAAATGAGAAAAGTATCTTTCCTCTTGCAATGAAATATGATGTGTGGATTGATATGAAATAATTATTTATGTTATTCTTCCAAATAGGAGCATAGATGATTCTTTACCCTTAAAAGACTAACCCCTCTTCTAAGCATGAAAAGAACATTGACATATCTTGAGTTTAGTCACTAAATCTAAGGTTAGGCTGGGAGGATACCGGCTCTCACTTCGGAGCTGCCACTCACCCTTCACCTGAAGGCTAACCTTTGATGATTAATTACTTGTCGGCATATTTTTAGGTTATGTGTTTTGCAAAGGGGTCGCCTACAGAAGTTGTCGGCGAGTTTTAAATTTAATTTACATATATATATAATTTGGAAAGTAGTGTTTTGATTTTGAAAATAATTTTAAAAAAAAAATTTAAGATATGAAGTCAAACTGATCTCACATCTCAAAATAGTTTATATAAACGAGCACCGCACCACAAACTGTATATCTATCCCGAAGAATAGATACACTGCTTGATGATGGGGCTCGATTAAATAAACTAGGAGATTTGTGACATCCGTTTGGTCTCGCGAACCAATTTTATAAGCCGACAAGTTCCCTCGCTTAATATAAATGAATTAAGCGGGGTTTATATTACCAGGTTCTTAAAATTCCCTATAAGGGCAAGCCCCTATAGTTAATTACATCTTAAGTGACGGAAATCACCTAAGAAAACTCTCGATAATAATCAGTAGTTCTGCTCTCAAGAATTTCAAAGTTTAAGTTTTCAAGGGATTGAATTTTGGAATTTCAATAGGGAATGGATCAAATTTGGAACAGTTATTTTCAGAAGTCCAATGGAAGAAAAGTAGGAGAAGCTGAGGATCCAATAAGAATCTTGGCAACTTCCCAAACTATCCTATTGTTTGGTTTGAATTTAGGAAAGTCCTAATGTTTATTTAATATTTTGATCTTGCCAATTTTAATTAGTTAGGACTTATATTTGTATGATAAAATCATACAAATAGCCTCGAAGATGTGAGGGTTTATGTCGCATCGGACGACTACCTCGGATTCCTAAGACCGGTTAGGGCTTAATTTACATGATATGATCATGCAAATGCCTAACGAAGAGTTGAGGATTTATGTTGCACTAGGCAAGCTACCTCGAATTCCTACGGCTTGGTTATTTAATTCTAAGGAAAGTTTCTGTCGAAGTAGACTCGGGTTTTGCTGATGACGATGGCCGTGCTGCCCACCATGCTCCGAGCTCCTTGTTGTTGCAGAGGTTTAGTTGTAGAAGTCATAAATCAGGAGATGAGAGAAGTGTTTGGTTTTAGAGAAAGTCTTAAAGTCCAGGTGTTTTTAATATTTTAATTAAACAAATCTTAAAGTTGATTATAACAACACCGGTTAAGATCCCACGGTTCCATCCTTCCGGCATCGTTATTTTTATCGGATTCACTTAGTCCAGATGAATTTGCTAAACTCAACTGAATGAGTTCCACACTTTCATTTAGACCGTGGGAAATCCCGTTAGCAACACGTAGGTTACATCATCCGAGGTATTCCCGATCATCCAACAAGACGTTTTAGTTTAGTTGTAGTTGTAGTTTCGTTGTTTTGTTTGTGATTAAATTTTGAGTTATTTTATATTTTGAATGTTGTGGCGATGAATTTTATCTTGTAGTGTCTTTTAATTTAGTTATGGGTTTCAGCTTTTGGTTTACTCGTCCTAAAGGTGTAGGTTTTCATGCAACATGTTGTTTATCATGCAAGAAAGGTAAGTGCGATGCGATTAAATAAATTGCGGTAAAGTAAATTGCAATAAAATAAAAGCGTACACGGAGGGTCTTCCCGTCATCCCAAGCTGCACTTAAAACACAGTTAGAATATTTAAGCATTTAAAGTAAGTTCCTAGGTAAAGCTAAGGGAAAGGTTATGGTTTTCTACCAAGTTCTAATCCTATAGCTAGTCATTTCCTATGATGTCTAGGTCCTTGTATTTTAGTTTGGGGACGATTTTTCTTCATCAAAGAACAACTAAGTTCAATTGTTCTTATAAATATCCTATCATATTGAGGAAGTGCTTAAGACGAATCTTAAACATCTTTTCAATATTTCTAGGATTGTTGTAAGTCCAAATGAACTTAATTACACAAATGAATTAATCATCCGAGAGTTTAAGTTTTATTTCTTGCTCAGTGAATTAGGATGTTTGAATATCCTTATGAGTGAAGTGTCATTTCACTTGATACTCCATTTAGGAGTTATAATAGTAAAAGCTCTCTAATGGCAAAATGATATTTAATGATTTGTGATTCAAATTTGAGTTCAAGTTAATGATTTAAGTTTGGAATAGTGTTCAAGTTATTTTAGATTTATTTTGAATTTCTTTATGTCTTAGGTGATGTTATATTTAATTTAATTTAATTTAATTTAACTTAGTTTAATTTAGTTTAATGTGGTTTAATTTAATTTAATTTAACTTAAGTTAATTTAATGTAATATGATTTAGCTTAATTTAATTTAATTTGATTTAATTTGATTTAATTTAGTTTCAATTTAATTTAATTTAATTTAATTTAATTTAATTTAATTTAATTTAATATAATTTAATTTAATTTAATATAATTTAATTTAATTTAATTTGATTTAATTTAATTTGATTTAATTTAATTTAATTTAGTTTTATTTAATTTTTAATTTTTAATTTAATTTAATATAATTTTTTAATTTAATTTTTTAATTTTAAAGGGATTTGTTTTAAATAATTTAACTTTAATTTAATTTAATGATTAAGTCTTTTAGCATTTTAAATCTTAAACTTGGATTATCATTTTAATTAGGAATTAAATATTATTAGGATGATTAATTTAGGGATTTTTAAATTAAAGAACAAATCTCTTCCTAATAATATCCTTATTTTAATAATTCCAATTTTATTATTCTTCCAAATTTAACTAATTATTTAATTAAGGTTTATTAAAATTGTTTTAAATTATTTAGTAGGTTTCTACCCCTTAATTATCTAAATTTCAATCATCCAAATCAAATTAAAATCAAATATTTTGCCTATTAACTTCATTAAGCCTAAAGTCTTAATTAAAGGGTTAAGATTTTAATTACCATTTTGCCCTTCAAGCCTAATAATTTCATAACTCACTAAATTGAGCTCAAATGAACTTGAAATTTTTATGTTACTTCACTCATATGTCAATAAAGACATTAGAGGAGAAAATGTGATTTTTCTGTATTTAATTTATTTATATAATTATTTTTAGTGGAAAATAAGGATTTCCAAGGAAAATTTAATAATATGACCAAGGGAAAGTTTCTGTCCTTAAGAAAATTATGGGACATTCCTAATGACCAGAGGACCACTTGGACCAATTTTTGTGATTTTTTGAATTATATTTTATTTATTAGAATTATTTTAAGCTCTAGAGTATTAATTAATTTAAAAATAGAATATAAGTTGAAAATTAAATTTTATAATTTTTAAAATTCTCTCTGATATCAAGGATTCCAAAGAACCAAATTTTACAATTTTCTGATTTTTCTTTGATTTATTATAATTATTTTAGTGAAAATGCTAGAAAATACATTTTTTTTTAATTTTAAAATTACCATAGGGCTTTAAAGTTTAATATCTCATTAAATAGACCTAAGAAAAATATGGGGTTTGTTCCTAAGTGATTATATTTCAAAATATGACATTTTTGTGAATTTTATTATTTTTGTAATTTTTATTATTTTTAATTATTAAAATATTAAAATAATGATGAAAAATCAACTTTTTTAGAAAATTGAAATTTTAATTTTCTTAAATTCCCCTGATATCAGAGAGGCTCCAAAACCAATTTGGTGAATTTTTGAAAGGTATTTTGAAAGTTATGAATTTTTAAAGTTTAAAATGACTAAATGGCTTAATCAACCCATTTAGTAGGGCTAACCTAGTCCAATTGACTTCAAACTTTTATGGTAGGTTCCTCTGATCCTAAAGGTCAGTGGAGAATTGATTTCAAGTCAATTTGATCTATGGTTAACTCTAATTAATTAAAGTCCAATTTTGGGTATTTAGGACGATTAGGGTTAATCTGAGTGAATTAACTCAAGTCCTATTTTTCCTAGGGTTCTCCGGTCATAAGGAACATCACCAAATTTTCCTAGAATTTATTTCACAACATGCTAATTTTTGGAATTAAAATACTCAAAACAACAACATGCATTTGAAAAATCAATAACTTTTCACGGAGGTGGCCGTCGACCTTGGAAAATTCGGGGAATGTTCCCGAGTTCAGAGGCTTCAAAAGCCCTATGGTCTCATGACATGTTGAATTGTATGAATGCATGGAGAATTAAAAAAATGCAGGGAGTAAATAATTAATTAAAAATAAAATACTGGACAAAATTAATTAATTTCTTTTCCACATTATTCTCCTCTGTTCACTGAGCAAGAGGGTATTTTTATTTTATTTTTATGATTTTTATACACAAAGATATGGATTTTTGAAGTTTAGGGAATTAAATAAATCAGAAAACCCCTAATTTTCTATTTATCCGAGTCAGCGCCGCGTCAACCTTAGCATCTCCGAAGGTACACGCGGCGCGCTCCCATTTGACGCCGCCTTCTGACTCAGCGCCACGCGGCCCGCGGTTCATGTATCATCTCCTCGTCCGACGCCATTTGAGCCGTCCTTCCGCGCGTATATTAAATGAACGGCATCCGTTCATCATCCCCAAGCCTCCTAACCCGAGAACCGTCCACCTTCTAGCCCTAAGATCTCACTCAATTCTCCATGGATTTTTACGTTCTTATACTCTATGGATTCGTCTTGAAGAGACGAACACATCTATACGGCTAATGTTTATTGAAATTGACTCATTTGAAATGGAGAATGTTTAGAAGCTCGGGATGAAGAATTGATCCATACCTTAGCTCGAGAGGTGAAGCCTCGATCGAGAGATGCTCGGCACGTTCGTTGGAGGCTGCAGGAGGCTAGGGATGAAGCCCGGGGATGTGGTGAATTGCCTAGGTGTGATTTTCACCAAGGCCGATCACAACCTTTGGAGTCCGGAACAACCGGGTGGCCCGGAGATGGGGCTTTTTTCGGTGGACACCTTCTCTTGGTTCGAGTGAAGGTGTAGGACCAATCAATTTGAGGATTGATCCACCGTGGAGAAGTGTCTTGGTTTTGGGTGGAATTTCGGTTGAGAAATTGGATTTTGTCGGTGGGGATTAGGGCAAATTGACACTGGGGATCAACTGCTCTAAGGGTGGAGAAGGGTTTGGAACAATTTTGGCAGAGTTTCGGCAAGGTTTGTGCAACTCTCCTCTCATGGCCGTGAGGGTGTGGTGTTTAAATAGGAGAGGGTGGAAGGCCTCCCAGGGAGAGTTAGGGCTTTGGATCACCTGCTCCGGGCATGGGAAGAACGGCCATGGTGGCCATTGGGCATGGGGCGGCTCGACGAGGGAGAATTCCAAAGTTGGCTCACATGTGAGCTCTCGGCCATGGTGTTTTCCGGTGACCTGGTGGCTGGCCGGCCGGACATTGGTCACCATCTTGTTCGAGTGGGTCGGAGCTGGGGTTTAGTGTAGGCAATCGGCAAATGCCATGTGTAAAAGGCTTGGATTAGAATGGAATGGGAGAGGGCTTATTTTGGCTCAAATTGGTCAACCCCTCCATTTGGGCTAGGTGCACCACCCAAGGCTTTGTTTAAGCTGAATAGAAAGTGATTTAGGCTAGCTTAATCAGTGGGGAATGGTCACCATCCAAGTACAATTAAGCTTAAGAAAGATTTAGTGGAATCATGGGAGTGGTTAATCACCTTTAGGAATTAAGGAAAGAGTCTCCTCCTTTTGCCCAAAATGGCATGGTGACATGTAAAGAGGCTCTCATGGCTTCCATGTGGCTCATGCATGGCTTCATGGCTCACCTTTGGCTTGGTAAAAGTCAAGTCGATTTCATGGAAATGGATTTAAGAAAAATTTTGGTATTTAGGGGTGATTTGGCATGAGGCTTGATTTGGAATTATTTGATGATGGGATTATAACTTAGGGAATGGCTTTGATTAAATGGATGGCAAATGGAAATGTCATGTGGGCTTTAGGGTAGATTTTGGGCTCATTGAAATGGTTTTAGATGGGCTTTTAAATGGTTTAGGAAAGTGGGCTTTTGAATTTTAAAATGGATTTTGGGATGAAATTTTGGTAAAGGCTTGGGCCAAATAATTGTTGAGTTTGGTTTAGGGATGTGTCATGAGTGGTTTGAAACAAATTTGAGGTGATTTGGGTTTGAATTGGGTTGGATATGGGCCTTTTGGTAAAGAGGCTAAGGTGGGCCAAAATGGGCTACCATGGGCCAAAGTTGGGCTAGAGTTGAAATTGATGTAAAATTAATGTTGGGAAATGTTTATGGGAGTGTTTCAAAGAGGTTTTGGCTTAGGTTAGGTTTTGATTTTGGGGTTTGGGCTTATTTGGGTTAGGTTTAGGTTTAGGTCAAAATTGGGCTTTTTGATTTTGGGTTGAATTTAAGTGGGGTTTGGGTCTAAATTTTGGGCAAATCATGTTAGTGTTTTTTTTATGGGGATGTTAAGGAAGGTTTAGAAAAGATTTGGAGTTAATTGGAGTTGAATTGGGTGAGTTTGGGCTAAGTTTGGGTCATGGGTCCAAATTGGGCTTTAAGGCCAAAAGTGAAATTGGATCCCAATGCCAATCAAATTGGGCTTGGATTTGGTCTAGATTGGTGTTGGGGCTGTTAGATTGAAGTTTAGAATTGAATTGGACCAGAATTTGGGTCAATTGGGTAGGTTAGGTTTGACATTGGGTTTACTTTGGGTTAAAATGGGTCAAATTGGGGGTTTTGATAAAAGTGGGGTAAATTGACAAAATTGGCCCATGGTGTAGTTGAACAATATGAAATTGGGAATATTTGGGATTTTCTGGAATTTTCTGGGAATTTTCTGAATTTTTGGATTTTTTTACTAAGAGGGGTATTTTGGGTATTTGGAGGGTATTGGGAGGTATTTTTGGAATTTTTGTTATTTTTGGTTATGGATGATCAATTTGAGTGGGGAGGAAATGTTTAGGATTGGTCTTGAGGAATTTTGGGTAATTTAGGTGATTTTGCAAATTTTGGGTGGTTTCAAGGGTTTTGGGTAGGTCAGGCGGGTGTAGGGTCCCGGGGGTCAAAAATTGAAAATTTAGAAAATTGAAGATTGGGTGAATATAAGTGGAATAAAATCATTTTGGTTGAGCCATGAAGCCACATCAAGCCCATATGAGCCATGAAGGGACTCATTTGAGGCATTCACTATGTTGTTCCTAACCCTCTTAGCAAGGGCTTAGGGGTTAAGGACCATTCATGTGAATCACTTACATGAGTCGGGAGGTCAAGTTAGGTATAGGTGTGGTTTTAGGAGGTGTATGGAAGTGTAGTGTATGAGTGTAGTGTGTGTGTAAGTCGGCCCCTCCACTAGCACCGGGCCACCTGTGGGCGATCCTAAGGCCGAAGAGTCCTATAGGAACTCATCCTTTAAACTTCCACACTTGATTTCAACCCTCAGGTGATTAGGGGTCTACGATCAAGTTTGTGGAGTTTGCAGGGAGTTAAGAAGTGGTTTGAAATTCTAGATGGTGGATCCCAATTCTAGTCCTCTAAGATAATCAAAGGAAAAGCCTAAGGCTAGATCCTAAGCACTAAAGAGAAGAAGAGAAGACCTCATCAAAAATGAGGTCAACATTACTAATCTTAGAACCAATTTGGGGATTTCAGCCTGTCACCCTGAAATCTCCACATTGAAGTCCATCAAAACACATTTCCCTATTTATTTTCTCTCAATTCCCATGAACTACGCAATTCATCCATGGAAATTGAATGGATCTTTCATTATTGTTGCAGGACATCACTCCCCGGCAAAGGCGCCAAAAACTCGGTGCGGTGGACTTATATATGCAAGAATGTATGAACTCAAATTTTTATATATTTTTAATGATTTTGTAAAGTCTGAACACTCAACACAAGTATACGTATTGTATCAAGTAATACAGGGCTCTAATGAAGTCCTGGTTATCGATCCCACAGGGAAGTTCGAGCTATAAGAAAATGCTTCACAATATATATAGCACTGAAATGCAATACTTAAATTGCACATAAAGTGTAATACTACTT
This sequence comes from Papilionanthe hookeriana x Papilionanthe teres, assembly GCA_022702705.1. Lineage (NCBI taxonomy): Eukaryota > Viridiplantae > Streptophyta > Magnoliopsida > Asparagales > Orchidaceae > Papilionanthe > Papilionanthe hookeriana x Papilionanthe teres. The sequence goes on along the minus strand of CM040421.1, from coordinate 127,533,873 downwards.
CTACTACCACAATGCTGAAAATAGTAACAATTAATTAAACTACACTTCTAATTTAAAAACAAAATTAACTAGGAGACACACTAAACTATGTATTTGAAAGGTTTTTGATATATGAGAAAAGTATATTTCCTCTTGTAATGAGAATATGATGTGTGGATTGATATGAAACAATTATTTATATTATTGTGCCAAATAGGAGCATAGATGATTCTTTACCCTTAAAAGAGTACTCCCTCTTCTAAGCATGAAAAAAACATTGACATATCCTAAGTTTAGTCACTAAATCTAAGACTAGGCTGGGAGGATACCAGATCTATTACGGAGCTCCCACTCACCCTTCACCAGAAGGCTAGCCTTTGATATTTAGTTACTAATCTTAGAACCAATTTGGGGATTTCAGCCCGTCACCCCGAAATCTCCACATTGAAGTCCATCAAAACACATTTCCCTATTTATTTGCACTCAATTCCCATGAACTACGCAATTCATCCATGGAAATTGAATGGATGTTTCATTATTAATGCAGGACATTAAATCCTTTAAGTTCAATAACATATTTTAACATTTCAATTGGCCAAATCGAAAAGTAAATTAAATTCGAAATGAAAAACCATCACAATTTCTTCAATACATTAAAAGCACATCAAATCCACATTAATCCATCATCACATCTCTATGCAAGAAGAAAGGCAAGAGAGACTACTCAAAATTCATAAAGAAGATATAATAAAACATGGAATTTATATATAAAAGAAAGTCATACAAACCATAAAAGAAAATACAACTTATCTCTTTCTCTTCCCCAATGCAATTCCCTTGAAGTTCCTTTGAATCCTTTTATCTCTTCTTTACAACACTTGATTCTCTTTTTAGAATGGAAAGGAAGAAGCTATCCCTCACTTTACTCCTTCTTCTTCACTCCTTAGAGAAGAATTCCTCTCAAATCCTCATTTCTACACACTCTTCTACTAAACCCTAACACTTAACACACACTAAGTTACTCTAAAAGACACAAGACACACCCAAGAGACACACCATTTTCGTCCAAAAATAGTTACTTATAAGTTAGAAATGAAACCCCAAGAGTTTCTATAGCCATCCCATCAAAAAGTTGCCAAAATTCTTCAAATTTGAATTCTACCGACTTCGGGCGCCGGCGGCGTTCTATCTTGCCAATAAATTCTGAAGTCTCTGGAAAATGGCGCCGGCAGCGCCAAACCATGTTTTCCATCATTTTGCTCCATTTTGCTCCTTTTTTCTCTGAATTTGTTCCTTTTAGCTTCTTTTCACTCCAATCACCTAAAATCATCATACCTGCAAGAAATCATCAAGAATATCTTCCTTTAAAGTGCAATATCACCAAAAATGGGTAAAATTAAATAGCAAAAATCGTATATATTTTTTATGCATCAGTCGGTGAGTTTTTTTGTGTCATTTTTGGTCTTCTAGGGTAAATCTCACCGACGACGCCGGTCTGGGCGCCATCGGCGAGCAGACAGCGCAGCTCCATCGTTTTGCTCATTTTGGCATCGTTTTAGCTCTGTTTCACCACGTTTCAGTTGCATTGCATTCCTAACAGATAGCCTTACAAAATAAGCATGAAAACAAACTTTATTTAAAGTGTAATCTCATTAAAAAATATGCAAGAAGTGTAAAAGAGATTAAGCATCGAAAGACTTATCAAAAGGTGTCAGAGCAAAATTTCATTTCTTGCAAATTTTTGCTCCAAATTACACCTTTTTTTTTCTTTTGCTCCAATCACCTTTTCATGTACCTAAAACAAAAAAAACATACAAAATACCTTCTTTTTAAAGTGTAATATCACAAAAAATGAGTAAAATTATATAGCAAAAACGTATATATTTTTGGAGCATCCCGCCACTTGATAATTTGAGTAATCATCGTGGGAATCAGATCCACTTGTTCATGTTGCATAATTCCCAGAGGATTCCTGTCTCTATCTTTGGCATAATTATAGCAACATTCATATTGAATTGTTACTAATCCTTTACGATGTATCCATTTATTAGGTATCAAATATGTTCTCTTTTTCAAATATCCAGCTAGCCCACAATCACGTGCTTCCATCACATTTTCAACAATAGTCGCATGTTCATCTTCATTAAAAACTTTAGTGACTAACTGAATAGCTTCAAGTATGTTGATTTTTCAGCCATTGACATACTTAAAATTTTCAAAATAATGTCGTTTGAAAATCTGAGTACGTCTCAATTCTTCTTCAAAGATGATTTGTATGTCAGCTGGTTCTTCTGACATTGTAAGGTCAGGTACTGATACACATGGACTAGGTTTGAAGATTGTACTCTCTATTTTATCTTCTTTGAAATCCAAATTTTCTACACCTATTATAGGATACACCTCTCAAGGTGTATATTTTGGATTTAGAAATTCGAATCCAGTAGTATCTTTCTCCGTAGGTTATGTACCTTATTATTCTTTCTCTTTAAGACTTTTAAGTCTTTTATTACTGTTCCATCTTTAAGTTCGAGTCAGTCCTAATGTTAACTTATTAACTCCAGCAATGGATGCTTCCACAATCCTGTGAGTTACCGCAACATGACTGATTTTAATTTTCCGGGGTCAATTTTTTGTTTCCGTCTTGTCAGTTCCACTTTTTCTTTAGTAATATCATGTTGTCTGGTTCTGAATTATAATACAGGTAATTTCCCTTCTGCTTCTTCTTTGTTAACAATGGACAATAGTGGTCCATTATACAATAATTTGACCTGTGTCAGATGAAAACTAAAATAGATTCTTGATCCCTTCTTTATGCATCAGCGGTCCAGAGCCAAACATACACCACCTTGAAAAGTGAACAAAATTATGTTGTTTAACATTTTCCCTACGAGTAACAGGTTGAAGTAAACATACCAGGCCTAATTTTAGTTTAGTTTATTAATATGAAATTAAGAGATTTTATTTAACAATTCATTTGTTTTTTCAGGAAATCATGCTCACAAGCACATGTTTAATAAAAAAAAAAAAAGGCAAAAGTCTTATTGAGACATACTCAAATTCATTTTTCATTATTATTATTATTTTCCCAGTTTACAAATGATTCATCATATTTTTATGTAGCATACTGTATTTTTAAGTATTTCCCATTAATTGAGGGGTAAAATTTTTTCTTCTTGACAATTGACCAACTGATAAGATCCTCCCGAATATGTCATTTCAACAACATGCGGACCCTCCCACTTCGGTTCAAAATTTCCACTTATTTTTTGGTGAATAAGGATTGGCCTTTAGAGTAATAAGACCAACTCCCAGATTTAAAATGTTTTAAGTTGAACCAATTTATCATGGGCCTGTTTCATTTTTGGTTGATATAATTCTAGTTTTTTTTGAGCTTATAGATGTTTGTCTTCTAAAATTTTAAGTTCTTCAAGTCGTAATTTTGTATTTTCTTCTTCCATTATTTTGTTTGCAACTACAACCCAGAGAAAAAGAATCTGCACCTCAAGTTGAAGTTCGGCCTCAAAACCATATACCAAGCAAATGGTGTTGACTGTGTTGGTGTGCGGTATATAGTTTGATAGGCCCATAAGGCTTCGATAAATCGTTCATTCCATTGTCTTGGACTGTTGATTAATGTCTTTTTCAAAATTTGTACCATTATCTTGTTCAAAGCTTCAACGAAACCATTGGCTTTGGGGTAGTAAATTGTCTAAAATCTCAAATCTATCCTGTGTCTTTAGATGAAATTGTTCATTCTTGTATTTTTAATTGCCATTCCATTATCTGATATGAATCTTTGAGGAACTCCAAATCTGTAGACAATGTGTGTTTTAAAGAAGTGGATAACCAACTCTGCTTTGACTTCTCTGAGTGGTAATGCCTCAGCCTATTTGGAGAAGTAACCTATAACAGCTATAATGAATCGATGACCTTTATACGATGGAGGGTCTATAGAGCCCACTACCTCTGCGCCCCAACATTCAAATGACTAAGATGTAATTTTTGTATGTAATACATTTGGCGGTTGATGCAAGACCATCCCGTACACATGACATTGATGGCATTTCTTTACAGTTTCAAGACAGTCAGCCATCATTGTCGGCCAGTAATATCCCTTTTTTTTCATTTTCATTTTTGGTCCAAATTGGTGTGCACCACACAGACCTGAATGAACTTCTTTAACAATTTATTGTGCCTCAAATTGTTTTAAACATCTTAACCACATCTGTTCAAATGATTGTCGGTAAAGAACATCACTCACTATAGTGTAAGACAATGCTATTTGTTTAATTTGAGTTGCAATGGAACTTTTTTGGGTAATCTTCCATTTTATAAATATTGAATAATTAGTTGTATCAAATCATCCTCTTCTTTTTCAACAACCATTTCTGTCGTGTCTTCACCAACTTTATGGAGATTATTACTATTGATTTGAGAGAGAAATTATCGTCCTCTTATGGAATTTGGAATGTCATCCTCTTCTGGACAAGCAAACTCTTTTAAAACTTAGCTAAAGTGTCTGCTAGAGATTTATCTTGTCTCAAAATTAGGAAGAATGTTACATTTGAAATATGTCGAAGCAATTTTAGAGTATAACAGAAATACTGTTCAGTTCGTGGTTTCAAATTTATGTGCTTTCCTGCAATCTGATTGATGATCAATTGCGAGTCTCTATAAATTTCTATATTTTTTATTTTCATTAATATTGTCAGTTCTAAGCCGGCTATGAGCGCATCATATTCAGCTTCATTGTTTGTTTAAATGGTAAGAAAACATCATCACTGCTATATCTGGAGTGATTAAAATTAATCCTACTCTTGCTTTGCCAAGTATAATAGTTTGTCTGTTTTTGTCTTTTCGAGCAGATGCAGCTCCATCAAAGTATAATTCCCATTGTTGTGTATTAGAATTCTTAATTTCCAAAATTTGCTCATTGGGCAAATCATCATTAAGAGGAGACACAGTCGATATATGATACGTTGCTAAGAAATCTGCCAAAATTTGTCTTTTGACAGCGTACAACGGTACAAATGTTATGCCGAATTGAAGAAATATCATTCTCAATCTTTCTAATCTTTCAGAAAGTGTTGGTCGGGTCATTAGATATTGTAAAGGGTTAACCCTTGAGATAAGATTTACCTTATGAGATAACATATAATGTCTTAGCTTTTGAACTGTAAAGATCAAAGCTAAATAATGCTTCTCAATTGCAGGATATTTTATGTCAGTTGAGACCAAATAATGACTTAAGTAGTATAATGCCTTTTCTCTACCCTCGTCATTGACTTGAGCTAGTAATGCTCTGAAGGAATTGTTTAATGTCGTAGTGTAGATTAGAGGTATTTGATACACCTAAAATATATAGTATTTTATACATTTTTATACCTATTTTTTGATGATATTGCACTTTAATGGAAGGTATTTTGTGTATTTTTCTTGCAGGTATGATTAAATGGATGAATGTGATGAAAAGCGTGAAAAAGGATCAAATTTGGAGCAAAATGAAGAAAGGTGCAAAATTGATCTATGGCGGCTAAGCGCCCGAACCTGACACTTACGCGCCAGAGCCTTGCGGCTAAGCTCTTAGACCTGGAGCTTACATGCCAGGAGCCTTGCGGTAAAGCGCCGAGACCTCACGCATATATGCGGTAGTTACTTAAGATGATTTAAATAATTTTTTGCGCCATTTTGAAGGGGTGTTTGAGGCATCTTTTGGTACAAACATGGGTAACTTCCTATTGGCACCAAAATTAATTTAAATTACTCTCAAATGGATGCATCTCTTGGAGGATTCATTGTATCTGGACATAATTTGAAGAGACATGAAAGCACCTGTTGGAAAATTATAAAGAGAAGACTTGAAGATCAGAAATTGGTTGTTGTTGGAGGGTGTGTGGTTTATGTTTATTGTGTAGGAGAGTTCTTTTAGTAACACACCACTCCACTTCACCATTTCTACTTAATTTTCTATAGTTTGTATTAGGATTAGAATAGATATTTGGAGTCCTTAGAGTTGGCTGTCACCCTCTAAGGAAGATTCTAAGGAAAAGTAAAGTTTTTAAAGGAACTTCAAGAGCTTGGTGGAGAGGATTTTCAGATAAGTCTTTATCTTTATTACTACATTTGGTTTTTAATTAAAACTTATTGTGTTTTCACTATGTTTTATACTAACCAAGTTGTGATTGTATTTTCTCCATGAATTCTGAGTAGTTTTCTTTATCTTTTTCCTTAAAATGATGAAGTAATTAAGTTATGGATGGAAGCTGTGTGAAGTATTGGAAATCAATGTTGGAAGAAGTTGTGATGATTCAGAACCTTGCACTTCATTTACTTCTTGATTTGGCCAATTAAAATGTTAGTATATGTTGTGAGAACATGTAAGAGTTAGTATGGTATTTTCTTAGTCAACAAGTGGTAAGAATCGCATGAAATTATATGGGTGAGAATGTAGTCCACATGGTTGAGAGGAAATAAATAGGGAGATATACATTGATGGATGTAGAATTAGAGGACTTTAGAGTAACAGGCTAAAGCCCCTAATTTGATTTATAGTTTTATGTCTTGATACGTGATGTTGGCCCACGGATGGAGGGAGAAGAGGAAACTCTAGAGTGAGAGCTAGTATCTTTCCTGCCTAGCCCGTTGATCACTAGAAAATGTATTAAGAATTTCATACCAATTTTATATGAAATTGCACTTTAAAGAAAGGTATTTTCTTTGTTTTATTGCAGGAATGAAGAATTATAAGTACTGAAAGCAAAAAACACTAAAGAAGCAGATTTGGAGCAACAAGGACTCAATTTGATGAAAAATGAACTATCCCGCCGACGGCGAGATAAAGGCCGTCGACGGCGAGATTTTCCGGAGAATTTTTGAATATATTATAAAGAGCCCGCCGACGGCGAGATCGAGCCCGCCGACGGCGAGATCGAGCCCGCCGACAGCGAGATCGGCGCGGTTAGCCCACCTTCTAGAAGCCCACCGACGGCGAGATCGAGCCCGCCGACGGCGAGACAGTTGAAAAGAGCCAGATACAATGAACTCCGGATGCTTTTCGAAGAGGTGCTTAAGCAACCTTTGAAGATTTGACTCCTTCTATAAATAGAGATGATTTCGTCCCTTTAGTGTGTCATTTTTTGGTGTCTTTTGGTGTCGTTTTAAAGTCAATTAGTGTTCATTTCGTGTTGGAGTGTAAATCGCAGAGTCTTAGTGAGTTTAATTAAGTGTGATGTACTGGAAGGAAGAGTCAAAGGAACTTCAAGGAGTCTGCTTGGGGGGAAGAATAGAGATAATTATATTTGTTATTATTTGTTAACTTTAATGAAATCCATGCTTTGTGTTATTTTTCCCATGCTTTCTAAGTAGTTTCCTTAATCTTTTTCCGTGTTGTTGAGATTATGTGAAGTGACGAATCAAAGTAACTGTGCCTAAAATTATTAAATAAAAATTGTGATAATCTTTTACTTAAAACTTAATTTACTTTCAATCTGGCCAATTGATTTGTTAACATATGTTGAATTATCAACTATAGTAAAGATTACATCCGAGATTCAAGGAAGTCAAAAGCCTTGGAAGGAGGGTGCAAATAAATAGGGAAATATTAATTATCGGGAGTAGAATTGGACATTTTAGTGTGACAGACTAAAATATTCAATTCGGTCCTATTGTTTGAGAACTGAAGTGTAGATGTTAGCCTTCAGGTGAGGGGAACGTGGGAGCTCTGAAGTGGCAATCGGTATCCTCCCCGCCTAATCGCAGATTCGGCAATCAAACTTAGGACTAGTCAATGTTCTTTGCACCTAAACCAAAGGGTAAAGAATAGGAATGCTCCTATTTGGCACAATACAAACTCTAAACTACTTTAATTCATCATTCACTTAATTCTCTCAATAAGGAGAAATATGCTTTTCTAAATTAGAATCTTACATTTAAACCTTTTTGAGCAATAGTTTTAGTATAAGTGTTCTCAATTTCCGTATACTAGCTTAGTAAGTAAGTATACTTTAATTTGTCTTTGAAAATCTCTAAATTCCCTGTAGGATCGATATCTTGGACTCTATTAGAGCCCTTTATTACTTGATAACGATACGTATACTTGCATAGTATCCACATTATAAATCATAATTTTCATAAAAGAATCATCAGTATAAATACATATATTTGGTGCGGGATAAAGTTTTTGATGTCGTTGCCAATATCAATAACATATTTTTGTAAGTATAAATATCAAAAGTGGGTCAAGTTTTTGGCGCTGTTGTCGGGGAAGTAAAGTAATTATTAAGGTAATTAATAGAATTATTAGAAGTAATTACTAGAGTAACAGACTATTTTAAATTTTACTTAAAAATTGTCTGCGCAAATTTAGAAATGAAAATTTAATACTTTATGATTCAGAATTAGAGCGCACTATTAAAAAAATTAGAAAACAAAAAAAAGAAATTTTAAATTTAACACAAATGTCAAATAATCTAGAAATTGAAAATATAAACCAACAAAGACTATTAAGAGATTATGCCAAGCCTACATTAGATGAAATTCACCTAACTATTCAAAACTCTGATGTAGCTGCTAACTCATTCGAACTTAAACCTACAATTATCCAAATGTTACAGAATAATCAATTTAGTGGTTCACCTAATGAAGATCCTAATTTACATCTTGCTAGTTTTTTGGAACTATGTGCTACTTTTAAATATGAAGGAGTATCTAATGATGCTATTAGACTTAGGCTTTTTCCTTTTTCTTTAAGGGATAAGGCTAAGATGTGGTTAAATTCATTAAGACTCGGATCCGTTAAAACTTGGGGAGAATTATCACAAAAACTTCTATCCAAATATTTTCCTCCTTCGAAAACCGCAAAACTTAGAAATGATATAACATCTCTTGGTCGATTTGATGAGAATCCATATATGAAGCTTGGGAGAGATTTAAAGAACTTCTTAGTAAATGCCCACATCATGCGTTACCAGATTGGCTAATTATACAAACTTTTTGCAATGGATTAGTAGGATCTCTTAGAACAATCATTGATGCTGCTGCTGGAGGTTCATTAATGTCAAAACCATTCGATGAAGCCTATGCGTTAATCGAAGAAATTGCTACTAATAATTTTCAATGGCCTGCTGAAAGGATAAACCCTAAAAAGATAGTCAGTGTTCATGAAAATGATGCAATATCTATGTTAGCTTCTCAAATTGCTGCTATATCAAAAAAATTAGATCATTTTGTAATGAATTATTCTCCTACTATATTAGAAGAAAACTCATCTAGACAATTTATAGATTCTCAATCTCCTTATGAAACTATAAATGCTATTAATAATAGACCCAACAATCCTTATGCGAATTATTATAATCCTGGTTGGAAGAATCATCCAAATTTTAATTGTAATAATAATACAGCTAATCAACAATGGATGAACAACTCTATAGGAAATCCACCTAATCAAGGAAATACGAATTATAAACCTTCTTATCTACCTGGATTTAATAACACTCAATTTAAAGATAAGAAGTTATATATAGAAGAATTAATATTAAGTATGGGTCAGCACTTGCAAAATCAAGGAAATCAATTACAAATTCAAGAAAATCAATTACAAAATCAAGGAACAGCAATTAAAAATAATGAAACTCAACTCAGACATATCGCTACCGCGCTTAACAATAGAATTCCTGGAACTTTTCCTAGTAATGTGGAAATAAATCCTAAAGACCAAGGAAAAGAACAAATTAATGCGATACAATTACGAAGTGGAAAAGAGTTAGAAACTAAAATTTAGAAAGAAACAGAAAGTAAAAATGAGGAAGTGAAAATCTAAAAAGAAAAGGATCAGCAAGATCAAAACTTAGAATATCCATTGATCCCTATGAAAATATCTATATAAAAACCACCACCACCATTTCCTCAACGACTAAAGCAACATAAAAAAGATAAGCAATTTGCTAAATTCCTTGAAATTTTAAAAAAATTAATGGTAAATATTCCTTTTGTAGAAGCATTAGAACAAATGCCTAATTATGTAAAATTTATGAAAGATATTTTAAATAAAAAAAGAAAATTCACAGATAATGAAACTGTTGCACTTAGCGAAGAGTGTTGTGTAATTATTCAGAAAAAGCTTCCTGAAAAATTAAAATATCCAGGTAGTTTCACTATACCTTGCACTATTGGAGAAAAATTTTATAGAAAAGCTTTGTGTGACTTAGGAGCAAGCATCAATCTAATGCCACTATCAATTTTTAAAAGATTAGAATTAGGAGAAATTTCACCTACTTCGATAACTCTTCGCTAGCTGATCGTTCGTGACTTATCCTAAGGGAGTTATTGAAGATGTGTTAGTAAAAGTGGATAAATTTATCTTCCTGGTAGATTTTATTGTTCTAGATATGGAAGAAGATAAAAAAATTCCCATAATATTAGGAAGACATTTTTTAGCCACTATAAAAGCTATGATTGATGTTCAGAAAGGAGAATTGACTATGAGATTAAACGATCAAAAAATAACTTTTAACATAGCAAAATCAATGAAATATCCTGCTTTAGAAAAAGATGATGAATTTTTTCTAATGGAAATACTTGAACATTTGCAAAATGAACATTTTAATGAATATTATGAAGAAAAGTTAGAAAAAGAAAATACTGTATTAATTGAAGAAGCAGATAATGAAAAACTGGATTATATACAGGAAAAATTTGAAATGTTGGATAATACTGAAAACGCTGAAAAGAATATAGTTCCGTCAATTATTAGACCTTATGAAATCGAATTAAACATTTTACCTAATCATTTAAAATATGCTTACTTAGGTAACTATTCAACCATACCAGTTATTATATCAGCTGAATTGAATGAATCACTGTCGACATATTTTTAGGTTGTGTTGTATTTTAGAAAAAGGGTTCGCCTACAGAAATTGTCGGTGAATTTTAAATTTTTAATTTAATTTAATATATATATATATATAATTTGGAAAGTAGCATTTGAGTTTAAAAATAATTTTAATTTTGAAAATTTTAAGTTATGAAATCAAACTGATCTCACATCCCAAATAGTTTATATAAACGGGCACCACATCACAAACCGTGTATCTATCCCGAAGAATAGACACACTGCTTCATGATGGGGCTCGATTAAATAAACTAGAAGATTTGTGACATCTGTTTGGTCTGCAAACTAATTTTATAAGCTGACAAGTTTCCCTGCTTAATATAAATGAATTAAGCAGAGTTTATATTACCTCGGTTCTTAAAGTTCCCTATAAGGGCAAGCCCCTATAGTTAATTACATCTTAAATGACGGGAATCATTTAAGAAAACTCTTGATAATGATAAGTGGTTTTGCTCTCAAGAATTTCAAAGTTTAAGGTTTTCAAACAATTGGATTTTGGAAATTTCAATCGGGAATGGATCAAATTTGGAACAGTTATTTTAGGGAATCAAAGGAAGAGAAGTAGGGGATGTCACGGACCTGAAGTGAACTTCGGTGACTTCCCAACTATCCTATTGTTTGGCTTCAATTTGAGAGTTTATTCAATGTTGTAATCCTACCAATTTTAATTAATTATGACTTATATTTGCATGATATGATCATACAAACAACCTCGAAGATGTGAGGGTTTATGTCGTACCGAACGACTTCCTCGGAATCCTAAGAATGGTTAGGGCTTAATTTGCATAATATGATTATGCAAGTGCCTAACGAAAAGGTTGAGGATTTATGTTGCACTAGGCAAACTACCTCGAAATCCTATGGCTTGGTTATTTAATTCTAAGAATGGTTTTGCTGAAGTAGACCCGAGTTTTGCTGAAGAAGATGGTTGTGCTGCCCACCGTGCTCCAAGCTCCTTGTCATTGTCACAGAGGTTTAGTTTTAGAAGGTGAAAATCAGGAGATGAGAGAAGTGTTTTGGTTTAGAGAAATCTTAAAGTCCAAATGTCTTTAATGTTTTATTAAGGGAATATTAAAGTTGATTATAACAACACCGGTTAAGATCCCACGGTTCCATCATTCCGACACCGTTATTTTTATCGGATTCACTTAGTTCAGATGAATTTACTAAACTCAACTGAATGAGTTCCACACTTTCATTTAGATCATGGGAAATCCCATTAGCAACACGTAGGTTTCATCATCCGAGGTATTCCCGATCATCCAACAAGTCGTTTCAATTTAGTTATAGTTGTAGTTTTGTTGTTCTGTTTGTGATTAAATTTTGAGTTGTTTTATATTTTGAAATGTTGTGGCGGTGGATTTTATCTTGTTGTGACTTTTATTTTAGTTTTGGGTTCAGTTTTGTGGCTATCCTAAAGGTTTTAGATTTCATGCAACAATCTTGTTTATCATGCAAGAAGAGTAAAGTACAGCTTATATGAATAAATTGCAATAAAGTAAATTGCAATAAAAGAAACGCGTACCTGGAGAGTCTTCTTGTCATTCCTAGCTGCACTTAAAACACATGTTAAGGCATTTAAATATTTATAACAAGTACCTAGGTAAAACTAAGGGAAAGGTTTTGGTTATCTACCAAAGTCCTAATCCTATTGCTAGTCATCTCCTATGACGTCTAGGTTCTTGTATTTTGTTTAAGGATGATTTTATTCATCAAAGAACAATTAAATTCAATTGTTCTTCTAAAACATCCCATCATATTGAGGAAGTGTTTAGGACGAGTCCTGAACATCTTTTCAATACTTTTGAGATTATTTTGAGTCCAACTGAATTTAATTGCACTGATGAATTGATCATCCAAGAATTTAGTTTAGATTTTCCTTCTTGCTCAGTGAATTAGGATGTTTGATTATCCTATAAGTAAAATGACATTTCACTTGATGCTTTATTTAAGAGTTATAATAATGGAAACCTTTAGGGGGTAAATTAATTTATTAAAGAATTTAATGATTTAAAATTAGAATTAATGTTTTAAGGTGATTTAATTTAGTTACAAAATTTTAATAAATTTAAGTTTGGAATAGTGTTCAAGTTCTTTCATTCTTAAGTGTTTTAAACCATTTGAATTGAAAGAGGAGTTTAAATTATTAAATTTAGACTTTAATGATTTAATCTTAATTTAATTGCAATATTGTGGATTAACTTTTAATTGGTTTGATTATTTTATTATTTTTTTAATTAAGAATTTATTTTTATGAAATTAATTTTTTTTTAATGCTTCAAATTTGCTTTAAATTTGCTTTCGAGTGATTTTTGAAATTAATAATTTTTGCTTTAGATTTATTTCAATTTAATTATCAAATTATTTAATGTTTTAAATTTTAATTTAATTGAGGTTCACTTTCCCTTTAATTATTTAATTATTAATTTCAATTATCACTTTAATTTTAATTAAAAAGTTAAATTTTGTTAGAGTGATTAATTTAGGGATTTTTGTTTAAGTCATTATAGTCTCTCAAAATTCTATCCCCATTTAAATAATCCAAATTTTAACTTATTCTTCCAAAATTCAAATCATTTAATTAATTAAGGTTTACTTTAAATATTTTCAAGATGATTAATGGGTTTCTACCCTTTAATTCTCTAAGTTTCAATCTTCTATTGAAAATTTAAAATCAGATATTTTACCCTCCCCTTGATTAAACCTAAATATTAATTAGGGTTAAAATCCTTTAATTACCTTTATGCCCCATTAGGCTTATTTATTTCATAACTCACTAAATTCAACTCAAATGAACTTATTTTTATTTTCCCTTTGTTCTTTGCTCGAAGTTCTTTTTAATTTAATGGCGTTTCCCAGTCAATTTGCACAAAAAGAGGTGAAGGCAAAACATGACATGGTCACTTTCATTCCAATCTCATCAAAAATACATCATACAACTTGATCCAAAACATGATGATATTTTCTTTGAGAATTTAATATCTCATACAATCCATATAAATCCAAAATGGATTGTGTAAGATTCTTCAAGTTTCTTTTTTTTAAAAGCAGCTGTCAAAAATCTATGTCTGAATAGTGAGATACATGGACAATAACATCACCTTCCAAGTCATCCTTGGCAGGAATGTCGTATGGATGTGCATTGGAGGTGTGCTATCTCCCATGTAACTCACAGCTCGTAAGGCTGGAGACTCTCTAACTCTGGATCTTGCTGGAAGTGGAAAGACATTTTTCTGTCATCCATCCTATTGAAAGTAATAGAGATCCGCTCAACAGGCACTCCTGGACTGCAATGCTTTGAGAAGTCCGCTCCATTCCCTTTTAACACCATGACGGAACCTACCGGTAGTGGTATCTCCACTGGCCCTCGGAACTCACCAGGGCCTGTTATCCAGAGGTCAGATCCGAACATGATATTGCATTGGTTAACAAAAGACATTGTGTAGAAAGGTCTAACGAAATCATGATGGTCTATGTGTGGAGGTATGCGGTCGCCCTCCTTGTAGATGTTAATGATGCAGCTGTTGGGTATGCAATCTGTAGGCAATACCCTCCATGTTATCATCCTCTTTACCATTCTTTTAATAATATTCGACATTGGATCCACCTCATTGCGACGAAGTATCCCTGGTGGATTTCCTTTTCTGTCTACCGCGAAGTTGTAGCAACATCCGCACTGGATCGTAACTCTTCCTTTTCCTGGCACCATCTTCGGGGTTCTGAATAGGTTTTTCTCCCTCAGGAGACCAGCTCGGCCCATTTTCTGAAGTTCAACAATGCAGTCTACAATTTGTTGTTGCTTGTAATCTGAGAATACATCTGTATGCAGCTCGAGGCCTTCTAAGATGTTAATCCTCTTGCCACTGATTCTTTTGAAGTATTCAAAAGTCTTCTTTTCAACATTCTGCAATCTTTCCAACTCATATTCCGGGATTATCTGCAATCGGCGAGGTCTAGTAATGTACTGGGGAATGTATGGTTCAACCCCGACACGCTCTCCTGCATGTCTTGGCTCCTCGGGGTAGTCTATGTCGGTACATCCTCCGGGGTTGCTTTCACAACAAGACTCTTTAAAATTGGTGCATTTATCTGGCGTCAAGGCGTTGATTCTATTTCTGCTCTTCTTGGAATTTCCTTTATCTTCTCTGTTTTCCATGGAGTTGATTTCCTCCTTTCTGGTTCCTGATGAACCTATTTCTTCGGAGTATTTGTATTGACGGTAGCAACTGTCTCTTCATGTTGATCTGCTGCTAACTTGATTAACATCTTTCGAATGCGGTGATTCTTGTTCCTCCGCTGGGTGGCAGTGAGATTAGCTCTCCTTACCCCTTGGATTTTTGTGGGCATGGCGCTGACGAGCCTGCCATCTACTGTAGCAACAATGGACTTAACTTTCTTGTCTTCTCCCATTGCATGAGTGGTGTTTACTTTTCTCTTCTTGCTGGCGGATGGTTGACTTGAGCCACCCAATTTCATCACTGTATAGCTGCGGAGCTCTTCCCGATCAATCGGGGTCCAATCATTTTCTTCGTACTATAGCTGGGCTGGTGTGAAGTCAGAGTCAATCTCGATCACGGCTCCATCCCTCACCCTCTTTTCATCAAGTGCTAGACTCACGCCATTCTTAAAGTTCAGAACCAACCGCCCGTTCGACATTTCCCTGCAAAAAACAAGGAAAGGATTAGGGGCTGTACTAAGAACAAGAACAGTAGAAAAATATTTTTATTAATGAAGAGCTTTTGTTTGTTTATTTTAAATTTAAATAGGAGTAGGAAAAGATGAAGAAAGATCAAGAGTGAGACTCGATTTGAAAGGAAGGATAAAGACTTTATTATCATGATTTTACATGTTTTCTTTTTAATGTTTTTTTAACGATTTTCTTTATCATCCACTTTTTTTATTTATATTTTTGGGTTCGGACCCAGTCATAAGTAATTACTGTGCCGTGCTTCTAGGAATGAGGATTCATCCTTCGAAACATCAGGTTACATAATACTTCTTTAGATATCGTCCATTAATTGGAAGCATAGGTCGTTCTCCACGACAATTTACAAGCTGGTAGGAACCTCCTGAGTAAACTGTCTCGACCACGAATGGCCCTTCCCAAGTCGGTTCAAATATACCACCTATCTTGCAATGTGCAAGAATAGGTCTTCTGAGAACCAAAACCAAGCCACCGACTTTGAATGTCCTTGGACGGACTAATTTATCATGGGCCTAGATCATCTTGTCTTGATACAGTTCCAAATTCTGCTGTGCTGAAATTCTTTTCCCTTCCAAGCTTTCCAATTCTTCTAGTCGTAGTCTGGCATTTTCTTCTGTAGTGATCTTGTTTGCAATTGCAATTCTGAGAGACGGAAGCTGAACCTTTAAGGGTAGAACGGCCTCAGACCCGTACACTAAAGCTTAAGGCGTAGACTGGGTGGGACTTCTAAAAGTTGTCCTGTAGGCCCATAAAGCTTCTAACAACTTCTCGTGCTAATTTCTCTTGTTTTCGTCCAAAGTTTTCTTTAGGATTTGGACGATAGTTTTATTAAAAGCCTCGGCCAAGCCGTTCACTCTTGGGTAGTAGATTGTTGAATAGCGCCAGTCGATTCCATGTCTTTTGGTAAAATTGTTGATCTTCGTACTATTGACGTGGACCCATTACCTGAAATGATTCTGCGCGGTACTCCAAAACGGTAGACGACTTGATTCTTAGAGAGCTGTAGCACGTGATGTGCTTTCACTTCTCTTAGTGGTATAGCTTCTGCCCACTTAGAAAAGTAATCTGTAGCTGCAAGAATGAAGCGATGTCCTCTTGAAGAAGGCGGTTCTATTGGACCCACAATATCTGTGCCCCAACACTCAAACGACCACGACGCAATTGTCGGATGTAGCACATTTGGAGGTTGATGTAGAACCACTCCATGCACCTGGCACTGGTGACAACTTTTGGCAATCTTCATGCAATCGGTCATCATCGAGGGCCAGTAGTACCCTAGTCTTTTAATTTTCATTTTCATTTTCGGACCCAATCGATGAGCACCACAAAGTCCTGAGTGTACTTCTTTAACAATTTGACGAGCCTCGGACCCGCTCAGGCATCTTAGCCACATCTTATCAAAATACCTTTTGTATAACGTGTTATTTATTAATGCATAAGACAGAGTTCTTTTCTTGATTTGATGGGCTATCGACTTGTCGTCTGGTAGGTTTCCTGTTTGCAAGTAGTTTATTAGTGGCTGCCGCGAATCTTCTGTATTTTCTGTCACTGCTGCAATTGTTTCTTCTGCTTTTCCTTCTGATTTGTGTATTGTATCCATGTCGAGCTGTGATAGGACCTGTCATCCTTGAACTAACACTTTAACTAACTCATCCTACAAGCAGGAAAATTCTTTTGCAAGGCGGGCTAACGCATCTGCGAGAGCATTTTCTTTTCTGGGAATCTTGTAGACTGTTACATTCAGAATCTGCTCTAAAAATTTCATGGCATACTAAAAGTACTGTTCGAGTCTTGGCTTTAGAATTTTGTACTGTCTGGCGACCTGTTGAATGATCAACTGAGAATCTCCGTAGATATTGATGTCTATTATCCCCATCTGAAGAGTTAATTCCAGTCCAGTTATAAGGGCTTCGTATTCTACCTCGTTGTTTGTACACGGTTCTGTTAGATGGTAGGAATACCTTAACATCCCCCGCTCCGGTGTTATAAAAATTAGTCTGATTCCTGCCTTATCGGGCACTATCGTTTACGATTCTTTATCTTTCTGTGCTGAAGATGCTCCGTCGAAGTACAGTTCCCAACGCTGATCATCAGGGTCTTCTAAGCTCATTATCTGCTTTTCTGGCAAGTCATCGTTGAGAGGCGATTATGTCGGTAAAGGGTGTGCTGTGAAGAAGTCTGCTAGGACTTGTACCTTTACGACACGAAGTGGAATGAAAGTTATATCGAATTGCAATAGTATCATTGACCACCTGGCAAGTCTGCCGGAAAGTGTCAGATGGGTCATCAAATATTGCAACGGATTAAACTTCGAAATAAGATTAACCTTATGAGAAAGCATGTAATGCCTGAGCTTCTGTGCGGTGAAGATCCGGGCCAAACAGTGCTTCTCAATAGGAGGATACTTTACTTCTGTTGGAATTAGACGACGAAATAAGTAGTAAAGAGCATTTTCTTTTCCCTCATCATTGACCTGGGCTAGCAGGGCTCCGAGAGAGTCGTCTAAAGCTGCGGTATAAAGTATAAACGGTCGTCCCGAGACTGGGGCTGCTAAGACAGGAGGTGTCATGAGGTATTGTTTGATGTCATCAAAGGCATGTTGACATTTGGAGTCCCAAGTAAACTTGGCATCCTTCTTAACCAAAGTAGAAAACGGCTGACACCTTCCTGACAAATTCAAGATAAAACGTCGAAGATATGCCAATTTCCCTGAAAGGACCGTAGTTATTTCAAGGTTTTGGGAGGTGGCATTTCTAAGATAGCTTTAATCTTCTCCAGATCGATTTCAATTCCACGATGTCGAACAACAAATTCTAAGAATTTCCCAGAGGTGACGCCGAAGGCGCTTTTCAAGGGATTCATCTTAAGGTTATATTGTATTAATCGCTCAAAAATAATTCTCAAATCATACAGGTGATCTTCATTTAATTTGCTCTTGATGACCACATCATCCACGTAACACTCGACTTGGTTGTGAATGAGATCATCAAAAATCATCGTCATTGCTCTTTGATAAGTTGCTCCTGCGTTCTTTAATCCAAATGGCATCACTGTGTAGCAGTATACCCCGATCAGCGTTCTGAAGGCTGTAAGCTTTTCATCTTCTGGTGTCATCTTTATCTGGTTGTATCCTGATGATCCATCCATGAATGAGAAGACTTCATGTGTTGAAGCAATGTCGATCATCAATTCTGTAATGGGTAGTGGGAATTCATCCTTTGGACATGCTTTGTTCAAATCTCTGAAATCCATGCAGATTTTGATCTGACCATTCTTCTTTCTGACTGGTACCACATTGGCTAACCAAGTTGGATATTGTTCTTCATGGACAAATTTAGCGTCTATTAGCTTCTTGACTTCAGCTATAACTTGTTGTTCAATCTCCAGACGCATTCTTCTCGGAGCTTGTCTGACTGGAACGGCAGTGGGATCTACTCCTAACTTGTGAACTGCGACTTCTGGAGCTAATCCTGGCATTTCGTCGTAACTCCAAGCAAAACTGTCCTTGAACTCCATTAATAGCTTGATTATGTTTTCGGAGTCTTCTTTATTGAGTAAGGAGCTAACAAAGGTCGGCCTAGGCTCTTTGCTAGTACCTAAGTTAACTTCCATTAACTAGTCTATTATAGATTTAATTTCTTCTTCGAATTCTGCCGGAGCATTTCCTATTGGTAGATCCTCGAGATCTTCTGAAGCTTCCAAGCAGTCTTCATTAGGCTCGCAAGTGACAACCAAGCAAAATCCCATATCATCAACTGATCCTAGCGTGCCAAATCCGAGACCATGTTTTGAATTGGGAGGCCAACTGGCATTGTTCCATAACTTTTCAAAGTGTTGTGATCGACCTTTTGTCCATTGTCGAGGTAAGAAACCACTTTGAATTAAATTTTGAACACAGGGAGAGTACCACTCAAAAGGCAGTTCCATTAATTCAGAAGAAGTAACATCTTCAAATTGTACATCATTTTCAGTTTTGGAAGAAGAAGCACCACGGTAGAACTTGATTGGTTTAGCACCACCACCATGCACTTCCTTGACCACCATACCCTCGATCTTATTAGAATGGATCGGGGTCAGGGTCATAGTATGTACATAGTGGTTAATCTTCTCGTACATTAATTTATATTCTTCATTCCTTTCATCTTCGAGAGAGATCTTGAACTGAGGTTTCTTTTGATTTACGGTTGCTGCTTCTTTCTTGATTTCTTCTTCTTCGGAACTGGTCTCCCAATCAACGTCGATGACTGGTTTCTTCTGTCCAACTATTCTAATGTCTCTTCCTTGACCTTGTCCTCGGCCTCGACCTCGAGTGTGAGTTCTGGAGAAACCTTCACCATCTCGCCGTAAGGGAGTGGTGAGTAACTGTTGGACTAGAATTTCAGGCTCTTTATCGTCTCGCACTTCTTTTGCTTCATTTGGTACGGTGTTTCTAGAAAAGATTGTTTTCTTCGGAGGTGCGTAGTAGGCTGCATCTTCGTGAATTCCGATTTCATGCACAGAGAACGGTTGCAAATCACCTTTGATACAATGTTCTCCACCTTCGTAATACTTTATGCACTGGTGCAGAGACGATGGTACCATCCAGTTTTCATGGATCCATGGCCGACCCAGTAGAGCGTTGAATGATGTCTCAGAATCAATTATGTGGAATTTTGCGGTTGTCTTTGCTAAGTCACCGGTTTTCATCAGTAGTGTTATCGATCCAAGAGCTCTTTCTCCTTTCTGATTAAACCCTCTTAATAGCATCTTGTCTGCTTCGAGGTCGCGAGCATCAATTTCCAAATATGCTAACGTTCGAAGGCTCATTATGTTGATTGATGCTCCCGGATCAACCAACACCCTGGAGAGCATAAACTTTCCGATAGTGACTGAAATGTACAACGGTCGGTTGTGATCAGCCATTCCGAGTAGTAGATCATTGTCCGTGAAGGTAACAACTCGCTGTTCTTTTAACGAGAAAACCTCGTCGAAGGAATTACCGGCCATTTGAGCTAAACAAATTTCTGGATCAAGTAAAGCCTTGATTAGAGTTTCCCTCATCTCCTTTGGCAGGATCAGAGCGTCGTATATGCTTAGTTTGGCTGGTAGCTTCCTAAGATGGGCTAGCATGTTGTAGTCTACTTTATTACCATGTTCCTCGGTTTCTTCCCGAATGAGCAATTCCTCTGCCGGGGTTGGCTCTTCCTGAGCAACCACCTTCTTTCCTTTATCCTTTGGACCCATTCTCAGGGGTAGAATTTTTCCACTTCTTAAATTAACTTCTATTATTTCTTCTGCATCTGGTACTGAATCTGCCGGTGTATCCTTTTGAATTGGAACGACTGGCTCTTCTAGCGTTGCTTCGGAATCTAATGACTCTAATTCTATCGTGATTAGAGCTCCTCGAAATTCACAAATAGACTCGTTGCTTGTTGAGCTTTTGTAGCCATCTTTGTGAACGTCTTCTCCTTCGTCGTGGTCATTGAGGTTTAATATGATTTGAGAATCGTTATTTATATCGGAATAGAGATCCGGATTAGCTTGGTTGTCGTTAGTTACATAATCGTTAGAAACAGTCAAAACGTAGCCAACACCAAAACTCTTATCGTTGTAAGATCCCGCCGGGGCGAGCAAATAATCATACAGAGTCAGAGGTTTGAGGGATTTATCCCCAAAATCGGAAACAACCATCCTAGGATAAGCCGCCCCTAGTCTACTCTTCAGAGCCTCAGTTTTCTTTTCTTCCACGATCTTCTCCTCCTTCTAGGGCGTTTCTTCAATCGCAAGCGATAGTGCCGGCTCGGCAGGTTTCAAACTCTGAGTTGAAGAACGTACCGAAGCGGTCTGGATGTGATCCAAAATTTTCTTTGAAGACTTTGTCCAGACGGTATTGCATCCATCATCGGTCGTATACGGGTTTACCAAAACAATAGGATTCGTCGAGATAACATTGACGGAACCTCCTACGAATAGCAGTACCTCTTTCAGCTGGAACCTTTGCAGGGGAGGGAATTCTTGAGTCGACTTCAGGTTGAACTCAATTAGGGGCTTCGCAGTTTCTGGCACTTTGTCCATTAGTGCGAAGAGAGTGACATCAGTGAACTTGATATCTGTATTGTCGAATCCTTGTCCAAAACGGATGATTCCATTGTCGGGCAGTTCATCCTTATAGACGGCGAAGTCCATTCCATTGGTGAAGGAGAAAATTAACTTTGGTGCAGTCATTTTCTGCAGTGTAGATTCTGAATGTCAGTCCCGAATTATGCTTCCTTTCGTCACAAAACTTAGGACGAAAAAGAAAGAGTCCGAACACATTTTCGTTTATCTTAGTGTATTTATGATTTAAAAGAGTTTATTTATTAAAGGGTTGTTTATTAGAAAATTTGTTTGTTAGGAACAAAATGTTTAAGGGAGGAAGGTTATAGAAAAGGTAAAGGACCCGATTCAGAATTGGAAAGGAAGAGAAAGTCTCATAAGACTTCTCGACCTGAGGAACCGCTCTTAAGCTAACACCTATTGGGGGTCCACCCCACCTCTTAAGAGGTAAAAGGATTTCAGAACCTCTCTGTTTAGGGGTGTCTAAATAGTGGCTCCTTAATCCAAAAGGGAGTCAAATATACTTGCTCAAGACAGAAAAGAGCGAGGTATGTCAACAGAAGAATGATAGTTTGGTCCATTAGGGATATGGACTCATTATCGATTTATGAAGGCAAAACCATCTGATCAAAATGGAGAGAGGAACTAGTCCCCAGCAGAGTCACCAGAAGTTGTCGACATATTTTTAGGTTGTGTTGTATTTTAGAAAAGGGGTCGCCTACAGAAATTGTCGGCGAATTTTAAATTTTAAATTTAATTTAATATATATATAATTTGGAAAGTAGCATTTGAGTTTAAAAATAATTTTAATTTTGAAAATTTTAAGATATGAAATCAAACTGATCTCACATCCCAAATAGTTTATATAAACGGGCACCACATCACAAACCGTGTATCTATCCCGAAGAATAGACACACTACTTGATGATGGGGCTCGATTAAATAAACTAGAAGATTTGTGACATCTGTTTGGTCTGCGAACAAATTTTATAAGCTGACAAGTTCCCCTGCTTAATATAAATGAATTAAGCAGAGTTTATATTACCTCGGTTCTTAAAGTTCCCTATAAGGGCAAGCCCCTATAGTTAATTACATCGTAAATGACGAGAATCATTTAAGAAAACTCTTGATAATGATAAGTGGTTTTGCTCTCAAGAATTTCAAAGTTTAAGGTTTTCAAACAATTGGATTTTGGAAATTTCAATTGGGAATGGATCAAATTTGAAACAGTTATTTCAGGGAATCAAAGGAAGAGAAGTAGGGGATGTCACGGACCTGAAGTGAACTTCGGTGACTTCCCAACTATCCTATTGTTTGGCTTCAATTTGAGAGTTTATTCAATGTTGTAATCCTACCAATTTTAATTAATTATGACTTATATTTGCATGATATGATCATACAAATAACCTCGAAGATGTGAGGGTTTATGTCGTACCAAACGACTACCTCGGAATCCTAAGAACGGTTAGGGCTTAATTTGCATAATATGATTATGCAAGTGCCTAACGAAAAGGTTGAGGATTTATGTTGCACTAGGCAAACTATCTCGAAATCCTATGGCTTGGTTATTTCATTCTAAGAATGGTTTTGCTGAAGTAGACCCGAGTTTTGCTGAAGAAGATGGTTGTGCTGCCAACCGTGCTCCAAGCTCCTTGTCGTTGTCGCAGAGGTTTAGTTTTAGAAGGTGAAAATTAGGAGATGAGACAAGTGTTTTGGTTTAGAGAAATCTTAAAGTCCAAATGTCATTAATGTTTTATAAGGGGAATATTAAAGTTGATTATAACAACACCGGTTAAGATCCCACGGTTCCATCATTCCGACACCGTTATTTTTATCGGATTCAATTAGTCCAGATGAATTTGCTAAACTCAACTGAATGAGTTCCACACTTTCATTTAGACTGTGGGAAATCCCGTTAGCAACACGTAGGCTACATAATCCGAGGTATTCCCGATCATCCAACAAGACGTTTCAATTTAGTTATAGGTGTAGTTTTGTTGTTCTGTTTGTGATTAAATTTTGAGTTGTTTTATATTTTGAAATGTTGTGGCGGTGGATTTTATCTTTTTGTGACTTTTATTTTAGTTTTGGGTTCAGTTTTGTGGCTATCCTAAAGGTTTTAGATTTCATGCAACAATCTTGTTTATCATGCAAGAAGAGTAAATTACAGCTTATATGAATAAATTGCAATAAAGTAAATTGCAATAAAAGAAAAGCGTACCTGGAGAGTCTTCTCGTCATTCCTAGCTGCACTTAAAACACATGTTAAGGCATTTAAATATTTATAACAAGTACCTAGGTAAAACTAAGGGAAAGGTTTTGGTTATCTACCAAAGTCCTAATCTTATTGCTAGTCATCTCCTATGACGTTTAGGTTCTTGTATTTTGTTTAAGGATGATTTTATTCATCAAAGAACAATTAAATTCAATTATTCTTCTAAAACATCCCATCATATTGAGGAAATGTTTAGGATGAGTCCTGAACATCTTTTCAATACTTTTGAGATAATTTTGAGTCCAACTGAATTTAATTGTACTGATGAATTGATCATCCAAGAATTTAGTTTAGATTTTCCTTCTTGCTCAGTGAATTAGGATGTTTGATTATCCTATAAGTAAAATGACATTTCACTTGATGCTTTATTTAAGAGTTATAATAATGAAAACCTTTAGGGTGCAAATTAATTTATTAAAGAATTTAATGATTTAAAATTAGAATTAATGTTTTAAGGTGATTTTAGTTATAAAAATTTAATAAATTTAAGTTTGGAATAGTGTTCAAGTTCTTTCATTCTTAAATGTTTTGAACCATTTGAATTGAAAGAGGAGTTTAAATTATTTAATTTAGACTTTAATGATTTAATGTTAATTTAATTGCAATATTGTGGATTAACTTTTAATTGGTTTGATTATTATATTATTTTTTTAATTAAGAATTTATTTTTATGAAATTAATTTTTTTAATGCTTCAAATTTGCTTTAAATTTGCTTTCAAGTGATTTTTGAAATTAATAATTTTTGCTTTAGATTTATTTCAATTTAATTATCAAATTATTTAATGTTTTAAATTTTAATTTAATTTAGGTTCACTTTCCCTTTAATTATTTAATTATTAATTTCAATTATCACTTTAATTTTAATTAAAAAGTTAAATATTATTAGAGTGATTCATTTAGGGATTTTAGTTTAAGTCATTATAGTCTCTCTAAATTATATCCCCATTTAAATAATCCAAATTTTAACTTATTCTTCCAAAATTCAAATCATTTAATTAATTAAGGTTTACTTTAAATATATTCAAGATGATTAATGGGTTTCTACCCTTTAATTCTCTAAGTTTCAATCTTCTAATGAAAATTTAAAATCATATATTTTACCCACCCCTTGATTAAACCTAAATATTAATTTGGTTTAAAATCCTTTAATTACCTTTATGCCCCTTTAGGCTTATTTATTTCATAACTCACTAAATTGAGCTCAAATTAACTTAAAATTTTTATGTCACTTCACTCATATGTCAATTAAGACATTAGAGGAGAAAATGTGATTTTTATGAATTTAATTTAATTTATATAATTATTTTAATGTAAAATAGGGATTTTAAATGGAAATTCAACAATATGACCAAAGAAAGGTTTCTGTCCTTAAGAAAATTATTAGATGTTCCTAATGACCAGAGGACCACTTGGACCAACTTTTGTGATTTCTTGAACTATATTTTATTTCTTATAATTATTTTAAGTTTTAGAGTGTTAATTAATTATAAAACAAAATAAAGGTTGAAAATTAAGTTTTATATCTTTCTTAAATCTCTATAACCTCAAGGAGTTTAGAGAAATAAATTTTATAATTTTATGATTTTTCTTTGATTTATTAGAATTAATTTAGTGAAAATATTGGAAAATTCATTTTTTAATTCAAAAATTGTTTTAAGCATTTAAAATTCAATATCTTTACTTTGAGACTTGGGAAAAATATTTGGTTTGTTCCTAAGTGATTAAGAGGTGAAATATGACATTTTTATGATTTTTAATATTTTTGTGATTTTTATTATTTTTTAATTATTTAAAATATTAAAATATAGTGTAAAATGAAGATTTTTAGAAAATTTAAATTTTAAATTTTTTAGACTCCTCTGATATCAGAGAGGCTCGAAAACCAATTTGGTGAATTTTTAAAGTGTATTTTTGGAGTTATAAATTTTTAAAGTTTAATTTTGGTTATGTGACTTAATTAATCCATTTAGTGGGGTTAAACATTTTCAATTGATTCCAAATTTTTATGTGAGGTCCCTCTGATCCTAAAGATTAATGTAGAATTATTTTCAAGTTCTTTTGATGTGTGGTTAACTTTAATTAATTAAAGTTTAGATTTGAGTAATTAGGCCAATTAGGGTATTCTTGATGAATTAGCTCAAAATATAATTATCCTAAGGTCATCTGGTCCTAAGAAACTTCCCCAAAATTTTCTAGAATTTTCTAAATAGTATGCTAATTAATGGAATTAAAATGCCAAAAACAGTGATATAAACTTGAAAAATACATAACTTTCCATAGAGATGACCTCTGACCTTGAAAAATTCAGGGAATGTTCTCAAAATTAGAGGCTTCAAAAGCCTTATGGTCTCATGCCATGGTGAATTGTCTATCTAAATAGAGAATCAAAATACTGAAATGAGTAAATAATTAATTAAAAATAAAATACTCATCAAAATAACTTGATTTCTTTTCCACATTATTCTCCTCTGTTCACTGAGCAAGAGGGTATTTTTAGTTTATTTTTGTGATTTTTCTACACAATGATAAGGATTTTCTACGTTCTGGGTATTTAAATAAATAGAAAAAAATCCTATTTATCTACATATCCGACTCAGCGACTCGCCAACCTACGGTGGATCGAAAGACCATGCGACTCGCTCCTATTTGACGCCGCCATCTGAGTCAGCCGCCATGCATCCCGTTGTTCCGCTCCTTCCTCTGATCCGACGCAATCTCAGCCGTTCAACCGATACACGCTCGGTCGGACGGCGCCTGGTCATCGTCTACGACTGGTGTGCACCCGTGATTGTCCACACTAAAACCCTAAGAACTCTCTCATTTCTCAATGGATTTTCATGTTCTTATGCTCTATGGATTCGTCTTGAAGAGACGAACACATCCATACGGTTTACATGCTATAAAATTAAGTAAATCAAAATAGAAAATCTCTAGAAACTCAGGAGGAAGGAGAGGTCTATACCTTGGCTCTGAGAAGTGAAGCTTCAATCAGAGAGTTGTGGCACCCTCGATTGCACCCAAGGAAGCTCCAGATGAAGTCTCTGGCTCTGGGGAATTGTCTAGGTACAACTTCCACCAAGCCCGATTTCAAAGCTTGACCGATCGAGAGAATGGCTGGCCTGGTGAGGGGGCTTCCACTAGGGAACTCCTTCTCTTGGTCTTGTACAGGTGTGGGTGAGTTTAATTTGATTCTGGTGGAGGTTTCAGAGATGTTCTGGTTCTGGGCTAAGAATTGAGCTCCAAAATTGAGCTCAATCAATGGGATTTAGGGCAGGAGAACAGTGGGGATCAATTGCTCTAGGTTAGGAGAAGGTCCTGGAGCAATTTTGGCAGAGTTTTGTTTAGGTATGGTTCATCACCTTGTTTGGCCGAGAGGGTGGTGGTTTAAATAGACATGGCTGGAGGGCCTCCCAGGGGGAGTTGAGGCTTGGGATCAGCTGCTCTGGTGAGGAGAAGAACAGCCATGGTGTGAAATTGAGTTGCGACAGCTCAGATAGTGAGTTTGAATTTTTTGAATCAAATGGGTGCTCTCGGCTTGGTGTTTTCCGGCAACTGTGGTGGCTGGCCGGCCAGGCATGGGTCACCCTCAAGGTCAGGGAGGTCAGGGCTGGGGTTTGGTGAGTTCAATTGGCATTGGCCATGTGTAAAGGGTTTGATTTAAATGGAATGGGGGAGGTGCTAATTTTGGGTCCAAATGGGTCTAAGTCATGGATTTAGGTTTGCTTCACCCTCCAAGGCCTGATTTTTGGGCTAAGGGAATCAAGTAAGTCAGCTAGCTTAGTGGGGAGAAGTCACCATCTAAGTAAATGTAGGTTTAATCAAGGTTTAGAAGAGTCATGAAAAGGCTTAATCATCCTTAAGGGAATCATTAAAGGACTCCCTCCTTTTGCCATAAATGACATGGTGATGTGTAAAGTGGCTTCCATGGCTTGCATATGGCTTGTGCATGGCTTTATGGCTCCATTTGGCTTGGGGCCAAGCTTAGTCAATTTCATGGAAGAGGATTTTATGAATTTTAGCATTTTGGTGGAAATTTGGATGAAGCTTGATTTGGAATGGTTTAATGATGATTTTGAAACTTAGGGGTGATATCAATTAAAGGTATGATGAAAAGAAATTGCCATGTGGGCTTTAGAGCAAATTTTGGGCTTTTGGATTTGGTGAAAATGGGCTTTTAGAGTGGTTTAAGAAAGTGGGCCTTTAGGTTTGAAAACAAATTGGTGGATGGAAATTTTGTAAAGGATTGTGCCAAATAAATGTTGGGTTTAGTTTAGGGATGCGTCATGAACATTTTAGAAAAAGATTTGGTATCATTTAGAGTGGAATTGGATTTAATTTGGGCTTTTTTTGGTAAAGGGGCCAAAGTGGGTCAAATTGGGTTAACTTGGACTAAGGTTGGGCTAAGGTTAGATTTGATGTAAAATTAATGTTGAGAAATGTTTATGGGAGTGTCACAAAGAGTTTTCAACTTTGGTTGGGCTTTGATTTTGGGATTTTGGCCCATTTGGGTTAGGTTTAGGTTTAGGCCAAAAATGGGGATTTTGGTTTTGGGTTAGGTTTGGGTGGAGTTTAGGTTCAAATTTGGGGCAAATCTTGTTAGTGTTTTGTTTGTGGGGATATTAGGAAGGTTTAGGAAAAGATTTGGGGTTAATTGGAGATGAATTGGGTTGGTTTGGGCTAGGTTTAGGTCATGGGCCAAAATTGGGCTTTAAGCTTCAAATTGAAATTGGATCCAAATGTTAATCAAATTGGGCTTTTATTTAGTCTAAATTGATATTGGGGATATTGAATTGAAGTTTAGAATTGAATTGGATCAAAATTGAGGTCAATTGGGTTGATTTGGGTTGACATTGGGTCCACTTGGGTTAAAAATGGGTCAAATTGGGGGTTTTGGTAAAAGTGGGTTAAATTGACAAAATTGGCCTATGGTGTAGTTTAACAAAATGAAAATGGGAATATTTGAGATTTTTTGGAATTTTCTGGGAATTTTTGGAATTTATGGATTTTTTTTGGTTAAAAGGGTATTTTGGGTATTTGGAGGGTATTGGGGGGTATTTTTGGAATTTTTGGTATATTAAGCCATGGATGATCAATTTGAATGGTGGGAAATGTTTAGGTTTAGTTTTGTGGAATTTTGGGTAATTTAGGTAATTTTGCAAATTTTGGGTAGCTTCAAGGGCATTTGGTAGACTTGGTGGGTGTAGGGCCCCGGGGGCCAAAAATTGAAATTTTGGGAAATTGAAGATTGATTGAATGTGAGTAGAATAAAATCACTTTGTTTGAGCCATGAAGCCATATCAAGCCCATAAGTGCCATGAGAGGACTCATTTGAGGCATTCACTATGTTGTTCCTAACCCTCTTAGCCAGGGGCTTAGGGTTTAAGGTCCATCCATAGGGTTAAGGTCCATCCATATAAATTACCTATATGAGTTAGGGAGTCAAGCTAGGTATGAATGGTTTTAGGATTTGGAGTGTGTGTGAAAGTGTAATGTGTGCAGGTCAACCCTCACCAGACCAGGCCACCCAGGGTAGTCCTAAGGCCAAAGAGTCCTATAAGGAACTCATCCTTTAAACATCCACATTTGATCTTAACCCTCCAAGTGACTTGAGGGTTTATAATCAAACTTATGGGGTTTACAGGGAGTTAAGAGGTGTTTAAATTTCTAAGTGGTGAGTTCCATTTCTAGTCCTCTAAGATAGTCAAAGAGAAAGTCTAAGGCTAGATCTTAAGTACTAAGGAGAGAGAAGAGAAAAGACCTCATAAAAAATGAGGTCAACAATCACAAGAACAAAAACTGTTAGACACATTAAAAAAATATAAGAAAACTTTTGGTTGGACTTTAGTAGATATTAAAGGAATTAGTCCTTCAATCTGTATGCACAAAATTATTTTAGATAATGAACATAAGCCAAGTGTAGATCCCCAAAGGAGATTAAACCCAATAATGAAAGAAGTAGTCAAGAAAGAAATATTAAAATGGTTAGATAATGGTATTATATATCCTATTTCGGACAGTGCTTGGGTAAGACCAATTCACTATATTCCTAAGAAAGGAGGAGTGACTGTTAAAGCTAATGAGAATAATGATTTAACACCTATAAGACAAGTTACTGGATGGCGTATATGTATTGACTATAGAAAATTAAATGCAGCCACCAGGAAAGATCACTTCCCATTACCATTTCTCGACCAAATGTTGGATAGATTAGCCCAACATAAATATTTTTGTTTTTTAGATGGATATACCGGTTATCATCAGATACCTAGTGCTCCTGAGGATCAAGAGAAAACTACATTTACTAGTCCTTATGGAACATTTGCTTTTCGAAGAATGCCTTTTGGATTATGTAATGCACCTGCAACATTCCAGAGATGTATGATGTCTATATTTAGTAAATTAATTGATGATGGAATAGAAGTATTTATGGATGATTTCTCTGTATTTGGAACGTCATTTGACACGTGCTTGAATCATCTTGAAAAAGTATTAGAGGTATGCGAGAAAACTAACTTAGTTCTAAATTGGGAGAAATGTCAATTTATGGTTGCAGAAGGAATTGTATTAGGGCATAAAATTTCGGAAATGGAAGTAGACCCTGCAAAAATTCAAGTTATAGCTAAATTACCACCTCCAACTACAATAAAAGGGGTAAGAAGTTTTCTTGGACATGCTGGGTTCTACAGACGCTACATAAAAGATTTTTAAAAAATTACTAAACCACTATGCCAACTTTTAGTAAAAGACAAGAAATTTGAATTCACAACTGAATGCCTAAATGCTTTTGAATTATTCAAAAATAAATTAATCACAGCACCTATAATAGTTTCACCTGATTGGGAGAAACCATTTGAACTTATGTGTGATGCTAGTGATTATGCTTATAGGAGCAGATACTTGGGTAAAAATATGATAAAATTTTCAAAGTTATATACTATGCTAGTAAAACTCTTAATAATGCTTGAAATGAATTATACGATTCTTGAAAAGAGCTATTAGCAATTGTTTATGCTTTTGATAAATTTAGGCCTTATCTAATTGGAACTAAATGTATTGTGCATACTGATCACTCTGCTATTAAATATCTAATGCAAAAGAAAGATTCCAAACCAAGATTAATTAGATGGATATTATTAATGCAAGAATTTGATTTTGAAATCATTAACAAAAAGGAAGCCGATAATCAAATTGCGGATCATTTATCAAGGCTAGAATATAATGAATTATCCGACAACGATAATGAAATTACTGACAGTTTTCCTGACGAACATCTATATAATATAAATGAGTGGAAAATACCATGGTATGCTGATATAGTAAATTATATTGTAAGTGATATTTTACCACCTATGTTAACTTTGAAACAACTGAAAAAATTCATTCATGATGCTAAAACATATTTTTGGGATGAACCATATCTATATAAGCAATGTAAGGATCTTATAATTAGAAGATGCGTGCCTTATGAAGAAACAGAACAAATCATTCAGAAATGTCATGATTCTGATTTTATTGGCCTACTCTTTTTAGAGATGTTTATAGATATATCAGAACTTGCGACAAATGCCAACGAGTAGGTAATATATCTAGAAGAAATTAAATGCCTCTAAATTTTATATTAGAAGTTGAGATTTTTGATGTTTGGGGATTATATTTTATGCGACCATTTGTTCCTTCATTTAGAAGCTCATATATATTAGTTGCTGTTGATTATGTTCCTAAATGGATTGAAGCACAAGCTTTACCTCGATGTGATACTAAGAGTGTTTCAAAGTTTCTAATGAAAATATTTTTACTAGATTTGGAATGCCGAGTGATTATCACTGACGGGGGATCTCATTTTAGAAATAAATATATTCACAAACTAGTAGAAAATTTTAACATTATTCATAAGATATCAACTTCTTATCATCCACAAACCAGTGGATTAGCTGAAGTTTCTAATCGAGAAATTAAACGTATTTTAGAAAAGACTGTAAACCCTAATAGATTGGATTGGTCTATAAGACTAGACACTGCATTATGGGCATACGGGACTCGCTTATAAAACTACGATTAGAATGACTCATTACGAGCTTATTTATGGAAAGACTTGCCACTTACCAGTTGAATTAGAACATAAAGCTTATTGGGCAATTAAAGAATTTAATTACAATCTGAAAGAAGCTGGTGAGAAGAGATTATTACAAATGAATGAATTAGAAGAATTAAGAAATGAATCTTATCATAATGATAAAATTTATAAAGAAAAAATGAAATTATGGCATGATCGGAAGATTAACCTGAAGAATTTTGAGCAAGGACAAGAATTTTTGCTTTATAATACAAGATTGAAATTATTTTCTGGGAAATTGAAATCTCGTTGGTTAGGGCCTTTCACTATAACTCAAATATTTTCATACGGAACTATAGAAATTGAAGATCCAAAAACTTGGCATAGATTTAAAGTAAACGGACACAGATTAAAACCTTATTTTGAAGGGAGAAGACTAAATTTTAAAGAGGTTTTAATGCTCAGTCAACCTGATTACTAACTAAATTAGGTCGGGCTGACGACGCTAAACCAAGCGCTTTATGGGAGGCAACCCATAGTAGTTATTAATTATGATCTATTTACTAATGTTATTGAAAATTAAATTATAGAATAAATTCTACTACTCATTTTACTTTTTAAAATCATAACAAATTTGAATCTATACGAAGAAATCAGAAAATATTCGGACCGGAGCAAAAATTAGGCAATTTACCTAATCTCGCCGACGGCGAGATCGATCCCGCCGACAGCGAGATCGGCGCGCCCAAATTCAGTTCAAAATATTAACTAGATCGCCGACAGCGAGATCGTTACCGCCGACGGCGAGATAGTTAAAAAGTGGTTCTTAAGAGTTATTTTTCGGTTTTGGGCGGTTCTAACCTATAATATTCACTACAAAACGTTTAGAACTCATTATTTACACCATTCCTTCGCTAGAAACAAATAGAGCCCCTCCAAAACAATCCATAATGGCCCCCAACACATTAGAAACCATGAAATCCGGAGTGTTTAACCGACGAAAGTTCGTCAGTTCTAAGGCTCAGCGACTATTCAACAAAGTTTTGATGAAGAAGCGACTGGTTAAAGAAAGAGGACTCGTAAACAGAGAAGCAGAGAATTCAACGACAACAATTGAAGAAATGATTGTTCAGCGACATTGGGAGATATTATGCTACACAACATCTACTGTTGTCATTCCAGTAGTCAAGAAATTCTACTCTAATCTGCATGCAATCCATAATGGAAGTGTTTACGTAAGAGGCAGATGGGTAACTTTCACTCCTTCTTGAATCAATGAATTATACTCGATTGAAAATACCACTGTTTGCCACTACTCAAATTTTGTTTCGACAAGATACAACTTGAACGAGATATATCAATATCTGACTGACGAACCTGATGACTGGGAAATACGAGAAGACGGGTATGTAAGTTTTTCTGCATCACTTCTTAACCCCATCTCAAAGCATTGGCATTTCTTTATTTCGTCGAAGTTATTACCCACTATGAGGGTAAAAAAAGTCTCGAAGGAATGCACAATTTTAAATTACTGTATTCAATCTGGATTACCTATCAATGTTGGATCTATCATTGTGAAGTCTGCATTAGGATTAATTGTGAATGGATCGATTCATGGACTCGGACACCCATCAACAATTTTTGCTTTATGTAGTCAGTACCAAGTTTCCTACGAAGCTTGGGAAAAAGTGTTGTTACCCTGGAAACCATTAGATCCGACAGATATGTTTCCTACTTTGGATAACAATGATGATATAACAATTATCTCTGATAAAGCATCTCAAAACAATCCTTTAATTAGGCCTTTGACTGATAGAACTAACCTGATTCTACGAAAAATTAAGGATTGGAGAAGGAATTACAGAATGTGATGAATTCTATTGATAATATCTCTGATTTATTCGATCACATAGACTGGAGAATGAAGGAGCATTTCGATCATTCAGGACATCTGGAGGCAAGTTTCATACGACTGTTGAGACAGAAGGGATGGATTGAAGAAGATTCTACAGAAAATTCCCCTTCAGGCCTTTCTACAATCTATTTGTGCACCTATGATCTATTGGGAATATCAGGGAAGAAGTTAGTTCATATTCCAATGAGTAGTAGAGATTTATCCTTATTTTATTTATGCGTGTTGATTTGAACTTAGTTTTTAATATAATTTGGATTTTACGAAGTTAATCTCTGTTTATATGAGATTGTATGTTGTTTGTTTAGCCTCAGCATTTAGAGTACTGTGGTATGGATTGTAATGCTGAGTTAGATGTGTTTTGGTTAATTTACTAAGTCAATTGTTAGTTTTGTGGTATTTGAAGTTTGTAAGTTCATGGATTTCATTTATAAAAGTTATAATGTTTGTGTTGTGTAAACCTTATATGAGTCAGTAGAATATCTAATCTTAGAAAAATATATCAAATTAAGTGAGCGAACATTAGAACAAGGCTTAATTAAATTGAACATAATTGAAAACATAAAAATTTTAAAAAATTCAGAAATCCCGCCGACGACGAGATTGACCCCGCCGACGGCGAGATTTTCCCGAAACTTTGGCCTTGGTGAATTAATTAGCTCGCCGACGGCAAGAATTTTCTCGCCGACAGTGAGATCGCGAAATGTACTATATTTTGACCGGTCAACCAACACTATTCATCATCCCCTTCCTCAAAACTTCGAAAAACTGACCTAGGGCTTGATAAATCTGAGATTTGGAGCGATTTTAAGACATTTTAACGCCGGATTTCATCTTCCCTTGGTAAGAGCTTCACTCCTATATAAAAATTTTTTTTTTCACCATGAATTTTTTCTACATTGAGGATTTTGGGAAAATTTTGAAATGTGAAAAAAAGACATGGAAGAAATTCATGGAATTTGATTTAGATTGATTTTAGTAACATTAGGATGCCATTTTAGTAATATTTTGGAGATTAGTTAAGATTTTTTTGAATTTCATAGATCGAAAAAAAAGGCTCCGCGATAAAGAAGACGATTGGATTACGATGAAAACCGATTTGTGAATGCAAGGGAACAGTTAAGATATTATCACAACATTCAAGCCAGGAAATGCATTCAAGATCGAGTTTTTAAAAATCCAGGAGGGGAAGTGGAACGAATAATCAAGGAAAGATGATGGGAGAACTTCTGTTACACCACAAATAGAGCTGCAGTGGAAGTAGTTAAAGAATTCTATGCCAATTTGACAGTGGTAAAAGATGCACCAATCAAGGTCAGAGGATTTTTGGTTGATTTCAGTGCTACTAGAATCAATTCGTTTTATGAAGTACGAGACTGTTGACCTCATTTTTGATGAGGTCTTTTCTCTTCTCTCTCCTTAGTACTTAGGATCTAGCTTTAGACTTTCCCTTTGACTATCTTAGAGGACTAGAAATGGAACCCACCACTTAGAAATTTAAACACCTCTTAACTCTATGCAAACCACATAAGTTTGATTGTAAACCCTTAAGCCACTTGGAGGGTTAAGATCAAATGTGGAGGTTTAAAAGATGAGTTCCCTATAGGACTCTTTGGCCTTAGGACTACCCTGGGTGGCCTGGTCTGGTGAGGGTTGACCTGCACACATTACACTTTCACACACATCCCAAATCCTAAACCCATTCATACCTAGCTTGACTTCCTGACTCATGAGGTAATCCATATGGATGGTCCTCAACCCCTAAACCCTTGGCTAAGAGGGTTAGGAACAACATAGTGAATGCCTCAAATGAGTCCTCTCATGGCTCTTATAGGCTTGATATGGCTTCATGGCTCAACGAAAGTGATTCCATTCTACTAAAACTTGATCAATCTTTATTTTTCTAAAATTTCAATTTTTGACCCCCGGGGCCCTACACCCACTAAACTTACCAAATGTCCTCGAAGCTACCCAAAATTTGCAAAATTGCCTAAATTATATAAAATTTCTCAAAATCCATCCTAAACATTTCCAACTATTCAAACTGATCATCCTTAGCCAGATATACCAAAATTTCCAAAAATACCCCCCAATACCCTCCAAATACCCAAAATGCCCTTCTTAACCAAAAATTCCATAAATTCCAAAAATTTCCAGAAAATTCTAGAAAATCCCAAATATTCTCAATTTCATTTTTTTCAACTACACCATAGGCCAATTTTGTTAATTTAACCTACTTTTACAAAAACCCCCAATTTGACCCATTCTTAACCCAATTGGACCCAATGTCAAACCAAATCAACCCAATTGACCTCAACTTTGACCCAATTCAATTCTAAACTTCAATTAAATATCCCCAATATCAATTTAGACCAAATACAAGCCCAATTTGATTGACATTTGGATCCAATTCCAATTTGAAGCCTAAAGCCCAATTTTGGCCCATGACCTAAACTTAGCCCAAACCAACCCAATTCAATTCCAATTAGCCCCAAATCTTTTCCTAAACCTTACTAACATCCCCACAAACAAAACACTAACTTGATTTTCCCCAAATTTGAACCTAAACTCCACCCAAACCTAATCCAAACCAAAATCCCCATTTTTAGCCTAAACCCAAACCTAACCCAAATAGGCCCAAATCCCAAAATCAAAGCCCAACCAAAGTTGAAAACTCTTTGTAGCACCCCCATAAACATTTCTCAACCTTAATTTTACATCAAATCCAACACTAAGCCAAACTTAGCCCAAGTTAGCCCAATTTGACCCACTTTGACCCCTTTACCAAAAAATCCCAAATTAAACCCAATTCAACCCCAAATTATTTCAAACCTATTCTAGATAACTAATGATACATCCCTAAACTAAACCCAACATTTGTTTGGCCCAATATTTTACAAAACTTCCATTTACCATATTGTTTTCAAACCTAAAAGCCCACCTCCTTAAACCTTTCTAAAGGCCCATCTAAAATAAATCCAAAAGCCCAAAATCTATCCTAAAGCCCACATGAAATTTCCCCTCATCATCCCATTTGATTTAAATCACTCCCTAAGTTTCAAATTCATCATTAAACTTTTCTAAACTAAGCCATGTGCCAAATTACCCCTAAATATCCTAAATCCTTAAGACCCACTTTCATGAAACCAAGCCAAGCCATCCCGAAGCCATATGGAGCTATGCATAATCCATATGCAAGCCTTGGGAACCCCTTTCCACCTCACCAAGCCATTAATGGCACAAGGAGGGGCCCCTTTCTTAAGCCTTCCTTAAGCACTTTTAACCCCATTCATGCTACACACTAAACCAAGTTTAGCCACCTCACCATGGATGGAGACCACACCATTTTCTCTTGGCTGACCCAAGTGATTCTTTTCAGCCCAAAACCAGGCCTTGGGTGGTGAACCTAGCCCAAAACCATGGGTTGACTCATTTGGACCCAAAATAGCCTTCCCCCATTCCATTTCAATTCAACTCCTTTACACATGTCCATGGCCAATTGACTGCACTAAAACCCAGCCCTGACCTCCCTGACCTTGAGGGTGACCTGACCCTGGCAGGCCAGCCACCACAGCCGTCGGAAACCACCAGGCCGAGAGCACCCATGTGAGCTAATTTTTGAATTCTGCCTTGCTGACTTGTCCCATGCCTAATGGTCACCATGGCTGTTCTTCTCCTCACCATAGCAGTTGATCCAAGCCATTAAACCCCCCTGGGAAGCCCTCCAGCGACCTATATTTAAATCACACCACCTCTCGGCCAAAAAAGGTGCTGAACCAAATCCTACTGAAACTCTGTCAAAATTGTTCCAGACCACTCTCCACACATAGAGCACTTGATCCCCATTGGATTCCAGCCCCAATTTCCCCCAGCTGAGCTCAATTTCTGAGTTCAAATTCAAGCCCAAAAACAGGACATCTCCCAAACCTCCACCAAATCCAAATTAAACTCACCCACACCTACACAGGACCAAGAGAAGGAGTTCCCCAGTGAAAGCCCCCTCTCCAGGCCACCCAGTTGCTCTAGCCTCCAAGCTTTGAAATCGACTGTGGACACTTTCGTACCTGGAAAATTCCTCAGAGCCAGAGACTTCATCTGGAGCTTCCTTAGGTGCAATCGATGGTGACACAACTCTCTGATTGAAGCTACACTTCTCAGAGCAAAGGAATGGATCATTCCTTCCTCCCGAGCTTTCAGCAATTCTCCATTTCATTTCAGTTAATTTCATGTCATGTAAACCGTATGGATGTGTTTGTCTCCTCAAGACGAATCCATAGAGCACAAGACCACAAAAATCCGCTGAGAAATGAGAGAGTTCTTAGGGTTTGTGTGGACGGTCATGGGTGCACACCAGTCGTAGACGATGACCAGGCGCCGTCCAATCGCGCGTGTATCAGTTGAACGGCTCAAATTGCGTCGGATTAGAGGAAGGAGAGAGACAGCGGGATGCGTGGTAGCTAACTCAGATGGCGGCGTCGAATGGGAGCGCGCCGCATGGTCTTTCGATCCACCATAGGTTGACGCAGCGTTGAGTCTGATAAGTAGATAAAAAGGATTTTTTCTATTTATTTAAATACTCAGAACTTAGAAAATTCATATCTTTGTGTAGAAAAATCATAAAAATAAAATAAAAATACCCTCTTGCTCAGTGAACAGAGGAGAATAATGTGGAAAAGAATCCAAGTTATTTTGATGATTATTTTATTTTTAATTAATTATTTACTCATTTGAGTATTTTAATTCTCCAATTGTATAAACAATTCACCATGGCATGAGACCATAGGGCTCTTGAAGCCTCTAATCTTGTGAACATTCCCTGAATTTTTCAAGGTCAGAGGCCATATCTATGGAAAGTTATGTATTTTTCAAGTTTATGTCACTGTTTTTAGTATTTTAATTTCAATAATTAGTATATTACTCAAAAAATTCTAGAAAAATTTGGGGAAGTTTCTTAGACTAGAGAACCCTAGGATAATTACATTTTGAGTTAACTCGTTAAGCATAACCCTAATTGACCTAATTACTCAAAACTTAATTTTAATTAATTAAGGTTAACCACACATTAAAATAACTTGAAATTAATTCTCCATTGATCTTTATATAATAGAGAACCATACATAAAAATTTCAAGCCAATTGGAAATGATTAGCCCCACTAAATGAATTAATTAAGCCACGTGATCAAAATTAAACTTTAAAAATTCATAACTCCAAAAATACATTTCAGAAATTCACCAAATTGGTTTTGTGGGCTCTCTGATATCAAAGGATCCTATAAAAATTTAAATTGGAATTTTCTAAAATTTTTCATTTTTAATGATATATTTAATATTTTAACAATTAAAAAATAATAAAAATCACAAAAATATTAAAAATCATAAAAATGTCACATTTTGACTCCTAATCACTTAGGAACAAACCAAATATTTTTCCTAAGCCTCAAAGTAAAGATATTGAATTTTAAAGGCTCAAAACAATTTTTAATATTAAAAAATGTATTTTCCAACCTTTTCACTAAATTAATTCCAATAAATCAATAAAAAAATCCGAAAATTGTAAAATTTGTTTCTTTGAACTCCTTGAGGTCAGAGAGATTTAATAAAAATATAAAATCCATTTTTTAATTTCAATTTTATTTTATAATTAATTAACACTCCAAAACTCAAAATAATTATAATAAATAAAATATAATTTAAAAAATCACCAAAATTGGTCCAACTGGTCCTCTAGTCATTAGGAATATTCCATAATTTTCTTAAGGGTAGAAACCTTTCCTTGGTCATGTTGTTGAATTTCCATTGAAAATTTTTATTTTTCACTAAAAATAATTTTATAAATAAATTAAATTCAGAAAAATCACATTTTCTACTCTAATGTCTTAATTGATATATGAGTGAAGTGACATAAAAATTTCAAGTTCATTTGAACTCAATTTAGTGAGTTATGAAATAAATAAGCTTAATAGGGTGTAAAGATAATTAAAGAATTTAAACCCCTTTATTAAAATTTTAGGCTTAATTAAAATGGAGGGTAAAATATTTGATTTTATCTTTCTTGGATGATTGAAACTTTGGGAAATTAAAAGGGTAGGAACCCATTAATCACTTTTAATAAACTAAAAATGAAACTTTAATTATTTAAACAATTTAAATTTTTGGAAGATTAATGAAAATTAGAATTATTAAAAATAGGGATATAACTTGAGAGGATATTAATTCTTTAATAAAAAAATCCCTAAATAAGTTACTTCAATAATATTTAACTCTTAATTAAGATTAAAATGATAATCCAAACTAAGTAAATTAAAAATTAAAAAAAATAACCCTTAAATTAAAAGAAGGCTCAAAATATTAGGTGGTTTAACAATTAAATTAAATTAAATTAAAATTAAATTAAATTAAATTAAGTAAAAAATTAAATTAAAATTAAAATTAAATTAAATTAACATTTTAATAATTAAATTAAATTAAAAATATTTAAATTAAATTAAATTAAGTTAAATTCAATTAAATTAAATTTAAATTATATTAAATTAACATCATTCAATAATAAAGGTAAAACAAATTTAAAATATTAAGATCACTTAAAGTATAAAGATTTAAACCAAAAATAATTTGAACACTATTCCAAACTTAAAATTATTAATTAAAACCTCATAATTAAACTAAATCACTTTAAACCTTTAACTCAAACTTCAAATTAAGAATGATTAAAATTCTCAACAAACCAACTTGCCTCTAAAGGCTTTAATTATTATAACTCTTAAATAGAGTATGAAGTGAGATGTCACTTCATTCATCAGGTAATCAAATGCCCATGTTCAATGAGCAAGAGACAAAGCTTAACTAAACTCTTGGATGATTAATTCACCTGTGCAATTAAATTTACTTGGACTCAAAATAATCTCGGAAATATTGAAAAGATGTTTAGGACTCTTCCTAAACACTTCCTCAGTATGATGGGATGTTTTAGAAGAACAATTGAATTTAATTATTCATTGATGAAGAAAATCATCCTTAAACAAAACACAAGAACCTAGACGTCATTGGAGTTGACTAGCAATAGGATTAGGATTTTGGTAGACAACCAAAACCTTTCCTTAGCCTTACCTAGGTACTTGTTATAAATATTTAAATGCCTTAATATATGTTTTAAGTGTAGCTTGGGATGACAGGAAGACCCTCCAGGTACGCTTTTATTTTATTGCAATTTACTTTATTGCAGTTTACTTACATGCACTGCGCTTTACTTTTCTTGCATGTTAAACAAGATTGTTGCATGGAAACTAAAACCTTTAGGATAGTCACAAAACTGATACCAAAACTAAATTAAAGTCACCACAAGATAAAATTCACTTCCAAAACATTCCAAAATATAAAACAACTCAAAATTTAATCACAAACAGAACAACAAAACTACAATTGCAACTAAATTAAAAAGTCTCATTGAATGATCGGTAATACCTTGGATGATGTAACCCACGTGTTGCTAATGAGATTTCCCAAGGTCTAAATGAAAGTGTGGAACTCATTCAGTTAAGTTTAGAAAATTCATCTGGATTACGTGAATTCGATGAAAATAACGGTGTCGGGATGACGAAACCGTGGGATCTTAATCGGTTATGTTTAAACAACTTTAAGATTTAT
Source organism: Papilionanthe hookeriana x Papilionanthe teres (assembly GCA_022702705.1). Lineage (NCBI taxonomy): Eukaryota > Viridiplantae > Streptophyta > Magnoliopsida > Asparagales > Orchidaceae > Papilionanthe > Papilionanthe hookeriana x Papilionanthe teres. The sequence continues at coordinate 127,492,337 of CM040421.1, read as the reverse complement.
TTTAATTAAAATATTAAAAATATTTGGACTTTAAGATTTCTAAACCAAAACACTTCTCTCATCTCTTAATTTTCACTTTCTAAAACTAAACCTCTGCAACAACAAGGAGCTCGGAGCATGGTGGGCAGCACAACCATCGTCTTCAGCAAAACTCGGGTCTACTTCAGCAAAACATTTCTTAGTTTTAAATAACCAAGCCATAGGATTTCAAGGTAGCTTGCTTAGTACAACATAAATCCTCAACTTTTTGTTAGACATTTGCATAATCATATTATGTAAATTAAGCCCTAACCGGTCTTAGGACTCCGAGGTAGTCGTTCGGTACGACATAAACCCTCACATCTTCGAGGCTGTTTGTATGATCATGTCATACAAATATAAGTCCTAATTAATTAAAATTGGCATGATTGAAACATTAAATAAACTCCCTAATTGAAGCCAAACAATAGGATAGTTTGGGAAGTTTCCAAGATTCTTCTTGGATTCTCAGCTTCTCCTACTTTTCTTCCTTTGGATTCCCAAAATAAACTGTTCCAAATTTGATCCATTCCCTATTGAAATCTCCAAAATTCAATCCTTTGAAAACCTTAAACTTTGAAATTATTGAGAGTAAAACCACTGATCATTATCGAGAGTTTTCTTAAATGATTCCCGTCATTTAAGATGTAATTAACTATAGGGGCTTGCCCTTATAGGGAACTTTAAGAACCTGTGTAATATAAACCCTGCTTAATTCGTTTATATTAAGCTGGGGAACTTGTCGGCTTATAAAATTGGTTCGCAGACCAAACGGATGTCACAAATCTTCTAGTTTATTTAATCGAGCCCCATCATCAAGCAGTATGTCTATTCTTCGGGATAGATACACGGTTTATGATGCGGTGCTCGTTTATATAAACCATTTGGGATGTAAGATCGGTTTGATTTCATATCTTAAAATTTTCAAACTTGAAGTTATTTTCAAAATTAAATGCTTCTTTCTAAAACTATATATATATATATATATATATATATATATATATATATATATATATATATATAATTTTAGATTAAATTTAAAATTCGCCGACAACTTCGTAGCGACCCCCTTTTCAAAATACACAACCTAAAAATATGCCAACAGAGACTTGCACACCAGTGAGTATGATACTTTTGGTACTATGGAAGGACCACTGGAAGAAGTGATAGACTTTCTCACTGACGGGAAAGGAGTTTGGAAGATCAAGCAGCGAGAAAGGGTAAATTTTCCTCTCTCTATGTTGAATGCGTTGTCTAAAGCCTGACATTATTTTATCTGTTCTACTCTGTTACCCACGTATCACCATAGTGAGGTAACAAGGGATAGAGCAATTCTGAATTTCTGTATTCAGAATCAGAAGAGTATTAATGTGGGAAATGTAATTTATAAGAATATATTAGCCACTGCTAGAAGTGAGAGAGGAGGAGGACAAGGACACCCTGGTCTGATTTATGCACTCTGCCAATTATCTGGGGTAGAGGCGAGAGATGATGTGGAATGGGTGGAGCCTATGAAACCCATTACTCCGGCTAATATTAAAACCTATGAATCCCACGAAGGATGGAGATCTGGAAAAATGAGTTATGTACCTTCTTTGAGTAGAGATATTCCCTCTACAAGTTATGACCCTCCTACTTACAGTTCCCCTACCCTTCATGATCTGATGAATGAGATGTCCCTGCAGAGAAAGAGTTTTGAGAAGATAGAAGAGAAATTGGAGCATATTGATCACAGGATTGGAGGTTTGGAGAGGCGACATGATTATGACAGTAAGTATCTCCAGAGACACTCTGATTATGATAGAGCTTATTACGATGCTGAGAGTCGCTACAGAAGAGGAGAACTCGATGTTGTGTTCCCTGAGTACCCTCGATACATTCAATATCAGCCTACTCCACCTGCAGATCAAGGAGGTGATGAAGTGGCTTGGGATTTTGATTTAGGAGATTAGATTTTAGATTTGATGTTTATTTTTATTTGTTTAAGTTGTTTTAATTATGAACTTTAATTGTTATGTTGGATGATTGTTTATGTGATTTCTGTGGAACTTTAAAATGGATCTTTAGTTTATGAACTGATTGTGATGTAATATTAAATTGTGGAATTTTGTTGTTGAAATTAGTTAGTTTATTTTAATATTTCAAATTGTTATTGTAATTTCTAAATAGAATAGCAATTGTATGTTCAGCAGTAGATTAAATATAAGTTGTGTTAGTATTTTGTACTTATTTTAAAAATTTCTTTACCCAGCAATTTTTCTTAAATATTATATGTGTAAAAAGATACTAACAGTACAGGTTAAGAAAGTAATGAAGAAAACTTGCAAATTTCAAAAAGAGAAATACCTAAAGCTCGAAAGTATGATTTAAATATTACAGTTTATTTCCTTTTCACCCTATATGATTAGATAGAAAAACTTAAGTTTGGGGGAGGAAAAAACACAAATTTAATTATTAAATTGTTCTCATTTTGTATTTTCAAAAAAAAAAATTATAAAAATGATTTTCTCGTAGTAACTTTAGTTCAAGTAAACTAGAATTAATTTATTTAATTATTATAAGAAAGTTGAATAAAATATTTCTAGTAATTAAACTAATTTTGTAGATTAAGATATTTGGTATAAAAGAATAAGAATATAGTCAACTATTTAAAGTAAGGAAAACTATATTTTAAAATATGAAATTCTTAAGTATTTAATTGAGAAAGAAGAGATTAAAACCCTATGAAGTAAAAACTATAAAATACGTATAAGGTAAGGAAATATTTCAAGTTTCAAATTTAGGAAAAAGGAAAATGAAGTTCAAAATCATTAACAGGCTATCCAGATACAGTAATCCTCACTTGGAAAAGAAAACGAAGGATTGAAAATCAATCCCTGAAAAGAAAAATAAAATAATAAATATAAGTGAGGAGAAGCTTGAGGAGATGCCTTATCAAAAATTGGCTTCATTCGAATCAACCTAAAGGGTAAACTCAATTATATTTCTAAACTTATATTTATGGATTAGTATTTTACTGAGTAGTGTTTTCATGAATTCCTATCAAATGAATATCTTAAGTAATTTAATATTACAAATATAATTATTCTTGAAATAAATAAAAGACTAGAAATCTTAAGCTTGATGACTAGATAGCCTTATATCTATAGAGTTAATTTAATTATCTAAAAATATTTCTATTAAACTTTACTATAGTATTTATTAAAATTTAATTCATAGTTTTTCTGAATTAAAAGTTTTATTACAAATAATCATTTACTTTTATTAAGTATAAAAATTACTTGAGGACAAGTAATACTTAAGTTTTGGGGGAATTTGATCACTAGAAAATGTATTAAGAATTTCATACCAATCTTATATGATATTGCACTTTAAAGAAATGTATTTTCTTTGTTTTATTGTAGGAATGAAGAATTATAAGTAATGAATGCAAAAAGCACAAAAGAAGTGGATTTGGAGCAAAAAGGACTCAATTTGATGAAAAATGAACTATCCCGCCGACGGCGAGATAAAGGCCGCCGACGGCGAGATTTTCCAGAGAATTTTTGAATATATTATAAGAAGCTCGCCGACGGTGAGATCGAGCCCGCCGACAGTGAGATCAGCGCGGTTAGCCCACCTTCTAGAAGCCCGCCAACGGTGAGATCGAGCCCGCTGACGGCGAGACAGTTCAAAAGAGCCAGATACAATGAACCTAGACGCTTTTTGAAGAGGTGCTTAAGCAATCTTTAATGATTTGACTCCTTCTATAAATAGAAACCATTTCTGTCCCTTTAGTGTGTCATTTTTTTGTGTCTTTTGGTGTCGTTTTAAAGTTAATTAGTGTTCATTTGTGTTGGAGTGTAAATCAGAAAGTCATAGTGAGTTTAATTAAGTGTGCTGTACTGGAAGGAAGAGTCAAAGGAACTTCAAGGAGTCTGCTTGGGGAGAAGAATTGAGATAAGTATATTTGTTATTGTTTTTAACTTTAATGAAATCCATGCTTTGTGTTATTTTTTCCATGCTTTCTAAGTAGTTTCCTTAGTCTTTTTTTTCCTTGTTGTTGAGATTATGTGAAGTGACGAATCAAAGTAACTGTGCCTAAAATTATTAAATAAAAATTGTGATAATCTTTTACTTAAAACTTAATTTACTTTCAATTTGGCCAATTGATTTGTTAACATATGTTGAATTATCAATTATAGTAAAGATTACATCTGAGATTCAATGAAGTCAAAAGCCTTAGAAGGAGGGTGCAAATAAATAGGGAAATATTAACTATCGGGCGTAAAATTGGACATTTTAGTGTGATATACTAAAATATTCAATTTGGTCCTATTGTTTGAGAGCTGAAGTGTAGATGTTAGCCCTCAGGCGAGGGGAACGTAGGATCTCTGAAGTGGCAGCCGGTATCCTCCCGAACTTAGCCCCAGTATTCGCGTAATCAAACATAGGACTAGTCAATGTTCTTCGCACTCTGACCAAAGGGTCGAGAATAGGAATGCTCCTATTTGACACAATACAAACTCTAAACTACTTTAATTCATCATTCACTTAATTCTCTCAACAAGGAGAAAGATGCTTTCTAAATTAGAATCTTACATTTAAACCTTTTTGAGCAATAATTTAAGTATAAGTGTTCTCAATTTCCGTATACTAGCTTAGTAAGCAAGTCTACTTTAATTTGTCTTTGAAATTCTCTAACTTCCCTATGGGATCGATATCTTGGACTCCTTTAGAGCCCTTTATTACTTGATAATGATACGTATACTTAGGTAGTATCCACAATATAAATCATAATTTTCATAAGAGAATCATCAGTGTAAATACATATAATTGGTGCGGGATCAAGTTTTTGGTGTCGTTACCAATATCAATAACATATTTTTGTAAGTATAAATATCAAAAGTGGGTCACCCGTCTTCAAGATTACTAAAACATTAGATTAACCAATGTTCTTTATAACATCTCTAGTAAGGGTAAAAAACATAATTGCTTCTATTTGGCATAAGACATTTTAGATACTCTCAAAACAAAATTCCATGACTTGTTACTAATTCATAGTAAGGAAAAAGATATTTTATTTGCATTTGCTTGAACTAACAAAAATAGTTAAAGTAGTTGTTTCCTTTCATTTCAAATTATAAAAATTATCAAAAAAAATCAAAATTTCTTTCCTAGAATATTATCTTTAGTTTGGGTAAGATTTTTCTTAAAAAGTAAAAAAAGTTATTTTTATGTTTTCTTTGTTTTAAGAAAATTTAACATTTCCCTTGTGGTTTCGATATCTCGAGGCTTAATCAGAAAGTCCGATTTTACATGATAACGATACGTATACTTGCGTAGAATCTCATTTTATAATAATAAAAATTAAACTCTGATTTGCTTTGACATCAAGTTTTTGGTGTCATTGTAAAGAAAGAGATATCATTAAAAAGAAGAAAAAATTCATATATAAAACGTAAGCAAAAATATCAGGGATCAAGTTTTTAGTGCCATTTCCGGTGATACTAGTAAAAAAAAAGAAGAATTTTGAGAAATTTTCTTTTTTACTTTTTAAAGTCTTATTTAAACTTGTTAGATTTATTTAAGGAAATTTTTGTGTTGTCTTTTATATAAGTTATTATTTTTATTGTGATTTACAATAGTGTATGCATAATTCATGTTCTGAAAGACTTATACCATACAATTTTGCATTAGAAACGACTATTAGAAAAATAAAAAAAATTAAAAACATAGATAAAAAAATATTCAAGAAATGACAAATCAAAATAATCAAAATGCTGAATTCCATCAAGAATTTAGACTTTAAGAGATTATGCTAACCCTACAGTAGATGAACTTCATGGTAGTATTCAAAATTCTATTATAGAGGTCAATTCATTTGAACTTAAACTTGTTATTATCCAACTGGTATATAGTAATCAGTTTTCGAGAGCACCAACTAAGGATCCAAATTTACATCTTGCCAATTTTCTATAATTGTGTGCTGAATTTAAATATGATGGTATTTTGAATGATGCTATTAGACTTAGACTTTTTCATTTCTCATTGAGGGATAAGGCTAAGGTGTGGTTAAATTTGTTAGTACTTGGATCTATCAGAACTTGGGGTAATTTAGCGCAAAAGTTTCTTTCTAAATATTTTCCACCATCAAAGACTGCAAAGCTTAGAAATGATATTACATATTTTTATCAGTTTGAAGGAGAATTTATTTGAAGCATGGGAATGTTTTAAAGATCTCCTGAGAAAGTGTCCACATCAATCGATACCATATTGGTTAATAATTCAAACTTTTTATAATAGATTAGTTGGATATCTTAGATCTATTATCGATGTTGTTGTTGGTGGTTCATTGATGTCTAAACAATTTAATGACGGTTATGCTTTAATTAAAGTAATGGCTACAAATAATTTTCAACAGCCTTCTAAGAGGGTAAATCCTAAGAATGTAGCAAATATTCGTGAATCTAATGCTTTTGCAATGTTAGAAAATCAAGTTGCTCCAATTTCAAGGAAGATTGACCAATTTGGAATGAACTTCTTTCAACCAATTTCAATGATTAAAGAGAATTCAATAGGCCAAATGATAGATTCTCAACATCATTAGAAACTTTGAATGTCATAAACAACCTTAATAACCCATATTTAAATTATTATAGCCTAGGTTGGAAGAACTGTCGGCATATTTTTAGGTTATGTGTTTTATTTTGAAAAGGGGGGTCGCCTACAGAAATTGTTGGCGAATTTTTAATTTAATTTAAATAAATAATTTGAAAAGTAGTATTTTATTTTGAAAATAATTTTAAATTTGAAAATTTTAAGATATGAAATCAAACTGATCTCACATCCCAAATAGTTTATGTAAACGAGCACCGCACCACAAACCGTGTATCTATCCCGAAGAATGGACACACTGCTTGATGATGGGGCTCGATTAAATAAACTAGGAGATTTATGACATCCGTTTGGTCTGCGAACCAATTTTATAAGCCGACAAATTCCCCGCTTAATATGAAAATATTAAACGGGGTTTATATTACACTGGTTCTTTAAAATTCCCTATAAGGGCAAGCCCCTATAGTTAATTACATCTTAAGTGACGGGAATCACCTAAGAAAACTCTCGATAATAATCAATAATTCTGCTCTCAAGAATTTCAAAGTTTAAGTTTTCAAAGAATTGAATTTTTGAATCTCAATAGGGAATGGACCAAGTTTGGAACATTTTATTTTGGAAATTCAAAGGAAGAAAAGTAGGAGAAAATACGGATTCGAAGTGAACTCCGATAATTTCCCGACTACCCTATTGTTTGGCTTATATTTAGGAAAGTCCTAATGTTCATTTAATGTTTTAATCTTGCCAATTTTAGTTAATTAGGGCTTATACTTATATGATAGAATCATACAAATTGCTCGGAAGATATGAGGGTTTATGTCGTATCGGACGACTACCTCGGAATCCTAAGACCGGTTAAGACTTAATTTGCAATGCAAATGCCTAACGAAGAGTTGAGGATTTATGTTGCACTAGGCAAACTACCTCGAAGTCCTATGGCTTTGTTGTTTAATTCTAGGAAAGTTTTGTTGATGTCGACACAGGTTTTGCTGACGATGATGGTCGTGCTGCCCACCATGCTCCGAGCTCCTTGTTGTTGCAGAGGTTTAGTTGTAGAAGTCATAAATCAGGAGATGAGAGAAGTGTTTGGTTTAGAGAAGTCTTAATTTTCAAGTGTTCTTTATGTTTTAGTTAAAACAGATCTTAAAGTTGATTAAACAGAACCAATTAAGATCCCACGGTTCCGTCATCCCGGCACCGTTATTTTCATCAAATTCACTTAGTCCAGATGAATTTGCTAAACTCAACTAAATGAGTTCCGCACTTTCATTTGGACCGTGGGAAATCCCGTTAGCAACACATGGGTTACATCATCCGAGGTATTCCCGATCATTCAATGAGACGTTTTAATTTAGTTGTAGTTGTAGTTTTGTTGTTACGTTTGTGATTAAATTTTGAGTTGTCTTATATTTTGAAATGTTGTGGAGGTGAATTTTATCTTGTAGTGTCTTTTAATTTAGTTATGGGTTTCAGTTTTGGTTTCGTCCTAAAGGTGTAGGTTTTCATGCAACAGTTGTTTTATCATGCAAGAAAAGTAAAGTGCATTTGCAATAAGATAAATTGCAAGAAAATAAATTGCAGTAAAATAAAAGCGTACCTGGAGGGTCTTCCCGTCATCCCAAGCTGCACTTAAAACACAATTAGAATATTTAAGCAAGTTCCTAGGTAAAGCTAAGGGAAAGATTTATGGTTTTCTACCAAGTTCCTAATCCTATAGCTAGTCATTTCCTATGACGTCTAGGTTCTTGTGTTTTTAGTTTGAGGACGATTTTCTTCATCAAAAAAATAACTAAGTTCAATTGTTCTTATAAATGTCCTATCATATTGAGGAAGTGCTTAGGAAGGATCCCAAACATCTTTTCAATATTTCCGGGATTGTTTTAAGTCCAAGAGAATTTAATTATGTAAATGAATCGATCGTCCGAGGTTTTCAAATTTTATTAACTTGCTCGAGTGAACTAGGACATTTGAATATCCTATAAGTGAAGTAACATTTCATTTTATATTCGTTTAGGAGTTATGATAACTAAAGCTCTTGAGGGTAAATTGGTGTTCAAATGGTTTGTGATTCAAATTTAAGTTCGCATTAATGATTTAAGTTTGGAATAGTGTTCAAGTTATTTTAGATTTATTTTGAGTTCCTTATGTCTTAGGCGATGTTATTTAATTCAACTTAATTCAATTTAATTTAATTTAATTTAATTTAATTTAATTTAGTTTAATTTAATTTAATTTGATTCAATTTAGTTTGATTTGATTTAATTTTTAATTTAATTTAATTTAATTTAATTTAATTTAATTTAATTTAATTTAATTTAATTTATTTAATTTAATTTAATTTAATTTAATTTAATTTAATTTAATTTAATTTAATTTAATTTAATTTTAATTTAATTTAATTTTTTTAATTTAATTTATTCAATTTTATTTAATTTAATTTAATTCTATTTATTTAATTTAATTTATTTAATTAATTTAATTTAATTTAATTCAAACTTTTAATCTTAATTTAATTTAATTTAATTTTAATTTAATTTACTTAATTTAATTTAATTTTTTAATTTAATTTAATTTAATTTTAATTGAAATTTTTGAAAGAGTTTAATGATTTAATTTTAGTTTAATGATTAAGTCTTTTAATATTTTAAATTGAGTTATTATTTTAATTAAGAGTTGAATATTAATGAGATGATTAATTTAGGGATTTTTAAATTAAAGAATAAATCTCTTCCTAATAATATCCCTATTTTAATAATTCCAATTTTATTATTCTTCCAAATTTAATCAATTATTTAATTAATGTTTAATCATTTTAAATTGCTCAATGGGTTTCTACCCTTTAATTATTTAAATTTCAATCATCCAAATCAGATTAGGATCAAATATTTTACTTGTTAAAAAAATTTTATTAAACCTAAAGTTTTAATTAAGGGTTAAAATTTAATTACCATTTTGCCCTTTAAGCTTAATAATTTCATAACTCACTAAATTGAATTCAAATGAACTTGAAATTTTTATGTGACTTCACTCATATGTCAATAAAGACATGAGAGGAGAAAATATGATTTTTCTGTTTTTAATTTATTTATATAATTATTTTTAGTAGAAAATAGAGATTTTCAAGGAAAATTTGATAACATGACCAAAGGAAAGTTTCTGTCCTTAAGAAAATTAGGGGACATTCCTAATGACCAGAGGACCACTTGGACCAAATTTTGTGATTTTTTGAATTATATTTTATTTATTAGAATTATTTTAAGTTCTGGAGTATTAATTAATTTAAAAATAGAATATAAGTTGAAAAATGAATTTTATAATTTTTAAAATTCTCTCTGATATCAAGGATTCCAGAGAACCAAACTTTACAATTTTCTGATTTTTCTATGATTTATTACAATTATTTTAGTGAAAATGCTAGAAAATACATTTTTTTAATTTTAAAATTACCCTAGAGCTTTAAAATTTAATATCTCACTAAATAGACCTGGGAAAAATATGGGACTTGTTCCTAAGTGTTTAAAATTCAAAATGTGACATTTTGGTGAATTTTATTATTTTTGTGATTTTTATTATTTTTTAATTATTAAAAATATTAAAATAATATTAAAAATCAACTTTTTTAGAAAATTGAAATTTTAATTTTCCTAAACTCCCCTGATATCAGAGAGACTCCAAAACCAATTTGGTGAATTTTTGAAAGATATTTTGAAAGTTATGAATTTTTAAAGTTTAAAATGACTAAGTGGCTTAATCAACCCAATTAGTGGGGCTAACCAAGTCCAATTGACCTCAAATTTTTATGATGGGTTCCTCTGATCCTAAAGGTCAGTGGAGAATTGATTTCAAGTCAATTTGATTTATGGTTAACTCTAATTAATTAGAGACATATTTTGGGTGTTTAAGCCAATTAGGGTTAATCTGAGTGAATTAACTCAAATCCTATTTTTCCTAGGGTTCTCTGGTCATGAGGAACATCACCAAATTTTCCTAGAATTTATTACACAACATGCTATTTATTGGAATTAAAATACTCAAAACAGTGACATGAATTTGAAAAATCAATAACTCTTCATAGGAGTGGCCTCTGACTTTGGAAAATTCAGGGAATGTTCCCAAGTTCAGAGGCTTCAAAAGCCCTATGGTCTCATGCCATGGTGAATTGTATACATGCATGGAGAATTAAATGTATGCAGAGAGTAAATAAATTATAAAAAATAAAATACTTGATGAAATTAAATGATTTCTTTTCCACATTATTCTCCTCTCGTTCACTCGAGCAAGAGGGTATTTTTATTTTATTTTTCCGATTTTCCTACACAAAGATATGAATTTTCCAAGTTTAGGGAATTAAATAAATCAGTAAAATACCCTATTTTTCTATTTATCCGAGTCGGCGCCGCGTCGACCTTAGCCTCTCCGAAGCGGTACGTGTCGCGCCGTGATTGGGCGCCGCCATCCGAGTCGGCCGTCCCGGGACCCGCGAGTTCATGTAACATTCTCGCGGTCCGGCGCAATCCGATCCGTCCGCTCGATACACGCGCGATCCAACGGCTCTCAGTCATCGTCTACGACTGGTGTGCACCCGCGACCGTCAACCTTCTAACCCTAATTTCTCACTCGATTCTCAATGGATTTTCGTGTTCTTATGCTCTATGGATTCGTCTTGAAGAGACGAACACATCCATACGGTAAACATGCATTGAAATTTACTCAAATGAAATGGAGAATCTCTGTAAGCTCGGGAAGAAGAATGAGTTCATACCTTTGCTCAGAGAAGTGAAGCTTCGATGCGAGAGTTGTTGCACCTTCGATTGGATCCTAGCAAGCTCCGGATGAAGTCTCCTGAGTGCAGTGAATTGTCCAGGTTGGACTTCGACCACGGCCGATCACAAAGCTTGGAGTCCGGAGCAAGCGGGTGGCTCGGAGATGGGGATTTTGCTGGTGGACACCTTCCCTTGGTCCGGTGAAGGTGTAGGACCAATCAATTTGGGGATTGGTTCTTCGTGGAGAAGTGTCCTGGTTTTGGGTGGAATTTCAACTCGAAATTGAGCTCGCGAGAGAAGAAATGGCAGGGGGATCTCACTGGGGATCAAGTGCTCTGTGTATGGGGAGGAGTCTGGAACAATTTTGGCAGAGTTTTGGCAAGGTTTGTGCAACTCTCCTCTTATGGCCGAGAGGGGGTGGTGCTTAAATAGGCATGGCTGGAGGCTCTCCCAGGGGGGTTTAATGGTTGGGATCAGCTGCTCTGGTGAGGAGAAGAACAGCTGCAATGGCCATTTGGAGTGAGGCAGCTCAGCAAGGTGGAATTCCAAAATTTGGCTCCTCCCGAGGTCTCGGCCATGGTGTTTTCCGGCGACCCGAGCAGGTGGCCGGCAGGCATGGGTCACTCTCGGGTCCGGGTGGGTCGGGGCTGGAGGCTTGTGCGATAGAATTGGGCCTTGCCATGTGTAAAGGGTTTGAATCAAAATGGCATGAGGAGGTGGCTTCTTTTGCACTTGGTTTGGTCAACCCATTGAAAATGGGCTTGGTTCACCTCTCCATGGTTGATTTGGGCTGAGGGAGGATCGGGTAAATCAGCTAGAAAAGGGTGGAAAGGTCACCATCCATGAATATTTTGATTAATCATGGATTAAGGTGAAGCATTAAAAGGGTTAAAACCTTTTTAAGGGGGCTTAAAAGAGGCTCCTCCTTTTGCCATTAATGGCTTGATCACATGTCAAACCTTCCATGGCTTCATGTGGCTTGTTCATGGCTTGCATTTGGCTCCATTTGGCTTAGGAAAAGTTTAGTCGATTTCATGGAAATAGAATTTAGGAATTTTGGTATTTTGGTGGAGAATTTTCATGAAGCTTGATTTGGAATGGCTTAATGATGATTTTAGGACTTAGGTATTGAGTTTAATTGAAAGTATGATGAGGGGAAATGTCATGTGGGCTTTAGGGTGATTTGGGCTCATTGAAATGGTTTTAGATGGGCTTTTAAAATGGTTTAGGAAAGTGGGCTTTTGAATTTTAAAATGGATTTTGGGATGAAATTTTGGTAAAGGCTTGGGCCAAATAATTGTTGAGTTTGGTTTAGGGATGCTTCATGAGTGGTTTGAAACAAATTTGAGGTGATTTGGGTTTGAATTGGGTTGGATATGGGCCTTTTTGGTAAAGTGGCTAAGGTGGGCCAAAATGGGCTACCATGGGCCAAAGTTGGGCTAGAGTTGAAATTGATGTAAAATTAATGTTGGGAAATGTTTATGGGAGTGTTTCAAAGAGGTTTTGGCTTTGGTTAGGTTTTGATTTTGGGATTTGGGCTCATTTGGGCTAGGTTTAAGCTTAGGTCAAAATTGGGCTTTTTGATTTTGGGTTGAATTTGAGTGGGGTTTGGGTCTAAATTTTGGGCAAATCATGTTAGTGTTTTGTTTATGGGGATGTTAAGGAAGGTTTGGAAAAGATTTGGGGTTAATTGGAGTTGAATTGGGTGAGTTTGGGTTAGGTTTAGGTCGTAGGTCCAAATTGGGCTTTAAGGCCAAAAGTGAAATTGGATCCCAATGCCACTCAAATTGGGCTTGGATTGGGTCTGGATTGGTGTTGGGGATGTTGAATTGAAGTTTAGAATTGAATTGGACCAGAATTTGGGTCAATTGGGTGGGTTAGGTTTGACATTGGGTTTACTTTGGGTTAAAATGGGTCAAATTGGGGGTTTTGATAAAAGTGGGGTAAATTGACAAAATTGGCCCATGGTGTAGTTGAACAAAATGAAATTGGGAAAATTTGGGATTTTCTGAAATTTTCTGGGAATTTTCTGAATTTTTGGAATTTTGGGTCAAGAGGGGTATTTTGGGTATTTGAAAGGTATTGGGGGGTATTTTGGAATTTTTGGCATTTTTGGGTATGGATGATCAATTTAAGTGGTGTGGAAATGTTTGGGATTGATTTTGGAGAGTTTTGGGTAATTTGGAAATTTTTGAGAAATTCGGGTAGTTTGAAGGCATTTGGTAGATTAGGCGGGGTGTAGGGTCCCGGGGGTCAAAAATTGAAAATTTGGAAAATTGAAGATTGGGTGGATGTAAGTGGAATGAAATCATTTTGGTTGAGCCATGAAGCCATATCAAGCCCACATGAGCCATGAAGGGACTCATTTGAGGCATTCACTATGTTGTTTCTAACCCTCTTAGCGAGGGCTTAGGGGTTAAGGACCATCCATGTGAATCACCTACATGAGTCGGGAGGTCAAGTTGGGTAAGGGTGTGTTTTTAGGAGGTGTATGGAAGTGTAGTGTGTGTGTAGTGTATGTGTAAGTCGGCCCCTCACCGAACCGGGCCACCTGGGGCGGTCTAAGGCCGATAGAGTCCTATAGGAACTCATCCTTTAAACTTCCATATTTGATTTCAACCCTCTAGGTGATTAGGGGTTTACGGTCAAGTTTGTGGAGTTTGCGGGGAGTTTAAGAAGTGGTTTGAATTTTTAAAAGGTGGGTCCCAATTCTAATCCTCTAAGATAGTCGAAAGGAAAAGCCTAAGGCTAGATCCTAAGTACTAAAGAGAAGAAGAGAAGACCTCATCAAAAATGAGGTCAACAAATGGACCCTCAATAGGTGTGGTGAGTCGACGGAGCACACCGCGCGTATTGGTGTTGACCGAAGCGATCAACAAAACCAACACGGATGTCCAAGTGACAAACTTAGGACGAAGTAGGAGAATTTCCGCCGGGGAGTGTCAAGTATATCTCCGGAACTTGGAGATTCTTGAACTCTCGGCTGGGGAAAGGAAAAGGAGGTGAATCCCAAATCACATGATGCGGGAGAATTTCGATTTAGATTTTATTTTGTTCCATGTTCAAGTCGTGATGTGTGAGTTTAGATTTCAATTTGGAGTTTCAATTTAGATTGAAGTTTGTCGAGATTAATTTGAAGGAATTTGATTTGAAATGAAAATTGGAGTTTTGAGGTTTTAGATGCAACACCTTCGACCCCAAAAGAAGATCGAATCGATTGGATTGGATCATTACAATGAGGAAAGATCTCAGAGTAATGCGGTATTGGATGTAAAATCCTTAACCCAAAAGTTTGAATTTGATGTATTTCAGTGCAATAGGAAGAGAATCCTAAAGCAGTGCAGTCTTGGATGTAAAATCCTCGACCCAAAAGTTTGAATTTGATGTATTTCGGTGCAATAGGAAGAGAATCCTAAAGCGGTGCAGTCTTGGATGTAAAATCCTCGACCCAAGAGTTTGAATTTGATGTATTTCAGGTGCGATAGGAAGAGAATCCTAAAGCGGTGCAGTCTTGGATGTAAAATCCTCGACCCAAGAGTTTGAATTTGATGTATTTCGGTGCGATAGGAAGAGAATCCTAAAGCGATGCGGTCTTGGATGTAAAATCCTCGACCCAAAAGTTTGAATTTGATGTATTTCGGTGCAATAGGAAGAGAATCCTAAAGCGGTGCGGTCTTGGATGTAAAATCCTCGACCCAAGAGTTTGAATTTGATGTATTTCGGTGCGATAGGAAGAGAATCCTAAAGCGGTGCGGTCTTGGATGTAAAATCCTCGACCCAAGAGTTTGAATTTGATGTATTTCGGTGCGATAGGAAGAGAATCCTAAAGCAGTGCAGTCTTGGATGTAAAATCCTCGACCCAAAAGTTTGAATTTGATTTGATGTACTTCAGTGCAATAGGAAGAGAATCCTAAAGCAGTGCAGTCTTGGATATAAAATCCTCGACCCAAAGGTTTGAATTTGATTTGATGTACTTCAGTGCAATAGGAAGAGAATCCTAAAGCAGTGCAGTCTTGGATATAAAATCCTCGACCCAAAAGTTTGAATCGATTTGATGTACTTCGGTGCGATAGGAAGAGAATCCTAAAAGCGATGCGGTCTTGGATATAAAATCCTCGACCCAAAGGTTTGAATTTGATTTGATGTACTTCAGTGCAATAGGAAGAGAATCCTAAAGCAGTGCAGTCTTGGATATAAAATCCTCGACCCAAAGGTTTGAATTTGATTTGATGTACTTCAGTGCAATAGGAAGAGAATCCTAAAGCAGTGCAGTCTTGGATGTAAAATCCTCGACCCAAAAGTTTGAATTTGATTTGAGGTTTGATGTGAGATCTGGAAAGATCGAATTTGAGATTTGATAGAGATTTGGAATCTGGAATGATTGAATTTGAAATTTGGAAGGATGAGTTTGAACTCGGTTGAAATTTGATTTAAGATTTGATTTGAAATCTGGAAGATCACATTTGAAGTTTGATCGAGATTGGATTCGAAATTTGATTGAGAATTTGATTTAACATTTTTGTTGATTTTGTTTATCTTTTAATGATCCAAATTTTACTTTGTTGTTTATTTAATGTTCATGTGAATTTGGTGTTTGTCATTTTTCTTTAGAGAGATTTTTTTTTAGGAAAGTCTTCTTTTATTCTCTATTTTTTATTCCTTTTCCGTTCTTTGTTCGAAGTTCATTTAACTTTAACGGCGTTTCCCAATCAATTTGCACAAAAGAGGTGAAGGCCAAAAATGTGACATGGTCACTTTCATTCCAATTATGCTGAAGATACATCGTACAACTTGATCTGGAATATATTTCATACAATCCATGTAGACTCAAAACGGACTGTGTATGATCTTTGTCGATCCATCTAAAGAAGCATCTGTCAAAAATCCATGTCTGAATAGTGGGGTACATGGTCAATAACATCACCTTCCAAGCCATCCTTGGCAAGGATGCCGTATGGATGTACATTGGAGGTGTGATATTTTCCGTGTAACTCACAGCTCGTAAGGTCGGAGGCTCTCTAGCTCCGGGTCTGGCTGGAAATGGTAAGGTGTCTTTCTGTCGTCCATCCTCCTGAACGTAACCGAGATCCGCTTCATCGGTACTCCTGGTATGCAATGCTTGGCGATATCCGCTCCATTACCTTTCGGTATCATGACGGAACCTACCGGTAGTGGTATCTTTCTCGGCCCTCGGAACTCACCGGGCCTGCTATCCGGAGGTCGGATCCGAACATGATGTTACACTCGCTCGGAAAGGAGATCGTGCGAAAGGCCGACAAAGTCATGGTGATCTATGTGTGGGGGTATACGGTCACCCTGTTTGTAGATGTTGATGATGCGGCTATTGGGTATGCAATCTGCTGCGGTACCCTCCATGTTATCAATCTCTTTACCATTCTCTTGATGACTAATGGCATCGGATCCACTTGCCCATGACGGAGTATTCCGGCGGGTTTCCCTTCTGTCCTCGGCAAAGTTGTAACAGCATCCACATTGTATTGTGATTCTTCCTTTCCCTAGCATCCATCTCCGGGGCTCCGAGTATGTGTTTTCCCTTAAGCGGCCTGCTCGGCCCATTCTTTTCAAATCCCGGATGCAATCCACGATTTGCTGCTGTTCATACTCTGAGAATACGTCTGAATGTAATTCGAGGCCCTCCAGTATATTGATCCTTCTGTCTCTAATCCTTTCGAAGTATTCAAAGGTTTTCTTTTCAACATTTTGCATTCTCTCCAGCTCGTATTCCGGAATGATCGCGGATGGCGAGGCCTTGTGACATATTGTGGGATATATGGTTCAATCCCTTCACGTTCTCCTGCATACCTCGGCTCCTCAGGGATGATGTCTATCGAGACATCCCCTGGGGTTGCTTCTGCAACAAGGTCATGCATCACTGGTGGTTCTATCCGGTGGCGTGGTAGCCTTCTTTCTTCTGGTCTTCGTGAGATTTCTCTGGTTCTTTCTGTCATCCTAGGAGCTGGCCTTCTTTCTTCAGGTTCCTGATGAACCGGTGTCCTTGAAGTGTATGCACTGACATTAGCAATTGCCTCGTCGTGCTGATCCGCAGCTAGTTTTGTCAACATCTTACGGATGCGGCGATTCTTATTTCTTCGTTGCGTTGCTGTGAGAGTAGCTCTCCGAACTTCTTGAATCTCTGTGGGCGCGGCGGCGGCAAGCTCGCCCTCTGCTGTAGCGACTACGGACTTCATTTTCTTATCTTCTTCAATATTTGTCTTTCTCTTCTTGTTGCTTGGATTGGTGGCTTGGGCCACCCACTTTCATCACTGTATGTCCGGGCAGTTCTTCTCGGTCAACCGGGACCCAGTCACTTTCCTCGTCTTGTAGGCCTGCTGGTGCGAAATCCGAGTCAATCTCGATTACCGCTCCATCTTTCACCCTCTTTTCATCAAGTGCAAGGCTTACGCCGTTCTTAAAGTTCAAGACCAACCGCCCGCTCGACATTTCCCTGCGAAAAGACAAGGAAAAGGATCAGGGGCTGTACTAAGAACAAGAACATTAAGAAAATGTTTATTAAAGACATTTTTATTTTATTATTTTTTTTAAACTTAGCAGGAATGAAGTGGGATAAGATCAGGTAAGAGATTTTGATTTGGAAAAGAAAACAAGGAAAATTTTATTATCAGGATTTTATTTATTTTAGCACATTTTATTATTTTTGGGTTCGGACCCAATCATAAGTAATCACTTCACCCGTGCTTCTAGGGATGGAAAGTTCATTCCTTCGAAACATCAGGTAGCGTAATACTTTTTCAAGTATCGTCCATTGATCGGAAGCATATGTCGTTCTCCTTGGCGAGTTCACTAGGCCGGTAGGAACCTCCCGAGTATACTGCTTCAATCACAAACGGTCCTTCCCAAGTGGGTTCAAATTTTCCTCCTATCTTGCGGTGTGCAAGAATAGGTCTTTTGAGAACGAGAACTAGATCACCAACTTTGAAGGTTCTTGGGCGGACCAGTTTGTCATGGGCTTGAACCATCTTAGCCTGGTACAGTTCTAAATTCTGTTGCGCTGCAAGTCTTTTCCCTTCCAGGCTTTCTAATTCTTCGAGTCGTAATTTGGCGTTCTCTTCACGTTGTGATTTTATTTGCAAGCTGCAATTCGAGTGAAGGAAGGCCGAACCTCTAAAGGTAACACTGCCTCGGACCCATACACCAGAGCATAAGGTGTAGCTTGCGTAGGAGTTCTGAAGGTTGTCCGGTAGGCCCATAAGGCTTCTAACAACTTCTCGTGCCAAATTCTCTTATTGTCGTCTAAAGTCTTCTTTAAAATTTGAACGAGAGTTTTATTAAAAGCCTCAGCTAGGCCGTTAGCTCTTGGGTAGTAAATTGTTGAATATCGCCAGTCGATCCCGTGTCTCCTGACAAAATTGTTGATCTTTGTACTTCTGAATGCTGACCCATTATCTGAGATGATCCTGCGCGGCACCCCGAAACGGTAAACAACTTGGTTCTTGAAAAATTGTAGTACGTGATGTGCTTTCACTTCTCTTGAGTGGAGCCGCCTCTGCCCACTTGGAAAAGTAATCTGTAGCCGCAAGAATGAAGCGATGTCCTTTTGAAGACGGCGGTTCTATTGGACCCACTATATCCGTGCCCCAACATTCGAATGGCCACGATGCAATTGTCGGATGTAGCACATTTGGAGGTTGGTGTAGAACCACTCCGTGCACTTGGCACTCGGTGACGGCTCTTGGCGATTTTCATGCGGTCGGTCATCATTGAGGGCCGGTAGTACCCTAGTCTCTTAATTTTCATTTTCATCTTCGGACCGGCTGGTGAGCGCCACAGAGTCCTGAATGCACCTCCTTAACAATTTCACGGGCTTCGGACCCGCTTAGGCACCTTAGCCACATTTGATCAAAAGACCTTCTGTATAATGTGTTGTTTATTAGCGCGTAGGACAGAGTTCTTTTCTTGATCTGATGGGCTAACGACCTATCATCTGGTAGCTTTCTCGCTTGCGGGTAATCTATCAATGGTCTGTCGCCAATCTTCCGTGTTTTACCGTCACCGTTGCAAGCGATCCTTTTTCCTTTTCGATTTGTGTATCGTGTCTATGTCAAGTTTGTGATAGGATCTGGCGTCCGTGAACTGACACTTCTACTGATTCATCTTGCAAACAAGCAAATTCTTTTGCGAGACGGGCTAAAGCATCCGCTAAAGTGTTTTCTTTTCTGGGGATTTTGTAAATTGTCACATTCGGAATTTGTTCTAACAGCTGTATGGCATACTGGAAGTATTGCTCGAGTCTTGGTTTTAAAATTCTGTACTGTCCGGCGATCTGTTGAATGATCAGCTGTGAATCCCCGTAGATGTTGATGTCCGTTATCCCCATTTGAATGGTTAATTCCAGTCTCGTTATGAGGGCTTCGTATTCCGCTTCGTTGTTTGTACACGGCTCGTCAAGTGGTAGGAGTATCTTAACATCCCCCGCTCCGGTGTTATAAAGATTAGCCCGATTCCTGCCTTACCGGGCATTATCACTTGCGATTCTTCGTCTTTGTGCGCTGAAGATGCTCCGTCGAAATATAATTCCCAACGTCGATCATCAAGGTCTTCTAGGTTCATTATTTGTTCATCTGGCAGATCGTCATTGAGAGGAGATTCTGCCGGCAAAGGGTGTGCTGCAAGGAAGTCTGCTAAGGCTTGTCCTTTTACGGCACGAAGAGGCACGAAAGTTATATCGAATTGCAATAATATCATTGACCATCTGGCAAGTCTGCCGGAAAGCGTTGGACGAGTCATCAAGTATCGCAATGGATTAAACTTCGAAATCAGGTTGACCTTATGAGAAAGCATGTAATGCTGAGCTTTTGAGCGGCGAAGATCGGGGCCAAACAATGCTTTTCAATTGCGGGATACCTTATTTCCGTCGGCGATAGAACGACGGCTTAGGTAATAAAGAGCATTTTCTTTACCCTCATCATTGACACTAGGCTAACGGGGCTCCGAGAGAGTCGTCTAAAGCCGCGGTATAAAGTATTAGCGGTCTACCCGAGGCTCGGGGCTGCTAAGACAGGAGGTGTCATTAAATATTGTTTAATGTCCTCGAAGGCCTTCCGGCATTTCTCTTCACAAATAAATTTGGCGTCCTTTTTAACTAGTGCCGAGAAAGGTCGACACCTACCGACAAGTTCGAGATAAAGCGTCGAAGATATGCCAGCTTCCCTTGAAAAGATCGTAGTTGTTTTAAGGTTTTGGGAGGCGGCATTTCTAAGATGGCTTTAATCTTTTCCGGATTGATTTCGATTCCACGATGTCGGACAACGAATCCTAAGAATTTCCCGGAGGTGACGCCGAAGGCGCATTTTAAGGGATTCATCTTAAGGTTAAATTGTCTTAATCGTTCGAAAACAATTCTCAAATCATACAAGTGGTTGTCCTTT
Organism: Papilionanthe hookeriana x Papilionanthe teres; assembly: GCA_022702705.1. Lineage (NCBI taxonomy): Eukaryota > Viridiplantae > Streptophyta > Magnoliopsida > Asparagales > Orchidaceae > Papilionanthe > Papilionanthe hookeriana x Papilionanthe teres. The sequence goes on along the minus strand of CM040421.1, from coordinate 127,471,552 downwards.
ACTTTGCTTTTGATGACCACATCGTCCACGTAGCATTCGACTTGATTATGGATGAGATCATCAAAAATCCTTGTCATTGCTCTTTGATAGGTTGCTCCTGTGTTCTTCAGTCCGAATGGCATCACTGTGTAGCAATATACTCCGATCGGCGTTCTGAATGCTGTAAGCTTTTCATCTTCTGGAGCCATTTTTATTTGGTTGTATCCTGAAGATCCATCCATGAATGAGAATATTTCATGTGTTGAAGCGATGTCGATCATTAATTCTGGGATCGGTAGAGGAAATTCATCTTTCGGGCATGCCTTGTTTAAATCTCTGAAATCCACACAAATTCTGATCCGACCATTCTTCTTCCCGACCGGTACCACGTTGGCTAACCAAGTCGGGTACTGTTCTTCACGGACAAATTTAGCGTCTATTAGCTTTTTAACTTCAGCTATGACTTGTTGTTCGATTTCTAGACGCATTCTTCTGGGACCTTGTCTGACTGGGACGGAAGTAGGATTCACTCCTAGCTTATGGACTGCGACCTCTGGAGCTAATCCTGGCATTTCATCGTAGCTCCAAGCAAAACAGTCTTTAAATTCCATTAATAACTTGATTATTTCTTCTGAGTCTCCTTTATTGAGTAAGGAGCTAACAAAGGTAGAGTCTGAGCTCTTCGCTAGTACCTAAGTTAACTTCCGTTAATTCATCTATCGTAGATTTGATTTCTTCTTCGAATTCGGTGGAGCGTCTCCAATTTGTAAATCTTCGAGTTCGTCCGTAGTTTCCATGCGGTTTTCATTAGATTAGCAAGTGACAACCAAGCAAAATTCGGTATCATCAGCTCGACTCTACTCGTGCCGAATCCGAGACCATGTTTTGAGTTGGGTGGACGACCGGAGTTATTCCATAAATTTTCAAAACGTTGTGATTGACCTTTTGTCCACTTGTCGAGGTAAGAAACCACGTTGAATTAAATTTTGAACACGGTGGGAGTACCACTCAAAAGGCAATTCCATTAATTCGATGAAGTAGCATCTTCGAATTGTACATTATTTTCGGCTTTGGAGGAAGAAGCACCACGGTAGAATTTGATGGGCTTTGCACCACCGCTACGTACCTCTTTGACCTCCATACCCTCGATCTTATTAGAATGGATCGGGGTCAGGGTCATAGTATGTACATAGTGGTTAATCTTCTCGTACATCGATTTGTATTCTTCATTCTTCTCATCTTCGAGGGAGATCTCGAATTGCGGCTTCTTCTGACTTATTATCGCTGCTTCTTGTTTGATTTCTTTTTCTTCTTCAGAACTATCTTCCCAATCAACATTAATGGTTGGTTTCCTCTGTCCAATCGTCCTAACGTCTCTACCACGACCTCGTCCCCGGCCTCGACCTCGGATGCGAGTTGTGGAGAAACCTTCACCATCTCGCCGTAAGGGAGTGGTGAGTGACTGTTGGACTAGAACTTCGAGTCCTTCGTTGTCCCGAACTTTCTTTGCTTCATTTGTTATGGTATCTCCGGAGAAGATCGTTTTCTTTGGTGGTGCATAATAAGTCGCATCCTCGTGGATTCCAATTTCATGTACGGAGAATGGTTGTAAGTCACCTTTGATGCACTGTTCCCCTCCATCGTAGTATTTGATGCACTGATGTAGAGATGATGGTACCATCCTGTTTTCATGTATCCATGGTCGGCCCATTAGAGCGTTGAATGATGTTTCTGAATCAATTATGTGAAATTTCGTGGTTGTCTTTGCTAAGTCACCGGTCTTCATCAGTAGTGTTATTGATCCGAGGGCTCTTTCTCCTTCTCGGTTGAATCCTCTTAATAACATTTTGTCCGCCTCGAGCTCGCGAGCATCAATTTCCAAGTATGCTAGCGTTCGAAGATTCATTATATTGATTGATGCTCCTGGATCCACCAATACTCCGGAGAGCGTAAATTTTCCGATTGTAATCGAAATGTACAACGGTCGGTTGTGGTCTCGCTGTCCCAAGTAGTAGGTCGTTGTCCGTGAAGGTAACACCTCGTTGTTCCTTTAACGAGCAAACCTCATCTAAGGATTCTCCGGCCATTTGAGCTAAGCAAATTTCTGGATCAAGTAAGGCCTTGATCAGAGCTTCCCTCATCTCCTTTGATAAGATGAGAGCGTCATAGATGCTTAGTTTGGCTGGTAGTTTCCTAAGATGGGCTAGCACGTTGTAGTCCACTTTATTTTCATGTGTCTCTGCTTCTTCTCGAATGGGTATTTCTTCTGCCGGGGTTGGTTCTTCCTGAACAACCACCTGTTTCCCTTTGTCTTTTGGACCCATTCTCGGAGGTAGAACTTTTCCACTCCTTAAGTTGACTTCTGTAATTTCCTCTGAATCTATTGTTGAGCTTGCCGGTGTCTCTTCTTGAATCGGAATGACGGGCTCTTCCGGATTAGCTTCAGAGTCTGAAGGCTCTAACTCTATCGTGACTGGAGCTCCTCGAAACTCGCAGATAGATTCGTTGCTTGTTGAACTCTCGTAGCCTCCTTGATGGATGTCTTCTTCGTTATTTTGCTCGTCGAGATGGTGTATGATTTGAGAATTGTCGTTGGTATCGAAATCGATATCCGGATTTTCGTTAGTTACGTAATCGTTAGAAACGATCAAACGTAGCCAACGCCATCACCCTTATCATTATATGATCCCACCGAAGTGAGCAGATAATCATACAGAGTCAGGGGTTCGAGGGATTTCTCCCCCGAATCGGAAACAACTATCCTAGGAAAAGTAGCCCCTAGTCTCGCCTTAGGTGCCTCAGTCTTCTCTTCTTCATCAATTTTCTTCTTCTCTTCAATCGTCTCCTGTTGAGGTGGTTCTTCTATCGCAAGTGATAGTACCGGCTTAACAGGTTTCAAACTCTGAATTGAAGCTCGTACCGAAGCGGTCCGGATGCTCGTCTAAAATCTTTTCGAAGACCTCGTCCAAGCGGTAGTCCATCCATCGTCGGTCGTATAGGGATCTATCGGAATGATGGGATCGGTCGAGACAACATTGACGGAACCTCCTTTACGGGGTTCCTTCATGTACTCCTTCGGGATCGTTATATTCCCTTTCCGCGAGTTGTCATTGAGCCAACTTTTGAAGGTAATGCAATCTTCTATTTTGTGTCCAAGCATCCGGTGGTAAGGGCAAAAGTTGGGATCACCTTTCTTGTTGACTTCCTCTCGGTCTTTTAGGCTCGCAGCTGGAAATCCGAGTCTTCATCGGACTACGGAACATTTTCGGCACTCGCTTCATTCTTGAACGGATATTCTCCGCTCAAAAGCTCTCTTAATGTACGTTGCGGACGAGGCGGTTGTTCATACCTGCGGAGATGATCGATAGCCGGGCCGGGTTCGTCGTGCACTCTGTTGTGGTTGCTTGCGGCCGTTCTGGTGGTATTTGCATCGGTTACTTGCCTTTGTCAACTGCTGCGACGATCCCAGATCTCTTTTCAAAAGTCTTTACAGGCTTTTGTTTATCTGTTTTATCGGTGAAATTTAATTGCTTTGCCTCCTCTTGTAAGCTTCCGACCTTGCTTAACAACTTCTCAAAAGTCTTAATAGTAAATCCCTTGAGGAGAAGTGCTATCGGGCCATGGATGCTTTTTAGTAAAATGCCGACTGCATGTTGTTCTTGCAGTTGTGGTTCACACTTCATGCTTAAGTTCCTCCATCGAAGTATGTAATCCACCAAAGTTTCATTCGGCTTTTGTTTCTCTACCACTAAATCACCTATAGTGATGTGGTGCCGAGCTCCGGCGAATCGCTTGATGAAGAGGTTCTCTAGCTGCGAGAATGTCTTTACCGAACCGTTTGGTAATTCCGCATACCGGTCGAAGGCGATTCCCGATGGACTGGCGACGAACCGTCGGAAGAGTAATGCATCGCTCCCGCCGGCATTGCAACAACCGGCACGAAAGTGTGCCACATGCTCGTCGGGGGTTCCCGGTTCCGTCGAAGGTCTTGAACGAGAGGTGGTACGAAGCCTTTCGGGTATTGGACGGCGTCGAATTCTTACGGGTAAGGTCTACCCGTCCGAATGGATGTCCCGCTCTTCGATTGTGCTAAGGCTTCTCGCACTTCGCTGTTCCACCAAGTTCTTGATATCCTTTTCGAGAATCATACTTCGTGTTGTATCCTTTTCGATTGATCATCCCCGTTGACGGATGTAATCTCCTTTCCTCCGTCTACAATGTGAATGACCTCCGGGGTGTCTCTCATGTGGTTGTACTCGAATCTGGAGAGTGGCCAGAGCTACGGCCATCTCTTCCATCCTCTTTGCCATTTGAGCGATCGTGTCGTCTTTCTCTTGAAGCTGCCTCCTCATTAGTTCTGGCTCCTCTCTTTCTACGGCTGCAGGAGCACCTTGCGAAGCTGATGAAGCTCGTGTCTCAACCATGTTGATTTCTGCATATTCGTCATCCATAAATTCCGATGAATCAATCTCATCTCCGAACTTTTCTTCTCTTTCTTTTGCCAATCGTCGGATATCGGTTCTCAACTTTTCCATGGCATCTTCTAGCGGGGCTTTTTGTGTGTCTTCGTGGTTGTCGTGCGATAGCTGCCGGGTCCCTTTCTCACGAGTCCCCTTCATCGCGGTAGCACTTTCTTCATATTCAAGTCTCCTGGCGAGACTTTCTTTCTCGAGCTGCTCGTTTCAATCTCAATCGCCCGTAGTGGGACGCCATACCATCCTTCCGCGGCGGAAGGTCTAGGACCGCATGGTCCGTCGGCCAAATGTCTGGAAGGTGGTATCCTCCCTAATCCGTAATCCCGAGACGACAACGGGCGGACTAGCCTTCATTCTTTTACTTGGCTTTTCCGTCATGATGGCGGGTTCTACTCGGGGTCCAAGACGGGATTTGACCGGCACCCGCCCTATCCTTCGTAGAATTTCCGACACGGGGCGGTTTTCTTTCTTTGCTAACTTTTCTACCAAAGTTTGCGATCGAGCAAACGGTGTAGTTCTAGTTCTTTTCTTGCAGTCGTCGTTGTAATATGCGGTTCGTGGTAATGTGGCAGACAATCTTGCGAATATTTTCTTCATCTTCCGCGGCGGAGAGGGGATGAAACCTGCTTCCTCCCAAGAGTGGTATGTATTCGAGCGACGGTGTATATTCGGCGATTCCGGAATTTCCTCTAGGAAAGCAATTTCAGCAGCTCCGGCTTCTTTAGCGATCCTTCTATTTCTGTTTCTTCTCCGGGTCTTTGTTAGTGACGGAATCTTTGAAGCTGGACCCGATCTCGAAAACGAAGGTCTTACAGGAAGATCCGTACCCTTCACGGTAACGGGTCCATCATAATTCCGGATTTCTTTCCCCTTTGATTTGGCAAAAGTCGGGGTAGGTGCGAAACAACTAGACCGGTGGGGGTAGAAAGAACGGTCCTCCCGCGGGCAACGGTATTCCTCTTAGTCGGGATCCTTTGCGGAGGAGGGAATTCTTGGGTCGACCTAAGGTTGAACTCGAGCGGCGGCTCCTCGGCTTCGGATACCTTGTTCATCGATGCAAAGAGGGAGACGTTGGTGACCTTGACGTTCGTGTTTTCAAATCCTTGTCCAAATCGGATGATTCCATTGTCGGGCAACTCATCCTTATGACAGCGAGGTCCGAGTCCGTTGGTGAAGGAGAAAATCGGTTTTGGGGCTTCCATTTCGCAGGGTAGATTCCGGTTGTCGATCCCAAGTTATGCTTCTTTTCTTTAGGACGAAAAGAAAGGAATTGAAAAGAGTCCGAACTCATTCTTGTTCATGTATTTATAAGAAGGAATCACTTATTAAAAGAATCACTTATTAGAGGGTTTGTTTATTTAGAACGGAGTGTTCAAAGGTGTAGAGAAGGTAAGGAATCGAATCGGAGTTGGAAAGGAAAAGAGAGTCTTAAGCAAGACTTCTCGACTCGAAGGATCATTCCTAAACTAACACCTATTGGGGGTCCACCCCACCTCGAAATGAGGTAAAAGGATCTCGGAACCTCTCGTTTAGGGGTGTCTAAGCGGTGGCTCCTAAATCCGAGAGAATGTTGGTTATACTTGTTCGAGGTAGAAATGAACATAGTATCCCGACGGAAAGAAGGGTAGTTTGATCCATAAGGGACATGGATGCACTACCGATTTTTGAAAGCGAATTGTTCGATTAGAATGGAGAGAGGAATTGTCCTCAGTGAGTCGCCGAAATATGTCGGCATATTTTTAGGTTATGTGTTTTATTTTGAAAAGGGGTCGCCTACGTAAATTGTCGGCGAATTTTTAATTTAATTTAAATAAATAATTTGAAAAGTAGTATTTTATTTTGAAAATAATTTTAAATTTGAAAATTTTAAGATATGAAATCAAACTGATCTCACATCCCAAATAGTTTATGTAAACGAGCACCGCACCACAAATCGTGTATCTATCCCGAAGAATGGACACACTGCTTGATGATGGGGCTCGATTAAATAAACTAGGAGATTTATGACATCCGTTTGGTCTGCGAACCAATTTTATAAGCCGACAAATTCCCCTGCTTAATATGAAAATATTAAACGGGGTTTATATTACTCGGGTTCTTTAAAATTCCTATAAGGGCAAGCCCCTATAGTTAATTACATCTTAAGTGACGGGAATCACCTAAGAAAACTCTCGATAATAATCAATAATTCGCTCTCAAGAATTTCAAAGTTTAAGTTTTCAAAGAATTGAATTTTTGAATCTCAATAGGGAATGGACCAAGTTTGGAACATTTTATTTTGGAAATTCAAAGGAAGAAAAGTAGGAGAAAATACGGATTCGAAGTGAACTCCGATAATTTCCCGACTACCCTATTGTTTGGCTTAGATTTAGGAAAGTCCTAATGTTCATTTAATGTTTTAATCTTGCCAATTTTAGTTAATTAGGGCTTATACTTATATGATAGAATCATACAAATTGCCTGGAAGATATGAGGGTTTATGTCGTATCGGACGACTACCTCGGAATCCTAAGACCGGTTAAGACTTAATTTGCAATGCAAATGCCTAACGAAGAGTTGAGGATTTATGTTGCACTAGGCAAACTACCTCGAAGTCCTATGGCTTTGTTGTTTAATTCTAGGAAAGTTTTGTTGATGTCGACACGAGTGTTTTGCTGACGATGATGGTCGTGCTGCCCACCATGCTCCGAGCTCCTTGTTGTTGCAGAGGTTTAGTTGTAGAAGTCATAAATCAGGAGATGAGAGAAGTGTTTGGTTTAGAGAAGTCTTAATTTTCAAGTGTTCTTTATGTTTTAGTTAAAACAGATCTTAAAGTTGATTAAACAGAACCGATTAAGATCCCACGGTTCCGTCATCCCGGCACCGTTATTTTCATCGAATTCACTTAGTCCAGATGAATTTGCTAAACTCAACTAAATGAGTTCCGCACTTTCATTTGGACCGTGGGAAATCCCGATTAGCAACACGTGGGTTACATCATCCGAGGTATTCCCGATCATTCAATGAGACGTTTTAATTTAGTTGTAGTTGTAGTTTTGTTGTTCTGTTTGTGATTAAATTTTGAGTTGTCTAATATTTTGAAATGTTGTGGAGGTGAATTTTATCTTGTAGTGTCTTTTAATTTAGTTATGGGTTTCGGTTTTGGTTTTCGTCCTAAAGGTTTAGGTTTTCATGCAACAGTTGTTTTATCATGCAAGAAAAGTAAAGTGCATTTGCAATAAGATAAATTGCAAGAAAATAAATTGCAGTAAAATAAAAGCGTACCTGGAGGGACCTCCCGTCATCCCAAGCTGCACTTAAAACATAATTAGAATATTTAAGCAAGTTCCTAGGTAAAGCTAAGGGAAAGATTTATGGTTTTCTACCAAGTTCCTAATCCTATAGCCTAGTCATTTCCTATGACGTCTAGGTTCTTGTGTTTTTAGTTTGAGGACGATTTTCTTCATCAAAAAAATAACTAAGTTCAATTGTTCTTATAAATGTCCTATCATATTGAGGAAGTGCTTAGGAAGGATCCCAAACATCTTTTCAATATTTCCAGGATTGTTTTAAGTCCAAGAGAATTTAATTATGTAAATGAATCGATCGTCCGAGGTTTTCAAATTTTATTAACTTGCTCAGTGAACTAGGACATTTGAATATCCTATAAGTGAAGTAACATTTCATTTTATATTCTGTTTAGGAGTTATGATAACTAAAGCTCTTGAGGGTAAATTGGTGTTCAAATGGTTTGTGATTCAAATTTAAGTTCGAATTAATGATTTAAGTTTGGAATAGTGTTCAAGTTATTTTAGATTTATTTTGAGTTCCTTATGTCTTAGGCGATGTTATTTAATTCAACTTAATTCAATTTAATTTAATTTAATTTAATTTAATTTAATTTAGTTTAATTTAATTTAATTTGATTCAATTTAGTTTGATTTGATTTAATTTTTAATTTAATTTAATTTAATTTAATTTAATTTAATTTAATTTAATTTAATTTATTTAATTTAATTTAATTTAATTTAATTTAATTTAATTTAATTTAATTTAATTTAATTTTAATTTAATTTAATTTTTTAATTTAATTTATTCAATTTAATTTAATTTAATTTAATTCTATTTATTTAATTTAATTAATTTAATTAATTTAATTTAATTTAATTCAAACTTTTAATCTTAATTTAATTTAATTTAATTTTAATTTAATTTACTTAATTTAATTTAATTTTTAATTTAATTTAATTTAATTTTAATTGAAATTTTTGAAAGAGTTTAATGATTTAATTTTAGTTTAATGATTAAGTCTTTTAATATTTTAAATTGAGTTATTATTTTAATTAAGAGTTGAATATTAATGAGATGATTAATTTAGGGATTTTTAAATTAAAGAATAAATCTCTTCCTAATAATATCCCTATTTTAATAATTCCAATTTTATTATTCTTCCAAATTTAATCAATTATTTAATTAATGTTTAATCATTTTAAATTGCTCAATGGGTTTCTACCCTTTAATTATTTAAATTTCAATCATCCAAATCAGATTAGGATCAAATATTTTACTTGTTAAAAAAATTTTATTAAACCTAAAGTTTTAATTAAGGGTTAAAATTTAATTACCATTTTTGCCCTTTAAGCTTAATAATTTCATAACTCACTAAATTGAATTCAAATGAACTTGAAATTTTTATGTGACTTCACTCATATGTCAATAAAGACATGAGAGGAGAAAATATGATTTTTCTGTATTTAATTTATTTATATAATTATTTTTAGTAGAAAATAGAGATTTTCAAGGAAAATTTGATAACATGACCAAAGGAAAGTTTCTGTCCTTAAGAAAATTAGGGGACATTCCTAATGACCAGAGGACCACTTGGACCAAATTTTGTGATTTTTTGAATTATATTTTATTTATTAGAATTATTTTAAGTTCTGGAGTATTAATTAATTTAAAAATAGAATATAAGTTGAAAAATGAATTTTATAATTTTTAAAATTCTCTCTGATATCAAGGATTCCAGAGAACCAAACTTTACAATTTTCAGATTTTTCTATGATTTATTACAATTATTTTAGTGAAAATTCTAGAAAATACATTTTTTTAATTTTAAAATTACCCTAGAGCTTTAAAATTTAATATCTCACTAAATAGACCTGGGAAAAATATGGGACTTGTTCCTAAGTGTTTAAAATTCAAAATGTGACATTTTGGTGAATTTTATTATTTTTGTGATTTTTATTATTTTTTAATTATTAAAAATATTAAAATAATATTAAAAATCAACTTTTTTAGAAAATTGAAATTTTAATTTTCCTAAACTCCCCTGATATCAGAGAGACTCCAAAACCAATTTGGTGAATTTTTGAAAGATATTTTGAAAGTTATGAATTTTTAAAGTTTAAAATGACTAAGTGGCTTAATCAACCCAATTAGTGGGGCTAACCAAGTCCAATTGACCTCAAATTTTTATGATGGGTTCCTCTGATCCTAAAGGTCAGTGGAGAATTGATTTCAAGTCAATTTGATTTATGGTTAACTCTAATTAATTAGAGACCTATTTTGGGTGTTTAAGCCAATTAGGGTTAATCTGAGTGAATTAACTCAAATCCTATTTTTCCTAGGGTTCTTTGGTCATGAGGAACATCACCAAATTTTCCTAGAATTTATTACACAACATGCTATTTATTGGAATTAAAATACTCAAAACAGTGACATGAATTTGAAAAATCAATAACTCTTTATAGGGGTGGCCTCTGACTTTGGAAAATTCAGGGAATGTTCCCAAATTCAGAGGCTTCAAAAGCCCTATGGTCTCATGCCATGGTGAATTGTATACATGCATGGAGAATTAAATGTATGCAGAGAGTAAATAAATTATAAAAAATAAAATACTTGATGAAATTAAATGATTTCTTTTCCACATTATTCTCCTCTGTTCACTGAGCAAGAGGGTATTTTTATTTTATTTTTCTGATTTTCCTACACAAAGATATGAATTTTCCAAGTTTAGGGAATTAAATAAATCGAAACTACCCTATTTTTCTATTTATCCGAGTCGGCGCCGCGTCAACCTTAGCCTCTCCGAAGTGGTACGTGTCGCGCTGTGATTGGGCGCCGCCATCTGAGTCAGCCGTCCCGGGACCCGCAGTTCATGTAACATTCTCTGGTCCGGCGCAATCTGATCCGTCCGCTCGATACACGCGCGATCCAACGGCTCCTGGTCATCGTCTACGACTGGTGTGCACCCGCGACCGTCAACCTTCTAACCCTAATTTCTCACTCGATTCTCAATGGATTTTCGTGTTCTTATGCTCTATGGATTCGTCTTGAAGAGACGAACACATCCATACGATAAACATGCATTGAAATTTACTCAAATGAAATGGAGAATCTCTGTAAGCTCGGGAAGAAGAATGAGTTCATACCTTTGCTCGCAGAAGTGAAGCTTCGATCCGAGAGTTGTTGCACCTTCGATTGGATCCTAGCAAGCTCCGCATGAAGTCTCCTAGTCCGGTGAATTGTCTAGGTTGGACTTCGACCACGGCCGATCACAAAGCTTGGAGTCCGGAGCAACCGGGTGGCTCGGAGATGGGGCTTTTGCTCGGTGGACACCTTCCCTCGGTCCGGTGAAGGTGTAGGACCAATCAATTTGGGGATTGGTTCACCTGTGGAGAAGTGTCCCGGTTTTGGGTGGAATTTCAACTCTGAAATTGAGCTCACAGAGAAGAAATGGCAGGGGGATCTCACTGGGGATCAAGTGCTCTGTGTATGGGGAGGAGTCTGGAACAATTTTGGCAGAGTTTTGGCAAGGTTTGTGCAACTCTCCTCTTATGGCCGAGAGGGGGTGGTGCTTAAATAGGCATGGCTGGAGGCTCTCCCAGGGGGGTTTAATGGTTGGGATCAGTCGCTCCGGTGAGGAGAAGAACGACTCGCAATGGCCATTTGGAGTGAGGCGGCTCGGCAAGGTGGAATTCCAAAATTTGGCTCCTCCCGAGGTCTCGGCCATGGTGTTTTCCGGCGACCCGGGCGGGCGGCCGGCAGGCATGGGTCACTCTCGAGTCCGAGTGGGTCATGGCTGGAGGCTTGTGCGGTCAATTGGGCCTTGCCATGTGTAAAGGGTTTGAATCAAAATGGCATGAGGAGGTGGCTTCTTTTGCACTTGGTTTGGTCAACCCATTGAAAATGGGCTTGGTTCACCTCTCCATGGTTGATTCTGGGCCGAGGGAGGATCAGGTAAATCAGCTAGAAAAGGGTGGAAAGGTCACCATCCATGAATATTTTGATTAATCATGGATTAAGGTGAAGCATTAAAAGGGTTAAAACCTTTTTAAGGGGGCTTAAAAGAGGCTCCTCCTTTTGCCATTAATGGCTTGATCACATGTCAAACCTTCCATGGCTTCATGTGGCTTGTTCATGGCTTGCATTTGGCTCCATTTGGCTTAGGAAAAGTTTAGTCAATTTCATGGAAATAGAATTTAGGAATTTTGGTATTTTGGTGGAGAATTTTCATGAAGCTTGATTTGGAATGACTTAATGATGATTTTAGGACTTAGGTATTGAGTTTAATTGAAAGTATGATGAGGGGAAATGTCATGTGGGCTTTAGGGTGATTTGGGCTCTTTGAAATGGTTTTAGATGGGCTTTTAAAATGGTTTAGGAAAGTGGGCTTTTGAATTTTAAAATGGATTTTGGGATGAAATTTTGGTAAAGTCTTGGGCCAAATAATTGTTGAGTTTGGTTTAGGGATGCTTCATGAGTGGTTTGAAACAAATTCGAGGTGATTTGGGTTTGAATTGGGTTGGATATGGGCCTTTTTGGTAAAGTGGCTAAGGTGGGCCAAAATGGGCTACCATGGGCCAAAGTTGGGCTAGAGTTGAAATTGATGTAAAATTAATGTTGGGAAATGTTTATGGGAGTGTTTCAAAGAGGTTTTGGCTTTGGTTAGGTTTTGATTTTGGGATTTGGGCTCATTTGGGCTAGGTTTAGGCTTAGGTCAAAATTGGGCTTTTTGATTTTGGGTTGAATTTGAGTGGGGTTTGGGTCTAAATTTTGGGCAAATCATGTTAGTGTTTTGTTTATGGGGATGTTAAGGAAGGTTTGGAAAAGATTTGGGGTTAATTGGAGTTGAATTGGGTGAGTTTGGGTTAGGTTTAGGTCATAGGTCCAAATTGGGCTTTAAGGCCAAAAGTGAAATTGGATCCCAATGCCACTCAAATTGGGCTTGGATTGGGTCTGGATTGGTGTTGGGGATGTTGAATTGAAGTTTAGAATTGAATTGGACCAGAATTTGGGTCAATTGGGTGGGTTAGGTTTGACATTGGGTTTACTTTGGGTTAAAATGGGTCAAATTGGGGGTTTTGATAAAAGTGGGGTAAATTGACAAAATTGGCCCATGGTGTAGTTGAACAAAATGAAGTTGGGAAAATTTGGGATTTTCTGGAATTTTCTGGGAATTTTCTGAATTTTTGGATTTTTGGGTCAAGAGGGGTATTTTGGGTATTTGAAAGGTATTGGGGGGTATTTTGGAATTTTTGGCATTTTTGGGTATGGATGATCAATTTAAGTGGTGTGGAAATGTTTGGGATTGATTTTGGAGAGTTTTGGGTAATTTGGAAATTTTTGAGAAATTCGGGTAGTTTCAGAGCATTTGGTAGATTAGACGGGGTGTAGGGTCCTGGGGTCAAAAATCGAAAATTTGGAAAATTGAAGATTGGGTGGATGTAAGTGGAATGAAATCATTTTGGTTGAGCCATGAAGCCATATCAATCCCACATGAGCCATGAAGGGACTCATTCGAGGCATTCACTATGTTGTTTCTAACCTCTTAGCCGAGGGCTTAGGGGTTAAGGACCATCCATGTGAATCACCTACATGAGTCGGAGGTCAAGTTGGGTAAGGGTGTGTTTTTTTAGGAGGTGTATGGAAGTGTAGTGTGTGTGTAGTGTATGTGTAAGTCGGCCCCTCACTGCACTGGGCCACCTGCAGGCGAGTCCTAAGGCCATGGAGTCCTATAGGAACTCATCCTTTAAACTTCCATATTTGATTTCAACCCTCTAGGTGATTAGGGGTTTACAGTCAAGTTTGTGGAGTTTGCAGGGAGTTTAAGAAGTGGTTTGAATTTCTAAAAGGTGGGTCCCAATTCTAATCCTCTAAGATAGTCAAAGGAAAAGCCTAAGGCTAGATCCTAAGTACTAAAGAGAAGAAGAGAAGACCTCATCAAAAATGAGGTCAACAAGAACCATCTAAACTTCAACTGGAATAACAATAATCCGGGTGGTAGTAATCAACAATGGGGGAAAAACCTAGTAAAACCATCAGGGAATTAGAAAAATCAAGGTAATAATAATTATAGACCTACTTATCCTCCTGGTTGTAATAATACTTCGCAGAGAAGAAGTTGTCTATAGAAGAAGTGGGGTTACAAATGAGAAATCAATTGCAAAGTCAATGAGCTACAATTAGAAATATTGAGAATCAATTGGGACAAATAGCCAATTCATTAATTAATAGATCCCAAGGAACACTTCTGAGTAATGTAGAGAAAATTCCAATGGACAAAAAATAAAGAGCAAGTAAAAGCTGTTCAACTGAGAAGTGGAAGAGAGTTGGAATGTAGAGTTAAAAAATAGAGATTGAAGTAGAGAAAGAAGAGATTGAAGAACCAAAAGTGGACGCTCCAAAAGGTTTGGAAAGACCTATTTCTCCACCAAAAATTGATTTATAAAAGTCACCACCATTTCCTCAGAGACTTCGACAACATAAGTTGGATAAGCAATTTTCAAAATTCTTGAAACTTTTTAAGAAACTTACAATTACTATTCCATTTGTTGAAGCCCTAGAACAAATGCCAAGCAATGTGAACTTTATGAATGAGATCCTTAACAAAAAAAGGAAGTTTGAAGATAATGAGACTGTTGCACTTAAAGAATCCTCAACATTGTCAGTTATAAATTCCTTAATATTAGCTGTAAAGAAACAAATTTAGTACTTAACTAAGAGAAATGATAATTTATGGTATGGTAGTAGAAGGAATTTTTTTGGGACATCATACTTAAGAAAAAGGTATGGAAGTAGACTCTGAAAAAATTTAAGTGATCACTAATTTACCTTGCCCAAAATTGTAAGGGAGATTAGGAGTTTTTCAAGACATGTTGGATTCGACAAACGTTATATTAAAGACTTTTTAAAAATTGCTAAGCCCCTATGCCATTTATTGGGGAAAGATGAAATTTTTAATTTTAATGAAGAATGTCTAAAAGCTTTTGAGTTATTAAAAGAAAAATTAATCACTGCACCCGTTATTGTTTCACCAGATTTAGGAAAACATTTTGAATTAATGTGTGATGCAAGTGATTATACTATTGGAGCTGTTTTAGGATAAAAAAATGATAAGATTTTTAAAGTGATCTACTATACTAGTATAAATCTTAATGAAACTCAAATTAATTATACCACAATTGAGAAAGAGTTATTAGCTATAGTATATGCTTTTGATAAATCCAGATCAAATTTAATTGGAACAAAATGTGTAGTGCATACTGAACACTCTGTTATTAAATATTTAATGAAAAAGAAGGATGCCAAATCAAGACTAATAAGATTGATTCTTATTTTACAAGAATTTTACTTTGATAATAAATAGAAATGGTGTTATTAATCAAATTGTTGATCATATATCCAGGCTTAAAAATACAAAATCTCCCTATTCTGATGAAGAAATTAATGAACATTTTCCTGATGAAAAATTGTTCACTATCAATGAGTGGTGTGTTCCATGGTATGCCAACATTGTGAACTTTATTGTTAGTGACATTATACCCTATGGTTTGACATACCAACAGAGGAAGAAATTTTTATATGAAGCTAAGACTTATTTTTGGGATGACCCATTTTTATATAAACAAGGAAATGATCTAATTATTCGAAGATGTGTGCCTTTTGAAGAAACTTATGAAATTATTAAAAAATGTCATGATTCTGATTTTGAGGGACATTTTGGTGTTGATAAAACAACATATAGTATTTTGCAACCTGAATTTTATTGGCCTACAATTTTTAAGGATGTTAATGCATATATTGAAAATTGTGATCGATGATAGCATGTAGGCAATATTTCTAGAAGGAATGAGACGCCCCTCAATTATATGTTGGAAGTTGAAATATTTGACGTTTGGAGATTAGATTTCATGGATCTTTAGAAAATTTATACATATTATTATTAGCAGTAGACTATGTGTCTAAATGGATAGAAGCTATTAGTTTACTTCAATGCGATGCTCGAAGTGTTGCAAAGTTTTTAAGGAAGAACATATTTTATAGATTTGGAATGCCAAGAGTAATCATAATTGATGGGGGAAGTCATTTTGAAAATACAATTATGGAGAAATTAGTAAAGAAATATAATATCAACTATAAAATTGCTACTGCTTATCATCCTCAGTCAAGCGGTCTGGTTGAATTATCCAATCGTGAAATTAAAAGTATTTTGGAGAAATCTGTTAATCCAAACAAAAGGACTGGTCAATCAAACTGGATTTTGCTCTGTGGGCATATACGACTGCATATAAAATTCCTATAGGAATGTCCCATATAGGCTAATTTTTGGGAAAGCATGTCATTTACAAGTTAAACTTGAGCATAAAGCATATTGAACTATTACAGAGCTCAACTATAATTTGAAGAATGCTGGTGAGAAAAGATTATTGCAATCAAATGAGCTTAAAGAGATAAGGAATGAATCATATTAAAGTCTTATCATCCTCAGACAAGCAGTCTGGTTGACATATCCAATCATGAAATTAAAAGTATTTTGGAGAAATCTGTTACTCCAAACAAAAGGACTGGTCAATCAAACTAGATTTTGCTCTGTGGGCCTATACGACTGCATATAAAATTCCTATAGGAATGTCCCATATTGGCTAATTTTTGGGAAAGCATGTCATTTAGCAGTTAAACTTGAGCATAAAGCATATTGAACTATTACAGAGTTCAACTATAATTTGAAGAATGCTGGTGAGAAAAGAGTATTGCAATCAAATGAGCTTAAAGAGATAAGGAATGAATCATATTAAAGTGCTAAGTTATATAAAGAAAAGATGAAGATGTGGCATGATCGTAGGATTCTGACTAAAAATATTAAGCCAGGACAACAAGTTTTTCTATATAATGCTAGATTAAGATTATATTCTAGAAAACTTAAGTCCAGGTGGATGGGCCCATTTATTGTAATAAAAGTTTATCCCTATAAAGCTGTGGATATTAAAGATCCTAAAATTAAGAAAATATTCAAAATGAATCATCATAGATTGAAACCATATTTCTCAGCAGATCAACTTAAACTTTATGAAAATATGATGTTCGTTCACCCAGAATAAGCACTGGTATGTCGGGCTGACGACGTAAAACCAAGCGCTTTTTGGGAGGCAACCCATAGTTATCAGTGTGCTTTGTTTGAGTTTGTTTTGTGTGTTTGTTGTTTGGGTTGAAGTAAGAATTATGTAGTAGTATTTTGATTATACTATGTTAGTGGAGATTAATGAGACCTTAATTGATAAATTGGATGAGTTAAAATGATTATTTGGACGTTTAACAGACCTGTGCTAAAATAAGCACTGGCGGCTAAGTGCCAGCAGTTGGCGCTTAGGTGCTGGAGTTATAAAAGACATGAAAAATGGGGTTCTAGAAGCCCTTGGGAAGTTATATGGAACGTGGATTGATGGTTTGTGAATGTGGGAGGATGGTTCTAGAGAATCTAAAGTCTATAAATTGGAACCAAATGAAGAGATATTCACCTCATTCCAAATTTTCACCCTAAAAGCCTAAAAGAAGAGTTTTAAGTTACAAAAATGTCTTCTTGGAAGAGTAAAATTAAGAAGAAAGAGGATGCAAACAAGAAAAAATTCAGTTGTGAGAGTGCGCAAGAGTTATACAATGAATTTCTAGTTATTAGTATTCAAGGAATAGCTGAGATGATTGCAAAGATCGAGGCTGATGTGGCATCAATCAAAGCAATGATAAAGGAAACTAACGCAAATTTAGCGCATATTGGATGACAATTTAGTCATACTAGTCATATTGAAGAGGCGGATAAAGTGATATTTTTGAAGAATAAGGGGAGAGAAGAAGATTCGGTAAGAGTTTTCAACCATCACCCATTTTATCAAATTTATATAAGTTCCACCTAATGGAGAATGGAATTAAGTTCTTTTGTCGTTTTAAGATGTTAATTAGTCTTGTTTAATTTTAAGTGTTTATTGTTTTATGCATTGTTTGTGTTATAAGTTTATTGTGTTTTAATTGTTTGTTTTGTGTTATGTTTAACGTGTTAAAGTTTGAGTAATGATGAGATCTTATCCAAGATCGTGAATTAAAGAGTTGTAGTTTGTACTTATTTGTTTTTTAGTAAAGAAGTATATGTTTGTGTGAAACTTGTATTGAATCTATTTTTGTATTAATGCTTGATTCTGGAGATAAGAAGAATACAAGGAGATGATATGCTTATTAAGACCATTTAGGGTTGATCACATGAGCTTAAAATTACATTTAGCGAAAAAATTAAAATCAGCAAAATCGCGGGTAAGCGCCGAGACCCCGTGCTTATGCGCCAGAGCTTTGCGGCTAAGCGCCAAACTTTTGCGCTTAGGCTCCGGTTTGCAAAAACCGGTTCGCATGTGTTAAAAACTTGAAAATAGCTTTTTTCTTCTCCCCGTCATCTTCTTCATTCGGAGTTTGTGACCGAGAGAGTTCTGGCATCTCTAAATTTGTGATTTTTGAGCTGTTTCAAGCCAAATTTGCTAGATTTGATCTTTTTAAGGTAAGAGTACTACTCCTATGTAAAAGTTTTTTATTTTCACCATGTATTTGAGGAACATTGTGGAGAAATCTGAGATTTACTATTCATGATGAAATTTTGAGAAAAGAACTTTGGAAATTACTTAGATTTAGTAGTTTAAGCCTTTAGAAGTTGAGTTTAGTGATTTTAGCTTAATTTTGGAATTTATGGTATTTTTTATAAAAATTATAGAAATGGCACCGAAAAGAAGCAAGGGGAGAACCACTTTTAATTCAAACAAGTTTGTAAGTTTGAAGGCTCAGTATTGTTACGTGTAAGCACTACAGTCACGTAAATTGATTCGGGAACGAGGCTTTGACAAGCCTGGTGGTGAGATAGATGATATGATTATTAGAAGACTTTAGGACAGATTTTGTTATTTCTCGGTCATAGTTGTTATTTCTATTGTGCGGGATTTTTATGCAAATCTCTAAGAGGCAGAAGAAAATTTCATGTTGGTTCGAAGGCAGTTAGTTCATTTCACACCCGAGGTAATTAACAAGTTTTACCTGTTTCCACCAATTACATTATATTTTTATTCTATTTATAATCCTATGAAGGAGGAATTGGATGAAATTATTTCTGCTTTGACTGATGGAAGAGGATTATGGAAAATAAAAAATGAAAGAAGAGTTAACTTCCTTGCCTCAAAGTTGAATGCCACCTCTATGGCATGGCATTATTTTATATCATCCAAACTGATTCCTACAAATTATCTGAGTGAATTCACGAGGGAAAGAACCACATTAAATTATTGTATTCAGCAGGGGAAGGCAATTGATATCAGAAAGATTATTTATGATTGTATTTGGAGTTCTGCTAGAGCTGCTACTATTGTAGGAATGAGATTTGTTTCCCTTATTCATTTATTATGTGAGCAGAATCTTGTAAGATCAATAATTGGTAAGAGGCCCTTCGGCCTCTTAAGCCCGTTACCAATGTGTATGTGAAGACATATGCTGAACATTCTATTTTTGGCTTGAGAGGAGGATTCTCTAGTGCTTCATGTGCTTCTACTTCTGCTGTTTCCACATCTAGTGCATCAACTTTTCATGCATCATTAGGTTAGTTTACTGATTTTCAAATAGAACTTTTAAATAGAATGAAAGATAATATTACCTATATTGCGGATCAAGTACATGATATTGAAGGAAAGGTAGATCATGTAGGGGATTATCTGTAGAAACATAGTGAGTATGAGGAGAATTATCACAGTTATGTGGATAGACTGATTAGAGGAGATTATGGTACTGTGTTACCTCCACATCCACTCTATACCCCATATGAGCCTACACATGCCTGGAAGGAAGGAGATAATGATGAGGATTATGATTGATATTTTGTATGTGTTGTGAACTTTTATGTTATTTTGTATGCTTGGATTTTTATGTTATTTTATATGAATTGTGAACTTTTATTTATTGTTTTTATTTAAACTTTTCTGTAGTAGGTGTGATGGAACAAACTGATGGACTGGTTGATGAACTACTTTAGTTTTTTATGTTATTTGTGGATGTTGTTTGTTTGTGTTATGTGATGTGAATGTTTAAAGTTTTTGTGGTAGCAAATGTGTTTAACAAATTCGTAGTGTATTTTGTTTGTTTAGTGTAGAACTTACTCTAGAAACTATTAAGAAGGTTTAGAATACTACTAAAATCCACTATTTAATTTTATGCTTAACTTTTCAATTTACTACCATATATTTTAGTTGTGGATTTTCGTTTATGTGTGAATTTGTTTTTACTACCTCCATTACTTTAGAAGTCTTTTTAATTTTTTTATATAAAATGTAAAATTAAAAATTGATCTAGTTGATTTTACTCCTATTTTTTAATTATTAAACCTTCATATTTATGATATAAAAATTCCTACAGGCATGATACTTATAATTTTCAATTCCTGCCCAAGTATCTTTTTATGCTTAAATGTTTTATCATAACAAAAACTTTAAATTTATTTTTTTTGGGGGGGGGGGGTTGGGAATAAAGAAAATTTTCAAAAATTTAAATTTTATTTGTTCTAAAATGTACTAAAAATAAATTTAATTTTTATTGAAAACTAATTATGTGTATGAAGTTATATTAGGGAAGTAAAATTTTGAATATAGAATTGAGTAAGAGAATTTAGTTAAAATCTATAGTAATGATGAAAAATTTAAAGTTAAAAATTTCTTAGTGAAGAATTGATAAATATTTTGTAACTATCTTTAGTAGGAAAAGTTGTATTTTTGGAAAAAAAGAAGGATTAGACTTTTATTTTTAATACTTCAATTTCTTTTATTGAAAGTAATTTTCAAAACTTTTATTATGTTTCTAAGTAAAAGATATATATCTACCTTAAACTTTAGGAAAGAAAGGGTGGAATTCAAAATTATTAAAAGCCTATCCACATATAGTAATTATTGCTTATAAAGAAAAATGTATGTGAAAAGGGAAGGAGAAGCTTGGGTATTTATGGGCCTAATCAAAAATTGGTTCCACACCTGATCTTTTTAGAGTATAAAATTTGAAAAAATCTTAAAGCTTATGAATATAATATAGTTAGTATAATTAACTTTAGTAAAGATTTTTAAGTAAAGAAAATAAAATTCCTAAACCCTATATTTTGAAAAATCTACAAGTATTTCTTCTAAGATAAGAACTTATATTTTTCATAAACCTTTACTTAAGATATTTATAAACTTTAAAGTCATTTCATTTACTAAATGTTTTTCAAATTGAACCACTACATTTCTAGAACAAAATTTTAGAAACTCTTAAAGAAACTCATTTAAATAATTGTCTTGTTAGATTTTATGTGATTATAGTGTCACTTGAGGACAAGTAACATTTTAAGTTTGGGGAATTTTGATACTCCTAAAATATATAGTATTTTTATATACATTTTTATATCTATTTTTGATGATATTGCACTTTAATGGAAATTATTTTATGTATTTTTTCTTGCAGGTATGATTAAATGGATGAATGTGATGGAAGGAGTGAAAAAGGATCAAGTTTGGAGCAAAGTGAAGAAAGGTGCAAAATTGATCTGTGGCGGCTAAGCGCCCAAAATTGATGCTATGTGCCAGAGCCTCGCGACTAAGCGCACAGACTTGGAGCTTACACGCTAAGAGCCTTGTGGCTAAGCGCCAAGACCTCACGCTTACGGATGGTAGTTAATTAAGCAGATTTAAATAATTTTGGGAGCCATTTTGAAGGGGTGTCTGAGGCAGCCTTTGGTACAAATGTGGGTAACTTCTTATTGGCACCAAAATTAATTTAAATTACTCTCGAATGGATGCATCTTTTGGAGGATTCATTGAATCTGGACATAATTTGAAGAGACACGAAAGAACCTGTTAGAAAATTATAAAAAGATGACTTGAAGATCAGAAAACGGTTGTTGTTGGAGGGTGTGCGGTTTATGTTTATTGTGTAGGAGAGATTTTTTAGTAGCACACCACTCCACTTCACCATTTCTAATCACTTTAATATAGTTTGTATTAGGATTAGAATAGAGATTTGGAGTCCTTAGAGTTGGGCGCCACCCTCTAAGGAATATTGTAAGGAAAAGCAAAGTTTTCAAAGGAACTTCAAGAGTTTGGTGGAGAGGATTTTTAGATAAGTCTTTATCTTTGTTACTACATTTAGTTTTTAATTAAGTCTTCTTGTGTTTTCACTATGATTTATACTTTTAAACTAACTTGTGATTGTTTTTCCTCCATAAATTCTGAGTAGTTTTCTTTATCTTTATCCTTAAAATAATGAAGTAATTATGTTATGGATGGAAGTTATGTGAAGTATAGGAAATCAATGCTGGAAGAAGTTGCGATGATTCAAAAATTTGTACTCCATTTACTTCTTGATTTGGCCAATTAAGATGTTAATATATGTTGTAAGAACATGTAAGAACTGGTATGGTATTGTATCAATCAATAATTGGTAAGAATCACATGAGATTATATGGGTGAGAATGTAGTCCATATGGTTGAGTGCAAATAAATTGGGAGATATACTTTGATGGGTGTAGAATTAGAGGACTTTAGAGTGATAAACTAAAGCCCCCAATTCGATTTATTGTTTTACGACTTGATACGTGATGTTAGCCCACAAGTGGAGGAAGAAGAGGAAACTCTAGAGTGAGAGTTAGTATCTTTTCTGCTTAGCCCGTCTTCAAGATTACTAAAACATTATATTAACCTATGTTCTTTATATCATCTCTAGTAAGGGTAAAGAATATAATTGCTCTTATTTGGCACAACACATTTTAGATACTTCCACAACAGAATTCCATGGATTGTTATTGATTCATAGTATGGAAAAAGATATTTTATTTGCATATTCTTTAATCTTACAAAAATAGTTAAAGAAATTGTTTGCATTCATTTCAAATTATAAAAATTACCAAAAAGAATCGAATTTTCTTTCATAGAATATTATCTTTAGTTTGGGTAAGATCTTTCTTAAAAAGTAAAAAAGTTTATTATCTTTCTTAAAAAGTAAAAAAGTTTATTTTCTTTTTTTTTAAAATAAAATTTAACATTTTCCCTGTGGGTTCGATATCTCAGGCTTAATCAGAAAGTCCTTTATTACCTGACAACGATACGTATACTTGCGTAGAATCCCATTTTATAATAATAACAATTAAACTCTCATTTGCATTGACATCAAGTTTTTAGCATCATTGTAAAGAAAGATACATCATTAAAAAGAAGTATAAATTCACATATAAAACGTAAGCATAAATATCAGGGATCAGTCTTCTTAACACAGGGGCTACTAGAACAGGAAGTGTTATCAAAGCCATGTTGAAATTTTTCATCCCACACAAATTTTGGTATCTTTTTTGGTTAAGGCAGTAAGAAGTTCACCCCTACCTGATAGGTTAGAAATAAAGCTTCGTATACATGCTAGTATTCCTTGAAAAGAATGTAGTTGGGTTAAAATTTTCAGAAGAGAAAAATTTAGAATGGCTTCAATTTCAAGGGGATCAATTTTGATCCCACGATGTCTAACAACGAATCCTAAAAACTTCCCTGATGTGACATTGAAAGTGCACTTTGGGGGTTTCATTTTTAAGATTAAATTATTGTAATCGTTCGAAGATGATTATGTTGACATCACTTTTGTTTGAGGTCTAGATTGTCTTTAGAATAGCCTAGGGTCTAGCCATAGGACTCTCCTGGTGACTTTCTTAGAAGACTAGCCACGGAACCCCTCCCCATAGAAATTCAAACTTTTCTCACTTCATCGGGAGTTTTCATAAGCTTAAGGCCTAACCTCCAGTTTTTGGGAGGAAGAGACCAAGCATAAGGAAGCCCAGGGGAAGTCTCCTATAGGTGTTTAGACTTTAGAATCTACCCTGGGAGGTCTAGAGCTTACACCACACTTACACTACACACTCACAACCCTAAACAAGGCACATCACCTTTGATCCCTTAACTCTTTGGAAACTCATGTAAGTGGTTTTTCTAAGCCATTAGCCTTAGGCTAGGGTTTGGCTAGTACCAACACATAGAGGAACAAATGAGGGTGACCCTTGGTCCATGGCTCAACCTAAACAATGCAATATTACACACTTTCAAACAATCTCAATTTCCCTAAAAATTCCAAAGTTCTAACCCCTTTGCCCCAAAATACCCAAAATTACCCAAATTACCCACATTTCCCAAAAATCATTCCAAAATACTTCATACCACTCAAATTAACCAAAATTACCCAAAATTGCCAAATTTTCCAAAAAAATTCCCAAAATGACCAAGATGCCCCTCTTAGCCAAAAATTCAAAAAATTCCAAAAATTCCCATAAATTCCCAAAGCCTCCTAAATATTCTCAATTTCATTTCTCTCAACTATCACATGACCCAATTTGGCCAATTTAGCCCAATTTAACCAAAAGCCCCAATTTGACAATTTAACTCAAAAGTGCCCAAATTGAACCCAATGTCCACCCAATTGACGCCAATCTTGCCCAATTTCAATTCAAAACTTTAATTCAATGTCTCCAATGTCAATATAAACCAAAGCCAAGCTCAAATTGGTCCAAATTTGAGTTTAATTCCACTTAAAACCCAAAATCCCCAATTTTGCCTAAGTGACCCAAATCCCCCAAATTGACCTAATGCCAATCAATTTCTCCCCAATTTAAATTCTAAAATTCCTATGACACTCCCATAAACTAAATTGAACCATCAATTGCCCCTAATATGAGCCCAAGTCTCACCCAAATCCACTTAAAGTCCAAAATACCCAATTTTGACCCAAGCATGTCATATGCCCAAAATCTCCCAAATTGATTGCCATACTCCCAAAATTTCCACCCAATTGATGTTGGGAACTCTTTTTGACATCCCCTTAGACCATTTGGAACCTTCAATGGGCCTTGGACCTAGCTCTAGACTAACCTAAACTCAAGTTAACCCAACTTCCCCAAATTGACCAAAATCCCAAATCAAGCCAAAATTCACCTCCCAAACCAATCCAAAACCACTCCAATCCTTCTTTAAACCATTTATGACAATCATATACACAATATTGCTGAATCATTTGGGCTCAACCCAAGCTCAAACCTATGTTATCCCAATTTTAACCCAAGGTGACCCAAATGAACCCTTGACCCAATTTAATCAAATTGAACTAAATGTGACCAAACCAACCCCTCCACAGCCACAAAGTTGACCCTAGGAACTGAGCTAGACCCACCTAGCCCACTGTAGTAGAGTGATGGACCAAAGGCCCCCCAAATTAGGGGATCTCCTCCTTTAAATGGTTAAACTTAAAGGATGTTTGCCATAATGCCTTAGCCATTAAAGTCCAATGAACTCATGGCCTGCCCATTAGCTCACCTAACCCACTGGCTACCTCCCTTAGCCTGGCAAGCTAGCCTAGTCACCGAAGGAGCCTAAACCGAGAGCCAAATCCAAGCCAAGCAAACCCAAACTCCACCCATGGCTTAGTCAGCCTAAAATTTTCATTGGAGTTCATCTGCCCTCCACCTAGGCGGTTGAATCCACCCATCACCAGCCCCTGAGCTCAGCCCAATGGCCATGGCCATAAAAAGAGCTCTCCACGGCCAAAACTAGGTGCTGATGTTTTTCTCAAGGAGACTCCACCAAATTGCTTCCAGAGTTTCCCTGAGAGGTCCTAAGAGTGATCCCACTGTCATCAGCCACTAGTTCCCTCTGTCTGAGAGCAATTTCACCAATGAAATCTCAGCCAGAACCAGGACAAATTTCTGCACAGCTCCACAGTGCACCAAACTTCAAATAACTGAACCCACACCTTCACAGCATTGAAAGAAGAAGGTCCCCACAAAAATCTTAAGGGTTTAATAGTAAGCTAGGCTCAATCAAAGGAATTAACTAGTAGGAATTAGAAAAGAAAACACAATCAATCTTAAACTATTTTTGAAATAAAACAAGCCCATCAAATTTTGATAAATTCTTCCATAAATTAATTTTGCCTCTAAAGGCCCACTCACATAATTCCTAAGTAAAGCACCAAATGATAATTACCCCGCCTTTCGGGATGACTAAAACATTGACTCACTGAGCATAAGGGTATGAAACAGATAAATCATTTAATAAGTATGATAAGTTCAAAAGGACCTCAGGGAAGCTCAAAAGGAATGTGAATTATCTGTATCTCTCCTGGATCTTTTCACAAGTCTTTTGGACACCTTGTAGGACTATTGTACCTATTATATCTATTAAATGAAAAATATCTCTCAAATAAATGAATAGAGTTCACCGGGTTATGATATAGAGTTTGGTAGGCCTGTGACGAACCTGTCCACAGAATTTTACTTCCCTGTAAAATATAAATGTTTATTGCAAGAATACTAAAGTTTCAGGTGGAGATGATGGGAGACCTACCAGGTATGCTTTTATTTTAATAAAATTTACACATATGCACTCTACTGCACTTTCTTTCCTTACAATTTTGCATGCTAAACAACAATGCCTGCCTGCATGAAAACTGAAGCCTTTAGGATACCCACAAAACTGAGACCAAAAATCAAAATTAAAAATCAAAATAAGATAAAACTCACCGCCACAACATTCAAAATATAAAACAACTCAAAATTTAATCACAAACAAAAAAAATTACAATTGCAACTAAATTAAAACGTCTCGTTGGATGATCGGGAATACCTCGGAGTATGTAACCTACGTGTTGCTAATGCGGTTTCCCACGGTCTAAATGAAAGTATGGAACTAATTGAGTTGAGTTTAGTAAATTCATTTGGACTAAGTGAATCTGATGAAAATAGCGATGCCGAGATAATAAAACTGTGGGATCTTAAGTAGTGTTGATATAACTAACTTTAATGTTCCCCTAATAAAATATTAAGACATCTAAATTTTAAATATTTCCAAAACATGACACTTCTTTTATCTCTTCAATAGTCACTTTTTTAAACTAAACCTGCTACAACAAGGAGCTTGGAGTATGCATAGTGGGTAGCACAGCCATCTTCAACAACAAAACTTATCTACATCAGCAAAATAATTCCTTAGAGATTAAAAAACAAGCCATAGGATTTCGAGGTAGCTTGCTTAGTGCAGCATAAATCATCACCTTTTCTTTAGTCCCTTGCATAACCATGTTGTGCAACATAAGCCCTTACTTGTCTTAAGATTCCGAGGTTGTCATCGGGTATGACATAAATTCTCCTATCTTCCGAGCCATTCACATGATCAGTATCAGGTGAATGTAAGACCTAAATAATAAACTTGACAGGATGAAACACCAAATAAAAATCCTAAATCAAAGCTAAACCATAGGATAATTTGGGAAGACATCATTTTTCTTGAATTTATATCCTTCCCCTAGACTTCTCTCCTTTGGATCCTGATAAAATGAAATGTTTCAAAACTTGAGCCATTCACCTATTGAATTTTCGACTATCACATTTTATTTAAAAATCTTACTTTGGAAGTCATGAATATAAATATTTCTTGATCTATATCAAGAGTTTTCTTCAGTGACTTCGGTTATCTAAGATGTAATTAACTATAGGGGCTTGCTCTTATAGGAAAATTAAAGACCACATATTAATATAAACCCTATCTAGTTCCTTCATGTTAGATAGGGGAAATTGTCAGTCAATAATAGTTCGCAGACCAAACAGATGTCATGAATTCTTTAGTTTATTTAATCAAGGCTCAGCCCAAGCCATGTATCTATTCTTCGGTATAGGTACATGTCTTATGATGAAGCGCTTGATTATCTAAACTAATGTTTGTATGAAATCAGTTTGATTTCGCATTCGCCAAAATTAAAATATTATTTTAAAAAATACATATATATATATATATATATATATATATATATATATATATATATATATATATATATATATATATATATATATATATATATATATATATATATATCATATGACGAGGCGATGGCAGATCCGATTTTTCAGAAAGAGTCTTGAGGCGATTTTCAAATCCTTCTTGTGTTCTTGAATCTTCTTGCTTCTATTTTTGAGTTCCTTCTGATTGATCTTTTGTTGGTTTATCTGGTTTTCATTTTTGGTTCTTGATTCCCCTCTTATTTGATGTTCCTAGGTTATCCTTGGTTTCCCAGGGTTTTAAAATTCAAATTCTTATTGAATTTCCTGGTTCGTCTGTTCTGTTTGTGGCTATTTTATTCTTGGTTGTGTCCTTGTTCTGGTGTGGTGGTAATCTTCTTGATTCATGGCTGATTTTCCTGGTAAATCTTCTTTTGTGGAAGTGGTGGGTGCTGGTAATGTTGATATGTCGGATAAGCTGGTTTTCCCTCAGTGTTATCATGATGCAGCTGCTGGAAGGGGTAATTTTCCTTTCATCAAACAAGTAATCAAGAAGGGTGGTAAGCCTGCTTTGATCTTTTCTGAATCTAAACTTGCTTCGTTGGTAGATGTACATAAGTTTACTCTTGTGGGGAAATTTCAATATGGGCATCCAAAGATGGAAAGAATTAGGAAATGTTTTGAAGATCTGAAATTGGTTGGACTGTGGAAGGTTAGATTCGTTTGATGGAAGACATATAATGATTAAGCTTTCCAAAGAGGAGGATTATGCTAATTTATTTTCCAAAAATTTCATAATGATGGATGGGAAATATATGAAAATTCTGAAGTGGTCTCCAGACTTTGATTCTAATCAAGAAGCTCCTATTATTCCTGTTTGGTACAGAATTCCTAATTTGAAATTACAATATTTCAATCATCAAGTTATTTATGCAATTGGCACTGCCTTGGGAAAACCTCTGAAATTAGACATTTCTACTTTTAATCTGACTAGACCTTCCTTAGCAAGGATTCTTATTGAAAGAGACATCACTCTTCCTGATGTTGAAGAAATTTGGCTTGGATCTCCTCATAATGGTTTTTGGCAGTCATTAGTTATGGAACAAAGGCCCTCCTATTGCATTAATTGTAAAATGTTTGGACATTTTAAGGAAAACTATTACATAATTCATCCTAATCTCAGACCTGTTAATACAAAGGTTGATAATTCTACTGGAGCTAAAATCTCATCCGATAAAGTTGTCGTTTCACCTTCGGGCTTCCCGTTGTTGATGTTGGGAGGAAAGATACTATTTCTTCGATGCTAATCGGTCGGTTCCTATTGATTCTACTATTAAATCTTCTATTCCTATTGATGTTTCTGAATTCACTCAAAATGTATCTGCAATACTTCCAATTTCTGCTGAACCTGAAATAACTTATGTTCAACCTGACAATAGAGTTACTAATGTAGAGCTTTCTACAAAATCCTTTGAATTGGTAGAAATGGATCCTAATGCTTCTACAGAAGTTATTATTCAGAAAGACGCTAATGGTTTTCAATCTGCTAATATCCCTGACAATTCTTTAGATATTAATCTTCCTGTTAAGGAAGGTATTGCTGTTTGACTTGATAGAAGAGATATGGATTTAGAGAACACAACACATTATAATTCTGTTGCAACTCTTCCCAAGCCTATTGAATATCCTATATTTCAAAATGCTTCTCAGGATGGTATTGTATCTTCCTTGGACAATCTAGATGCTGCTGCTAATGACCTTAAGTATGATTGGCTGATTCAGAAATCTAAAAGAAAAAGAAGACTTCAGATTTGCATTTATCTAAAACTAACATTATTCCTTCTTCTTCTTCTAGGCTTACTAGAAGTGGAAGATTAGCTAATCATGATTAAGTTTCGTGTTTGGAATATTAAGGGAGTGGCTAATCCTGACTCCCTTAATAGAATTTTGAGCTTAAACAGGATCCATAAGTTCTGGGTTATTGTGCTTTTGGAACCTTTGGTGAAATCTAATTTTGATAGATTCACTAAAAAGTTTCCTGGTTTTAATTTTTCAGCAAATTGTTCTAACAAGATCTGGCTTCTATATAGAAAAGATTTGATGGTGAATATTCTTCTTGATCACTCCCAACTTTTACATTTTCAGTTTCAGCTTGACCAATTTCAGGGATTTGCTTCTTTTGTATATGCTGCTTCTAATCCTACTGACAAGATTGATCTTTGGAATAACCTTCAGCAGATAGCTTATTAATGTCTCGCGAGTTGGATGGTGGGTGGTGATTTTAATTGTATTGCACATCTAAGTGAAAAAAGGGCAGGGAATCCCAATCTTCAGGAGATGTTGAAATTTTCTCAAGATATCCTTTCTGCCAGGATTTTTGATATTGGATTTGAGGGATCTCCTTATACTTGGAAGAGAGGTTCTATTTATGAAAGACTTGA
Source organism: Papilionanthe hookeriana x Papilionanthe teres (assembly GCA_022702705.1). Lineage (NCBI taxonomy): Eukaryota > Viridiplantae > Streptophyta > Magnoliopsida > Asparagales > Orchidaceae > Papilionanthe > Papilionanthe hookeriana x Papilionanthe teres. The sequence goes on along the minus strand of CM040421.1, from coordinate 127,441,556 downwards.
TAGAATCTTAGTTAATCAATCCTGGATTAACATGTTCCCTATCTCTAAAGTTAAACACTTGGCTAGAATGGGGTCTGATCATACACCTTTACTAGTTTGTGCTTCTCCCTTTTCAATTGTGAAAAATTCTTCTTTTAGATATCTTAATGTATGGTCAACTCATCCTGAATTAAGTAAAATAATTGAAAACAATTGGTGTTCTCCTTTAAATGATTATCTTAATCCTATAGTCAAGTTGTGGATTTTGCAAAAAAGACTTGTTAAAGAGATAAAATCATGGAACTGAAATGTTTTTGGCAATGTTCACCAAAATGTTATTTCAGCTGAAGCTTTAGTTACTGCTGTTGAAAGGGAGGTTGATGCTTGGGACCGAATCCGAGCGGTAGTCTATCCGTTATTTATGAAAAATTGCAAACTCGCCATATCTCAAGAGGAACTCGTTTCTTCGACAAAAAGCTACGACTAATTGGTTTCATCATGGGGATAGGAATTCCAAATTTTTTCCATGCAAGTTATTAAATATAAAAGAGTCAGTTAATACTATTCTTCAAATTAAAACAAATGACAACAATATGTTTGGTAAATCCTATTGATATTGTCGATAGTGCTCGTTAATCATTTCGTGGATTTGTTCTCTTTTCATCCAACGAATCCTACTCTTTTTTCTCGCTTCCTTGTCGTCTTCCGATGTGAACACTCGAACATGCAAATAAATTAGTTGCTGTTCCTAATGAGCAACGAGATATATACTGCAATTCACTCTATGGACAGAGTGATAAGGCAAATTGGACCGGATGGGTTCACTTCGATTTTTATAAAAAATTTTGGCACCTTATTAAATCCGATGTTATTGCTCGCTGTGAAAAGTTTTTTTCAAGGATTTCAATTGCCTAAATACTTTGCTTCTTCCACCATTATTCTAATTCCTAAAAATAGAAATAAAGCTACTTGGCAAGACTTTAGGCCTATTAGCTTAACTTCTACTTTTTCTAAGATCATTAGTAGGATTATTGTGGCCAGACTACAGCCTTTGTCGAGTGAATTAATTTCTAAAAATCAAACTCGTATTCATTAGAGGAAGGTGCATTAGTGACAATGTGCTCTTGGCTCAAGAACTCTTAACAGATATCGATAAGAACCGTAGACGCTCTAATATCATTTTTAAATTGGATTTATCAAAGGCTTTTGATACAATCAGTTGGACCTTCATTCCGGATGTGCTCGGCTGCAAGGGGATTCAATGCCGAATTTTGTAATCTTATTTATAGATGGCTAAGAAATAACTTTTATAGTGTTATGATCAATGGAGGGAGTCATGGGTTCTTCTCTTCCGGAAGAGGCATTAAACGAGGTGACCCACTCGTCACCTTATATTTTTATTATTGCTTTTGATTATCTCTCTAAGATGTTAAAGCATGTTCAGATTTCTCATCCTTATACTCAATTTTAGCACAAATCTTCACATTTGGTTTCCCACCTTGCTTATGCAGATGATGTGATTGTGTTCTCTAATGGAAGCAAGCAATCCATCAAATGCTTAATGAAAACATTGGCTAAGTTTGAAAGCATTTCTGGTATGGTTTTCAACAAATCCAAATGCCAATTCTTGATAGGCTCCAAAATCTGCACAAAGATAAAAAACTGGATAGTTGATTTTACTGGTTTTAAAGAGGCTCAATTTCCACTTTTGTATTTGGGATTCCCATTGATTAAGGGAAGAATGAAATTGTCTCATTATGATGATATTGTTTCTAAGATATCTTCTCAAATTAATTGTTAGTCTAATACTTTTCTATCAAATGGGGAAGAATAACTCTTCGTAAGAGTATATTAACATCTTTTCCTCTTTATATCCTTCAAATGATCAAAATGAAGAAGAGTACTCAGAAATTAATTCAACAAGTTCTTATGGGAAGGTAATCATAAACAAATGCACTGGACCAATTGGGATAAAGTGTGTAAGCATATTGATTGTGATGGTCTTGGTTTTAAAAGCTTTCCACAACTAAGTTTTTCCTTCTATTGTGACCAGTGGATTAAATTTAGAGCTAAGGATTCTATTTGGGCTAAATTCATGCATGGTAAATATTGTCACAATATTCATCCTACTCAAGTAATTTTTAAATTGGGTGATTCAAGGACTTGGAAGGAGCTACTTAATGTCGAATGAGGGTCGAAGATTTATTTACTTGGGACATTGACAATGGTCAAATTAATTTTTGGCTTGATAAATGGATGTATGATGAATCCTTAGAAAATTTTTACAATCCATCATCTAATATTAAACTTGTGGCTGATTGTTGGAAAGACCTTAAGTGGAATTCAAATTTACTTCAACCTTATCTAAGTTCTGAAAATATTAACAAGATATTGTCTATCCCTATTCAAAATGCTGGCAAGGATAGAATCATCACAAAGAATTCTTCTAATCAGAGTTTATCTAAGTTCATCTTTCTTTCTTGCTTCAGCTGGCAAAAGAATGATTGGGGTGCTAAATTATGGAATAAATATATCACTCCCTCTATGTCCTTTTTTTGCTGGAAATTATTTAAGAAACTTCTTCCTACAGATGATATCCTGAAACTTAAGGGTATTGGGGGTCCTTCTATTTGTCCTTTCTGTCATGGTGATGAGGAATCTTTGCATCATATTTTTCTTAATTGTAACTGGATTCAGCAAGCCTGGAAAGGAATACTGTCTTCAATAGGACAAAATGATAAATTATTTGGTTGGACTTGTATGGTGGCATGTTGGCAGGATTGGAAGGATGCTACTTCCTACTACATTCCTTTGATTATTTTATGGTTCACTTGGATGGCTCAAAATGATATTATTCATAATAATATGTCAATCTCTTATCAAACTATTATTAAGAACTGCTTGTCTTATCTTAACAAGTTGAAGAAGTTTATTGCTCCATCACATTTCCAGCAGAAAAGTAAAACTGTTTTGGTAATTTGGAGAGCACCTAAACAACCTTGGTTGAAGATCAATACTAATGGTAGTTTTAAGTCTTGTTCTGCTAGAATTGGAGGTCTCTGCAGGGACTTTAGAGGACACTGTTTATGGTTTTTTTCAGCTCCTATTATTGCTAATTCTTCACTTGAAGCTAAAATAATTGCAGTCTTTTGGGGTCTGAAAATTGCTGAGATGCAGCAAATTAATTTGCTACATATAGAACTTGTCTCCTTGCTTCTTTTACAGATTTTGACACATAGGGCTATTATACCATGGTTCCTTCAAATTTGGTTAAAAAAGATCAATATTATTGCTTCTTCTAGGAATATTATTTGGTCTCACATCTATAGAGAGGGGAATCAGCCTGCAAATTGGCTTGTAACTAATGCTTCTACATCCTTTAATGTAGTTTGTAGTTCTTCTGTCTCTTCTTTTCCTTTTTTTAGTTCTCTTTTACATGGGGGTTTAATTAATATCCCACATGTTAGATGTATTAACTCTTCAGATTAATATATTTCCTTTTCTTAAATATATATATATATATATATATATATATAATTAAATCAAATCTCTATTTTATAAAACTATAAGTCACATTTTTCAAACGTTTTAATCCTACACATTTTTAACGACTGATAATTTTTTGGCGACTTTGTTGGGCAGATGTTTCTCTCTTCATTAAGATCGGGAAATACTATGTTCATATATCAGTAATGTGCTCATGTCCCTCATGAGCCAGATTACCATTCTTTCATTGACATACTTCACCCATTTCCTCCTTGGGAAAGTGCGATCAACTCCTCTAGATTTCAGGACCGTCTGTTTAGTCACTCCTAAACAAAAGGGTTAAGGAGTCTTTAGGTTTTCCTTTTAATCTTGTGGGGTCAGAATCCCAATAGGTGTGTGAGCGAGCAAATTTTGCTAGGGTAATCTGCGTTGTGAAGGGGATCTCTGACAGGGTCCCATACTTCACCTCCTTTTTGTATCTCCCGGGTTCAATCCTGTCTTCAACAGATTGACCCACACTTCCTTAAATCTTAAGATTCATTTTAACAAACATATGAAAAATAAAATGAAATACAAAGATTATAAAATATGTAAAATAAATGAAATTTTCCCCAGTCCACAGAAAAACCTTTTTCATAGTGTTTGCACTATGATGACAAGGTTTTTGGCCCTCACTAACCTTCGAAATGCTTCTCTTGATAGTTAAAGATGTCAACCCCTACACTAACTTTCTCCTGTAACTTGCCCTCCTCCCACGAGGCCTGTCTTGCAGCATCGATGATTCAGTTCGGGACTGGCTTCAGTGAGTTTGAAGTCGTACTCGGAAAAGCCCTGTTCGTGGTCATGAAGTTTTCCACTCCTGAAATTTAAGAACTGTCTACTAAGTTTGATCTAAACTCTTACAAAGATTTAACTTCTACTAAGAAAGTGAAAGTAACCATTGCCCCAGCCAAGTCAGTCATCTTCGCGCCAAGGAGAGTTGTCACCTCTATTGCCACAGACTTCACCGTCACCGCACCTACTTTCCCATCTACCAAAGGGAAAAAAATCTTGAATGGAAATAATTTTGAGGATACCTTTCTTACCCCGCCGTCAGTCCTCGAGATTGGCTCATGTTCTAGACCTCCCCCGCTAACAAAATCTCAAAGAAGAAACTGCAACCTCAGGATTTGCAAGGCCGCCAGGGCACAAGTTGCAAGCCTGCCAGTAACTGATGAGATTCCTCAACAGGAGGAACTCAGTTAACCGGATACCTCTCCTCTTCTTCGAGGTAGCAGGTTTCACCCATTAGCTGACACTACTGGAGATGAGAGGCTCCATAGGATTGTCGCTACACTTCCAGAACCACATAGTTCTGATAAGGTGAGGGAGGGGCCCACACCTATCACCCGAGCTCACACTCTTCTACGAAGATTGTCTGAAATAGAGGGTTGTTCTGTTGCCAAGCTTCTTAATAGGATGGGATGTGCAATATCCAGTCCGAGCTTCCGTCAAGTACCGTTTGGGAAAATGTGTTGATACAGTTGCTACAGATGATGCTAATGTCATTCCAACACCTGCGATAAGCAAGTCGGTTAAGTCTCGGCTGGGCCTAAGAGTACCAGCTATCCAGAAAGAGAAAGAATGAGAGAGGATTATTCTCCTCTGTACATGGTCTTCACACTAGGGAGCACACTTCCTCTCGTTACCCTAATGTCCCCGCCGAGGCACCTCGTCTCAAGGCATTGACTTATAAGAGAAAAGTGTGGTTACCGAGAGATGTTGTACCAGTACATTCTAAAAGGTCCATTGACAACAAAATGGATTATGAGTCTGATATTTCTGTTGCCACTACCGCCGTTGCTTCTGAATCAGTTGCAGAGAAGAGTGATAGTCTGTGGGAGCATACAGATTTAAAACTGACTGAGAAAAGAATAGTTGATGATAAAAGTTCAAAGGCTCCGAGCAGAAATTTCTGAGTTAGCTAAACAATGAGGTTTGGATATTGATGACGACGATTACTTCCTGTCATAGTACATGGACGAAGAATTCATGGAAATTAATATGGTCGAAACTTGGTCCATGTCAACTGCGCGTGATGCTCCTAGCGAGGAGAACACTGCAGATGAGCTTCGGAGGACAATCCTGATAAGAGATGAATAGATTAGCCACTTGGAGAAGTAAATGGAGGAAATAATTGTCGCCATGGCTACACTCGACAGCCAATCACAGTCAAGACCCACAGCATCTCTTGAGATTAACCAAATTGAAATCATTCATATTGCCAATGAAAGAAGAGAAGTCGCTTCAGCCAATGAAGACGAGCCACCGAGAGAAGATTCGACTCCGAACCCGCCAGAAGAAGACATTAAACAGATGGTCGAATGGCAATTTCGGGAGGCTTTGGCTTAGTCCAAAGGTAGAGCATCAGTTTCAAAGGGTAGACCCTACCTTGAGGAGTTCGATGCCATGCCTTACCCCAAATGCTTTGTGCCACTGACTTTCAAGACGTTTGATGGGTAAATCTCGTCGTTGGCATTGGTCTGGGCGCCATCGGCGAGCAGACAGTGCAGCTCCATCTTTTCGCTCTGTTTGGCACCGTTTTAGCTCCGTTTCTCCCCGTTTCAGTTGCATTGCATTCCTAACAGATAGCCTTACAAAATAAGCATGAAAACAAACTTTATTTAAAGTGTAATCTCATTCAAAAATATGTAAGAAGTGTAAAAGAGATTAAGCATCGAAAGACTTATCAAAATGTGTTAGGCAAAATTTCATTTCTTGCTCATTTTTGCTCCAAATTACACCTTTTTTGTTTCGTTTTGCTCCAATCACCATTTCTTGTACCTAAAACCAAAAGAACATACAAAATACCTTCCTTTTAAAGTATAATATCACAAAAAATGAGTAAAATCATATAGCAAAAACATATATATTTTTGGTGCATCCAGCCACTTGATAATTTGAGTACTCATCGTGGGAATCAGATCCACTTGTTTATGTTGCATAATTCCCAGAGGATTCCTGTCTCTATATTTGGCATAATTTTAGCAACATCCATATTGAATTGTTACTCATCCTTTGCGATGTATCCATTTATTAGGTTTCAAATATGTTCTCTTTTTCAAATATTCAGCTAGCCCACATTTTCAACAATAGTCGCATGTTCTTCTTCATTAAAAACTTTAGTGACTAACTGAATAGCTTCAAGTATGTTGATTTTTCAGGCATTGACATACTTAAAATTTTCAAAATAATGTTGTTTGAAAGTCTAAGTACGTCTCAATTCTTCTTTAAAGATGAATTGTATGTCAGCTGGTTCTTCTGACGTTGTAAGGTCGGGTACTGATACACATGGACTCAGTTTGAAGATTGTCCTCTCTATTTTGCCTTCTTTGAAATCAAAATTTTCTACACCTAATATTGGATACACCTCTCAATGTGTATATTTTGGATTTAGAAATTCGAATTCAGTAGTATCTTCCTCCATAGGTTATGTACCTTGTTATTCTTTCTCTTTGAGACTTTTAAGTCTTTTATTACTGTTTCGTCTTTGAGTTCAAGTCAGTCCTGATGTTAACTTTTTGACTCCAGCAATGGATTCTTCCACAATCCTGTGAGTTACAGCAACCATGACTGACTTTAATTTTCCGGGGTCAATTTTTTGTTTCCGTCCTGTCAGTTCCACTTTTTCTTTAGTAATATCATGTTGTCTGGTTCTGAATTATACTACAGGTAATTTCCCTTCTGCTTCTTCTTTGTTAACAATGGACAATAGTGGTCCATTATACAATAATTTGACCTGTGTCAGATGAAAATTAAAATAGATTCTTGATCCCTTCTTTATGCATCAGCGGTCCAGAGCCAAACATACACCACCTTGACAAAAGAACAAAAATATGTTGTTTAACATTTTCCCTACGAGTAACAGGTTGAAGTAAACATACCAGGCCTAATTTTAGTTTAGTTTATTAATATGAAATTAAGAGATTTTATTTAACAATTCATTTGATTTTTCAGGAAATCATACTCACAAGCACATGTTTAATAAGAAAAAAAAAGAAAGGCAAAAGTCTTATTGAGAGATACTCAAATTCATTTTTCATTATTATTATTATTTTCCCAGTTTACAAATGATTCATCATATTTTTATGTAGCATACTGTTTTTCTAAGTATTGCCCATTAATTGAGGGGTAAAATTTTTTCTTCTTGACAAATGACCAACTGATAAGATCCTCCCGAATATGTCATTTCAACAACATACGGACCCTCCCACTTCGGTTCAAAATTTCCACTTGTTTTTTGGTGAATAAGGATAGGTCTACAGAGCACTAAGACCAACTCCCAGATTTAAAATGTTTTAAGGTGAACCAATTTATCATGGGCCTGTTTCATTTTTGGTTGATATAATTCTAGTTTTTGTTGAGTTTATAGACGTTTGCCTTCTAAAATTTTAAGTTCTTGAAGTCGTAATTTTGTATTTTCTTCTTCCATTATTTTGTTTGCAACTACAACTTAGAGAGAAGGAATCTGCACCTCAAGTTGAAGTATGGCCTCAAAACCATATATCAAGCAAATGGTGTTGACTGTGTTGGTGTGTGGTATATAGTTTGATAGGCCCATAAGGCTTTGATAAATCATTCATTCCATTGTCTTGGACTGTTGATTAATGTCTTTTTCAAAATTTATACCAATATCTTGTTGACAGTTTCAACCGAACCATTGGCTTTGGGGTAGTAAATTGTCGAAAATCTCAAATCTATCCTGTGTCTTTGGTTGACATTGTTCATTCTTGTATTTTTAATTGCCATTCCATTATCTGATATGAATATTTGAGGAAATCCAAATCTGTAGACAATGTGTGTTTTAAAGAAGTGGATAACCTACTCTGCTTTGACTTCTCTGAGTGGTAATGCCTCAGCCTATTTGGAGAAGTAACCTATAGCAGCTATAATGAATCAATGACCTTTATACGATGGAGGGTCTATAGGGCCCACTACATTTGCGCCCCAACATTCAAATGGCTAAGATGTAATTTTTGTATGTAATACATTTGGCGGCTGATGCAAGACCATCCCGTGCACATGACATTGATGGCATTTCTTTGCATTTTCAAGACAGTCAACCATCATTGTCAGCCAGTAATATCCCATTCTTTTTTTTTTCATTTTCATTTTTGGTCCAGATTGGTGTGCACCACACAGACCTGAATGAACTTCTTTAACAATTTATTGGGCCTCAAATTGTTTTAAACATCTTAACCACATCTGTTCAAATGATCGTCGGTAAAGAACATCATTCACTATAGTGTAAGACAATGCTATTTGTTTAATTTGAGTTGCAATGGAACTTTTTTGGGTAATCTTCCATTTTATAAATATTAAATAATTAGTTGTCGCAAATCATCCTCTTCTTTTTCAACAACCATTTCTGTCGTGTCTTCACCAAATTTATGGAGATTATTACTATTGATTTGAGAGAGAAATTATTGTCCTCTTATGGAATTTGGAATGTCATCCTCTTCTGGACAAGCAAACTCTTTTATAACTTAGCTAAAGTGTCTGCTAGTGATTTATCTTATCTCAAAAATAGGAAGAATGTTACATTTGAAATATGTAGAAGCAATTTTAGAGTATAACGGAAATACTGTTCAATTCGTGGTTTCAAATTTCTGTGCTTTCCTGCAATCTGATTGATGATCAATTGAGAGTCTCTATAAATTTCTATATTTTTTATTTTCATTAATATTGTCAGTTCTAAGCCGGCTATGAGCGCATCATATTCAGCTTCATTGTTTGTTTAAATGG